>CM072512.1:6770483-6792983 GCA_036898135.1 Oncomelania hupensis
ACATTAACTTCAGTGTTGATTCATATTGTGTGTTTCAGTATGTTAGCATTAGTGATCACCTAGACTCTCTTTTGGAGGCCATGTGTGAAGAGAACCCTGCAGTTCGCATTGGCCTCAGGCCTATACTAGAGGTAAGTACTGTTTATATTTATGTAAACGGAAACATTTAATAGTAATATATTTTAGCGTCTAAGAATTTTTAAATAGTATTGTATATTAAATTGGTGAAAACAATTGGCAGTGTCATATTTTAAAGGAAAACAACCCTCACAATTAATGGTAGTATATTTTATAATAAAATACAATTAATAGTAGTATATTTTAATGGAAAAGAAAACAATTCACAGTGCCATATTTTAACCAAAAGAAAACAATTGATCCTATCATATCCCGCAACGCGGAGGTTGTAAGGGCACCACAGATGATCGTTTAACCAGTGTACTCCATCTTTCCCTGTCCTCAGCAACCCTGATTGTTTCGCTCAGTGTCAAACCAGTCCATTCTCGAATGTTGTCCTTCCACCTCTTTTTCGGTCTCCCTCTTCTTTTACCTCCTTGCACTGTGCCTTGCAGGATGGTCTTTGCAAGACCTGATGATCTGGTGACGTGGCCATACCATCGGAGTTTCAGTTTTTTCACCGGAAACGGAAACTCCGAAACAATTTTGATAGTTATAATAATTTGGTTAGAATAAAAACTTTTTGTGTGTGTGCTTCCTTTAACTTCTTTCCTGTTCTTTTCTTGTATTAATCACAATGAACAGGGTGGAGAATTCTCCGCGAATCCGCGGATTTCCGCGGAAGGCATTTGCATTTCCGAGAAAAAAATATTGAGTTCCGAGTGTGAGAAGCTGAGGGCTACCCTTTACTGGGCATAGCGGCCAAAAGCGGCCGAAGGTCTAAACAGGCAAAACGTCCAAAAACGTCCGTATCAACCATGTGGTTATATTCTCGCGTTGTTTGAAAGATTGCGAGACTTCCGGCAATTGACTTCCGGTTAAATTCTGTTGTGAAAACATTCGACTGCATTTCCACAAGTTTTCTCTGTGAAGCGTTCGTTTTTTTCGATTTTTGTTTTCAAATTTTTCTCTGTGTGTGTCTAAAATGGATGGTTTGGATTCTTCGACTGATGAAGAAGAGTTTACAGGCTTCCATTTATCAGACATTAAAGTAAGAGAAATGGACTTGGAGTCGGAGGAAGAGATCGGTACTGACATTAGACAATTAGTGTCAGTAGTGTGCATGCATACGATCTTTCAGACTGGCATGAAAGTGAAGAAGAGGAGGGGGCTTGTTTGGACTGTTTAAAACTTTTTTTATTGTATACTCATGGAGTAATCAAAAACAAGACATGACAAGAGAAGTATAAAAAGGTAGATAATCAAAAGAGATTTATTTCTGTTCATTTTTCACTAATACCTAAGATGTATTAACTGTTTTTACTAACGTACCCCTAAATATCTCTAAAATTATAAAAATTCTTGCCTGTTTACAGCTAAAAAATAGACAAACGTGTGCCCAGTAAAATTTGAAATGTGGAGTTTGTGTGTAACAGTGGTGGACCTCAAACTTTGTTAGGCCTACAAATCAAGATTCTTAACTTTTTTGAAAGACATGTGCATAAAACATTCTTTTTTTTTTGTTGTTGTTGTTTCTATTCATGTTTACTTTGTGCTTTTTGCTTTCAGGAGAGGCCCTAAATTACTTTCAAAATAGCATAAATTCATTTTCTTCCAGGGGGCGAATACCGGGGCTTGGCCCCTGGGCCCCGGCCGGATTTCAGAGATTTCTTGATTCAGTTGTTCTCCACCCTGAATGAAACCTGAGAGATGAGCCTATTGTAAAAAAAAAAAAAAAAGCATGCATATGCCTTCTCAGCACTCTAAACAGGTTTTTTGGCCTTCGGTTGCGTGCTATTGAAATGGATATTGGAACGCATGGATTCTATTGAAACTAGATACAAATTTTCGTAAGAGCAGCTAAACTTTTGAGTATGCATTGTGCGTGCAATGGACAGTGCTACAGACTCGACTGTGTTGTGTATTTGCAGGCCTGTGATTTACACATACGGCAACACCCCGACAAACCGCCCTACTCTCACACCATATCGCGCTTGTACATATCCGTGCTGGGATCCATCGACGAGGTACAGTTGTTGCCAAGTTATTTT
The DNA here is from genome assembly GCA_036898135.1 of Oncomelania hupensis. Taxonomy (NCBI): domain Eukaryota; kingdom Metazoa; phylum Mollusca; class Gastropoda; order Littorinimorpha; family Pomatiopsidae; genus Oncomelania; species Oncomelania hupensis. Next base: position 6,772,652 of record CM072512.1, read on the forward strand.
GTACGTTTGCCACTACAAAAATAAAATGCAATAATAATTTACAGTGTTAATTGCAATATTAATAATAATAATATTAATAAGCATATATACTTTTTTTCTCTTTTTTTTTCTGGTCATTAAAGTCTGCTTTGAGTAAAGGGAGATAATTTGTTGTCCTAGGCTGGGCACATCAGCAGTGGAGACAACAGTCGTCAGAGTACTCTTACTTTGCGCTCACGTCGTCGACCTCGCCATCCGCACTTCCATCGTCATGACAACTCACCACCTTCCGCTCGTTCAAGGTCAAGATCTCGCAGTCCTAACAGAGGTAGGATATTTTTGTGTGGTATTGTTGTTGCCGTTGTTGTTGGTGATGCTGATGTTGTTGCTGTTGTTGGTGTAGGTGGTGGTCATCGTCATCATCATTTTGTAAGATTTTTGCCTTTGCATTATTTTATGCTGTTTGCATTACATTAATTGGTAACCCTGTTTAACATCAAATTATGTTCTATTTGTGCAGGAGATCCCAGACCAGTCACTTATTCATCAGAAAACCAAGCAGCAGATGGCCTCATCACTCATTCTGACAACCCTGCCAGCACCCACATCCCACAGTCGTCACCATCACCACCACCACCCCCAACCAACGCCGCCCCACACAATACCCACTTTCCAAACATCGGAGGAACGGGAGCGTCGGGGCCAGCATCCTCCGTAGACCTCAACGCTTCGTTCGCATCGTCCGACCAAGGCTCCGTGTATCGCTCCGTTCCTGCCTACCGCTCAGCCACTCCCTTGCTGAGTCTGCGCATGGGGAGTCCCGCCTACGAGAAGTACCTGCAGCTGAAAGACAGGCAGCGGAGGGTGAAAGCTGCCAAGACTGGAGAGAAAGTGGGGGTGAGTCAGGGAGATAGAGCTTCAGCTCCTTTGCTGATGGCTCTGCCTTCTTCTACATGGAGAGGGGATTTGATGGACTACATGACTGACGCTCGCTCCATGGCTTCCCTCATGTCCTACACACTGGGTAGGTCTCTTCCACTGGCTTGGAACGCTAATATTTTGACCTTAGATTTTTTCAGATACTGTAGTTATAGATGTTTGCTCTCTTACATATGACAAAAGGGAACTGGAAACCCTTGATCCGTTTTCTCCTTACAAATGTGTCCAGCCTTTTTGTGTGAGCTGAGTACGCAGGGTGCACCAAAAACATGCCATTCTGATTCAAACAAAAATGAAATCTGACGTTCTAAGTTCTATTTCATTACTTACACTGATTTGCCTACGCATCTTGTTTCAAATAAAATCTCAGATGCTGATCTTTAGCCCTCTTCAGGCTGCAAAACTCTCCGTGGATCTGCAATTTTACGAGTAAAAATAAAAAAATTTCAGAGAGAAAAAAAAAATTTCCGAGAGAAAAAAATCCCAAGAATATTTTTTTTTCGAGTACCAATCCACATTTTTAGGTCGTCTTATTGACAGAGAGGTGCGCCGGACACTAATACTGCTTCACTGTTATAGGCTACAACTTTAGCGGGCGCCTCTTATGCTGTACATTTCGCGCGTATTGTTGACCTACTGAAAGAAAGGTGCGCCGCCCGCGTATGCTATTCTCTGAGTTTCTCTTATAGTCTATGCGCTAAGTCTGTGAACATCAACGGAGACATTATAGAACTGTGATTGAAATTTTTTGCGTTAGACTAAGCCGCTTCTTCTGTGATGAACACACTTCATTAGCTTTTTTTTCAAAATGTCGTGTGCTTCTAGAATTGTCAATTGTGGCAAGACACTTAATGAAAGCAACATCCAGAACAAATGGAAAGGCAATTTGCACTTCTTTTTTTTTTTACCTGTTCCCTATTGCAACACATTGTAAAAATGTATGTGTAACATTTTATTTTGAAGAAAAATATGTGGTTGATTTATTAAAAATATTGAGTGGAACATGGTTATGGGTTGTGTATTTTTCATTAGTTTTTGTGTGTGCATGGTGTAGCATTTTTGACGGAGTTACTTCCCTTGACCTGGGAAATGGAAGCTGATAAGGTTACGGGTTAATACTTAGAAAGAGAGAGAGAAAAAATTGGTCATCAGAACCGGCATCGCATTCAGTAAATACTGTTGAAGAGGTCACTACTTCATTGCCATAAGTCTTACCTCGTCTGTTTTGTTATTGTGGGTCAATCGTCTGTTGCTAGGCAACTATCTGCCAGAGCTGCATAACCTTGAAGGTCCTGGGCCAGCCCCTCCCTCCGCTGTGGGCCATGACGATGACCTTGACCTTGATGCTGGCAGCCTTCTTAGCAGTGACCTCTCCTACCTCGTTCATGAAGGTCATCAACCCCAACAACATCCCCGTAGCAACCAGTGAGTGTTTCCGAAAAAGGAAAATATGTAGTTGTGTGTTATGTTGTAATGATAATGATGTTTTTAGTATTTAGAATTTGAGACATTTGTGTATGCATGTTCAGGAATTTGTCTAAAATCACCAGCATGGTTAGAATTAAATTTAAACAGACCAAAAAATAGTTTTCATGTATTTGTATTTCATGCATGCTAATAAGTGAATGGTGCACATGTGTGTGTGTGTGTGTGTGCGTGTATTGTAATGGTAGTAAGATTTTGATTGTTTCATTGCTAAATAGGAATAGTCTGAGGTATGGGTTGACTCATCTACCAAAGTATTTTGATATTTCCACCTTTGTGGCGCCAGTGGAACATTTGACAGTCTGTTGACAAACTGTTGGAACGACGTCAGCTCTTTGTTTGTCTTTTTCAGAAGCTTTAACGTGGTTCATGATTGACACAATTTTCATTTGATAAAATTTTTTATGATGGGAAATATTGCCTGTTGGGGTATACTCATGTTTCCTGGTGTGTATGTATAGATGTGTGGACGTCACGGTGTGTTGCGATGGGCTAGAGTGTCAGAAAGGCTGCGTTATTTTCATTTTGTGATGTAGCACTGTTGATATTCAGGCATAGTGTGGTTCTTACTTTATTACTTGCTTGCATTTGTATAATTTTAGATTTCTTAAAGTGGTTTTTAATTATTTTTAATTTTTGTCAGGGTATTTCTTTAGTGTTTTTGATATGTACACTGCACACACATTTCCTTGGTTTTTTGTTCTTTTGTTTTTTTAATAGGGACAATAAATGATAACGATTCTGATTTATTGTCTTGTCAGACTACCCACAAATTATACATCACCAGAAGAACACAAGCCCTCATTGTCCAATACCCCTGCCTCTCGACTCAAGCGTCAGCGTGAAGAGGAGCCTCAAGATCATCAGCCAGATCATCACCAACAGCAGCAGCATGAGCCTGAAAATCCTCATCATCATCATCAGCAGCAGCAAGATTATCATCACTATCAGGACCATCATCAGTATCATCAGGACCATCATCATCATCAACAGCAGCTACTACTGCAGCAGCAGGAGGAAAGACAGCAACAACTGCAGCAGTTTGGGTCCAGAGATCAGACACCTACCCCTGACCCTATGCCTGCCCGAGTGAGTCACGTAGTAAATTAATACGATAAGAAATAATTAAAGAGTGTAGAAGGTAAAAGTGGTTGTTTATTGCCACCCAGTGAATGGCCAACCTAATTATTACAAAAGGAACCTGACTCTCAAAGTATATCGAATATTAAATCAAATCTTTTCAGTCCTGATTTTCTCATCAAAATGAACAATGTGGTGTTGTCTCACAGTGTATTGTGTGAGCCTGGTAGTCTCTGTGTAGAGAACTCAGTTATTGTCAGTTCCCTTCATGATAATTATCATTATCTGTTGTCAGTATTAACCTTTATCTACACAACACTAATTGTAGTGAATGAACATTTGAAATAAATCACTTGATTTGTATTTTTCCTGGTTTGTCTTTCATAGGAATTTTATGGGCCAGAGTTTGTGTACCGAGCCAGTCGGCCAATGATCAGAATATCGCTGCCGCTTCAGGGAGAGGTGAGTGGATGTTTTACTAAGTTCATTTCCAATACCTTTTGCAATGATCAGTGATACAACTATTAGTATAAAATGTCAAGGCTACGATGGTTAAAAAAGGTTATGTTCCTTTCCAATTGTGTTGCCAGTCATACAAGTTGTAGATCTTTTCTTTGCGTGAAGCTGCTTTTCACCAGTACTTCATCCAGGCATTTTCTCATGCAGTTGGAAATCAGTCACTAGATTTTCAGCAGGCTCAGTGAATACACTGATGTGCTGAAAACACAGCGAAATGGCCATCTGTATTTACGGCCCAATTCCACAAAGTCCAACCACTGGCAGGCAGAGAAGTACTTCCTAAAATGTGTTTGTCCCAATTGTGGTTTCATTTTTGCTTATTTGCTTGGTGTAACATGTCGGTGTCATGAGCGATCGTCATCCTTCATGACAGGCCAGAAGATTCAAGTCAAGATAGATCACCATAGACTGTTGGGCCACAAACATTATAGGGAACTGTGATGGTAGTAGTATGAATGAGTTACATTGATGAGATGTAATTTTTGATTCATAAGCAAAGCAATGTCAATGTTCATATGTCTACGCACTCACACACACACGCACTCACAAACGCACATGCACGCGTGCACACACACCCATTTTTGTAGAAACGACATTCTGATGACTGTTGTGAAAAAACTGGGATTATTTTGACACACTTTCCATTTCTTTGACATTATTTTGACATTTTCCAATTTTTGAAGCTATCCCTAACCCTAACCCTTAACCTAAACCTAATGCTAAAACAGCTCTAACTCAACGGAGCACTATTTTGACGTCAAAACAGTACGGCCTTCCAAAAAAGTCAGAAGAAACCATGTGGAGTTTTATGTGTGTGTCATCAGTACGTCATTTCTACATGCCCACACACACACACATGCGCAAATCTGGGCAAGATGAGTCCTAAATAGTCAAAATATGAAATTTAAAAAAAAATTGTCCCTCTGTCCGTTTGTCCGTGCAAAACTTGCAAGTGGATTGATATCTGATTATTTCAGAACCTATTTCAACTATCAAAACCAAACTTGGTAAGATGGAGTATACCCATGAGACCTCATAATGATCGGTGAATGAATGGCTTCACTTCAATATCAAGGTCACAGGGTCAACAAATGTTAATCAAAAACGACAATTTTCACATTTCTCTTTTTTTTTTTCTAGGTTATTAATATTGAAACATATGATTCTTTGTGACATGGTAAATACCAATGAGACACGCATACTATACACATTTGGTCAATCTCACTCCAAAGTCAAGGTCACTGGAGCTGTCCAAAGTCTGTATAGGGAATTTGAAGTGACCTTGACCCTAAACTATGAGAGATATAAAGTACAAACTTGTTGTATTTAGAGATGATAGATTGATCTTTCATTTATGTTCTGTTTTTGTGTTGATCTTGACAGTCAAGGTCATTTTAGGCCTTGCAAAAACATAACAAAAAATAGGTCATCGTACAGTGGAATGGCTGTTTTATTTAACCCATAGTAGGCAACAACATTGGGTTATTTGATCAGACATGCATGAGAGGTCACGTGAGTATCCAGGTCATCCCAAGGTCAAGGTCACTGATAGTCAAAGTCATTTCAAAGTCACTCTTTTTGGGGGCATAATACAATTTTTGCTGTAGTTTATTTGGAGCCGAAGGCCAAAATCATCTCACGGTCAAGATCATAGAAAGATCAAAGTTGGTACTACTTTGAATTTTAATGCCACCGTTGCATTTTGTTTTTTCGGGGCGTTCATTTTCATGTTAAATATTGCATGTGAGTCATATGGGCTTTGCTCTTCTAGTTTTTAATAAACTGTGATAGTTGATTGGGTGATTGTATTTATAGCTGGATATTAATGTTTTTAGACAACTGAAGGCTGATTGTAAGTTTTTGTTCATTTAACACGTATGTCTTAAAACTGTGCTTTTTGATCTATGTTATAATGATCTAGGCTTGTGTCAATTCCTTGTTTGAGGTAATAAAGATCTATTGTATTGTATTTTCATTACTTTTTCTCTTTGTCTGGTTTGCAGAGTGTGAAGAACCCGGCATTAGTGCGGCGGGTCATTATCGTCCACTTGACAGGCCAGAAGTTTGAGGCCATCGTAGACCCCTCCATGACAGGGAGACAACTGTTTGATGCTGTGGTCACCCACACTTGTCTGGATGATTTCTTCTTCTTTGGACTCACGTATGTCTGTGGTGAGTTTAGCACATAACCACACACACACACTTCCAACCACATGCATGGTACACTACCCTTCATTGATCAATAGACGATGCTAAAGTTCACAGTGTGTATACGACTTACGTTAATAAATATAAAGTAATACACATTTTAAAATGAAGCTCATCAGGCTTTCTTGAACTATTCCTCATAGAATGTGTTTCTTTTTATATTTTTGTGTGTTTATATTTGCTAAAAAATAAAAAAAATATAAAAAAAAACTTTGCTCTTGACAGAGGGTGAACATTTCTTCCTGGACGCTGACACCAAGCTGCACAAGATGGCGCCTGAAGGATGGAGAGAAGGGGCCAAAGGTCACATGCCCCCAGTGACCTTCACCTTGTACCTCAGGATCAAGTTTTATCCAGACTCCCTGGCTGACTTCAGGTAAACTTGTATTGTGTGAACAGCGAAAATCTGATATATTCAATTCCACTTTTATTCATATAGTACTTATTGTCAAACCCTTCATTGGGCTGTGTTCAACCATAAATTATATTCAAATCCAGCTTAGATCCAATCTTGAAATGGTCCCAATTTTCACTCTGTGTATGTATGTGTAAATTGAGAAATGCTGACAGAAATTAAAAAAAAAAAGAACCAAAAGAACAAGCAATTTTAAGTCTAAAAGATATATTCAGTATTTAATTATGTCAGCAGCAAGGGCCAAATTGTGTTTCTGTGGTGTTATGTTTTGTTTGTTTGTTATTATTGTTATTTTTGACACTTTTTGTCCTTTTTATTGGGAAATTCTCCCCTGGGGAAGGCATAGTCGCAGCCTGTAGCGAGCCCAAACCCTGCCTACCTAATATCAGTGGATGTTTTTTTTTTGTGTTTTTTAAATTTTGCTGGGGGAGTAAACCGGAGTACCTGGAGTAAACCCCCGAGACTTTGCCCTAGTCGAAAGTAAACAATATTAGGAGAAACGTAATGCCCAGAAAAGTGGGATTGATGCCACACCTGTCAGGCGCCATTGGTTTCTAGCCTGTGGACAAGGCAAGTTAGTCCCGCATATGTGCATAGCTACAGACTGTGGACCAAGATGTCATTGTGTTTGTCTAACTTGGGGAGATTAAAAACACATATAGTAATTTTATTGCCGGAACAAATAGGATAACAGTTAAATGACAGCACCTAGATGCTATCCTCCAGGAGAATAAGAGAATGATACAAAAGATCTATCTTTCCCTCTCTGCTGCCAGTGGTTTGAGTGTATAGAATGGTGCCGTAGATACTTCAGATGGCCATTCGCTGTGTTCTCACTACACCGTTGTACCAATTGGGCTTGTTGAAAGTCAAGTGACTGGTTTCCAATAGCGTAAGATGACGCTTGCATGGATCATTATCAGAATTGCTTTGACTGATTGTGTGGCCAGACATGGGAGCAGTCAACACCTACTGTACCTACAGCTGAGGAGGGATGTGCTGGAGGAGAGGTGCATGGCCACAGACTCACAGCTTCTCTCCCTGGCCGGCCTGGCCTTACACGCTGAGTTTGGGGACTACAGGTCAGACAGGTGCACTTTACTTTTTCATTTCTGTGAATTTGGAGTGTGTGCATGCCTGTGAGCGCTTTGAGCGGACCGTTGTCTGGGATCTCACTTTATAAAATGATAATAATAAAAATAATAATAAAGTAGGATTTTATAGCGCGGTACCCCCACTCAGGGCTGGGCTCACTGCTCTTAACATAGGATATATATTAGATAAGATAGTACACCGATCAAACAGATATATGAACAATAAAAACAAAGTATGCAAGCATTCACACCAACCGTACTCGCAAAAGCATACAAGGGAACAACATCATATACAATACACTTCACATGCACAATAAAATTATTAATTTTAAAATACAAATGGCATATTAGATAATAATAAGATAATAAAATCTGAGAATTCACTATGCAAATTTAAAAATGTAAAAAAATTTGCTACCTCTAACAATAATTAAATAATACAATGATCAGATAAAAAAATACAATTATTATTAATATTATTATTATTATTATTATTATTATTATTAAGTAATATTAAGTAATAATAACAATGATGATGATGATAGTCACGATGATGGTCAGGATGATAATGAAAATTATAATAATAATAATAATTATTATTTATTTATAAAAGCACTGTCACAAACCAATGAGCTTAAAAGCACATAAAGCAAACATACTACTACTACTTCTACTACTACTACTACTACCACTACTACTACTACTACAACTGCTGCTGTTGCTGCTACTGCTATTGCTACCACTACTGAGTACTAGAATAATAATAAGAAGAAGAAGAAGAAGAAGATTTATAATGCGCCCTATCTCCATTCTCAATACAGATTAAAATTATAATTCTTATGAGGCTGCAAAATAGGTTGTCAGTGTATAATTATTAGACTGCCTGAATATCTGCCTAAAGAATCGATGATCATAGTGTGAGGGGATGCGAGAATATGGTTAGTTGTCATTTTGTACCTTGTTTGAAAGCTCAAAAATATATTGACTTCAACGACACAAAGCGTATGAAGTATTTGCATCATACTGGAGAATTGCTTGCTTAAACTTAAACACTATATTATATAAAAACTTGTGACTGTGCAAGAGTATTTAAGAGAAAGGAACTTTAACTGCTACCAATGAAGATTCACCATCAGAGTTCTCTGCTGAAAGTGCTTGTCTTTGTAGAATGAAAACTGCCATGCCCACATCCTATATATATAAGGACCAGGGCAAAATGTTGGACAGCTGTTGCGACCTTTGACGTTTATCGTCTGTAACGGGTAGGTCACTCTGTTGAAGTGGTGTATTGCTCCAGTCCAACATCAATTGTAGTTTCAGCTCGCTAACTCCACAGAAATTTCTTGCAGGATTATTTGAGTTCTTTTAAAACAACAGGTTATGCAGTTTATGTGTGCAAACAGTCAGTTGTTTTTAGGTCTCATGCAAGCAGAAGAAAATGGACAGTGCTAGAAAGAACTCAAATGTTACTTTTTCTTGTTTTGGTCAGCCATCGTACCATGGGTCAAAACTACTTTGTGCCGGAGCAGTATCTTCCTGCACGAGTGGCTCGACGGCTGGGGATGGGGTACGTCCACGATAGAGCACTGGAAGCTCACAGAGATGCTCTAGGTCTGGCACCATCAATGTGTGAAATACAGTTCATCAAGGTAACAATTGCCCATCCTGATTTGACTTCATTCATACATTGTTCTTCTTCTCCTCCTTAAGCATCTGTTTATATTTGTCCGTTTTGTTTCTTTGTACCTGTCCCATACAATAAAACAGGTGTAAAGGTGTTCCTGTAATCTTTTGGTCATTGGAAAGGGAGACGTTTGGGAGCCTACCTTTTCTCTTGGCCAGCTTAATGAGGGCAGTGCTCGTCTCCTCTCCTTACAACAAATTCTTTGTATTGCAACATGAACTTTGACTTGTCGCTCCGAATGATTGGAAACTGCATAGCATTGCGGTTATGATTTCCTGTCGTTTCATAAGGGGTGGCCTGTTAGAGCTGAGGTAAAACGCTAGTCTTCAATGCCAGCAGTGTCCAGTGCCCAATGGAAGAGTGTGGGTTTGATCCACACAGGGACAGGGCAATGAAATGTTTAATTTTGGTACGAGGTTTATCAGGCCCCTGAGGGTTTTCTCTGGGTACTCAGGTTTCCTTCCTCCCTTATTAAACTGTAAAAAAAGTGTGAAAGGAGAACCACTGGCATTTAAATGTAGCCAAGAGATCCTAACCTTTTGTAAGGTTTTGGGCAAAGCAACTGTAGGGTAAAGGTCCAGATTTTCCGCGTGCATGTTTGTGTGTATGTGTCTTATCAAATAAAGATTCCTTTATTTGGTGATATCTATTCTAATTCAGGATTTGACTTCTGTGTTCTGTGATTTTTTTTTTAGACGGTGCAAGGGCTTCCTGAGTATGGAATTCACTTCTACAAGTTGATGAGGGTAAGAACACTACGTTTCTGTCTGTATATTATTGTAAGTGTTTTAGTGAAATAAAGAGTGTCTTTTGGTCATGCATTAAAGTGAAGACATTGTGTATTATATATTCATCTCTGGTGATGACAAATCTGCCACGTCACTGCTGTTTCTGGCAGGCCTCTTCCGCTAAACAAGAAATCCGTATTTTCTTCTCAGTAGGTTTAAAACTCCAATTCTTCCTTTTATTTTCCACTTAACTTAATGGATAATATCTCACTTGCTCTCATTTTCCTAAATAGTTATAAACCTTTCATTGGCAATATATATATTTAAAAAAAATTAATTTAAAAAAAAAAAAAAATATATATATATATATATATATATATATATATATATATATATATATATATATATATATATATATATATATATATATATATATATATATATATATATATATATATATACACACACTTTTTTTCTTTTTTTTTTCTTTTTTTTTTTACATATTTTTTTATCCCATTTTAACTCCAAACCTAATATCTGCCAAACATCCAAAATAATAATTATACGCATTCTATTTTTAAACCAGTGTATATGTAATTTTGGTAAAATTGTAAAATAATTCACGGTAATATGATAACTGGACAGGAGCTGGCCCTGTGACATCATGGCTTAACCCAACTATTACTTCTGTCGGTAGGAACCGGTTTCAGTTTAAGCATGAACTGTCACCTTCCGTTGGTTGTGGATGATGTCCTTTGCGATTTAGCGAAGGATGAGTAAGTTCCCTGGTGTTACACGATATCAATGGTTGATTCAGCCGCGATGCTTGAATCTTGTGTAACTTGAATTTGTTTATCCACGCAGTCTGTTCACTCACCAACAAGGGCAGAAGTCGTCATTATAGTTTACCATCTGTATTCAGCAAACACCAATAACTGCATAATAGATTGCTTTCCGAAGCAGACAGTGCATTACTTATATAGCCTCTCAACAATGCAGAATGGTTCAGAACATTCCAGAATGAAGCAGTAACACCCAATCAAAATAAAACTCGTCAATGAAACTACGCACTCTTTTACGTCATAGAACATTCCACAGTTTACAAGCTATCACCATAGATGTGGAACATTCCATTGATAATAAGCAAGCAATTCCAGAATGTTCTCAACCCTACTACAATAATATTGACCGACTAAAATAACCAACATTATACAAAGCTTTTTCTGGCAACGGTGCAGAATAAAATCACACGCTATTATTGCACGCTTTGCAAAACAAAATGTTCGAAAATATAGTGCGTGTCTCAATTGTAACATCTTCAATAGGTCTATATATGTCTCAGCAACTGTCATATTTACTTCAAACTTCACTCCTACATTCTCAGACCTGTTTACCCATGCGATTTCGCCGTATTTTATACGCGACATTTGACAAAATACGACCAATACAGGACAGTACCAAAAAATACGGCCTTTTTTTTATTTTTATTTTTTTTTTATTTTGTGGGTTTGGGCAAATAGAATAGACCCAACGTTTCCCGGCGTGTCGTAAAAGGCGACTAACAGGGGTGATGTTAGCACGGCATCACTGGGCGAAAGTCTTCTACACAGAAGTCACCGGCCAGGGCGGAGGAACCTCACGTTACTACAGGTTCAACGACCACATGCTCAGGGCCAAGGCGAGCCACACTGTATTCGTGGATTTCGGCTGTGGCCAACAGCCTGGAGAGGATTGGGCCCTGCCAGGTCTTTTTTGCCCAAGACACAACACATGATGAGGCTATCCACTAATTCCATGCCGGATCGGTCGTCGCCCGGAACAAGGACCGCGCCTTCCGTTGGCCACCAGGACAGAGGTGAAAAGTATGCTACTGATGGACAAATTAGCAAGATCCGCACGAGAAACAACATCGTCATAGGAACCTGGAATGTCAGGACCCTAACTGCGGAAGGAAAATTAGAAGAACTGGCCCACGAGCTGGACCACTATCGATGGAACGTTCTAGGTATCAGCGAACTGCGCTGGAAAGGCCTAGGTGAAACAACGACTGACAAAGGCCACAAGCTCTATTTCAGCGGTAGAGATGACAGGCACGAACACGGCGTTGGATTCTTGGTCCACAAGAACATTCTAGCCACTGTCATGGGTTGCCGCCCAGTCTCCAGTAGACTCATTACCATCCGTCTGAGAGCAACCCCTTTCAACATTACCATCATCCAGGCCTATGCCCCAACATCAGACTATGAAGACAGCGAAGTGGAGGATTTTTATGAAAATATACAGGCGGTCCTTGACCATGTGCCGAAGAAGGACATAGTCATAGTGCAAGGCGACTGGAATGCCAAGGTTGGCCAAGATGCGCACCACAACTGGGGAGACACATGTGGACCCCACTGCAACAACGAGACAAATGACAGGGGTCTGAGGCTATTGGAGTTTGCCAGATACAACAATCTGGTACTGGCAAACACGCTTGGTCTCCACAAAAAATCCAGACGATGGACATGGCACAGTCCCGGCGGGGAACATCACAACCAGATCGACTGCATCATGGTCAAGAAACGCTTCAGATCAAGCATCAACATTGGCAGGACACGCACTTTTCCAGGAGCAGACATTGGAAGTGACCACGATCTCGTGATGATGTCTTTCCGGCTCCATTTGAAGAGAGTAAATACAGCAAAGTGCACTAGGCTGAAGTTCGACCTGGACAAACTGCAAGACCCGGAGGTGGCAAAAATATTTAAGGCCACAATTGGAGGGAAATTTGCACCACTGCTTATTTTGGGGGCAGGCGAAGTAGATGTCAACACCATGACCAATACCTTCAACTCAGCTGTAACAGATGCCGCCACTGAGATCCTTGGCAAGCACCGACCAAAGAGGAAGCCGTGGATCACACCTGAACTTTTGGATCTGTGTGATAAACGAAGAGAGTTAAAAAAGAAAAAGAACACCTCACAGGGAGCTGATGTCTACCGAAAAATCAACAATGACATCCGAAAAGGCATGCGCACAGCAAAGGAGAACTGGATAGAAGATCAATGCCATGAAATAGAGAACAATCTGAACAAGAACAACAGCAAGAAGGCCTACCAGACTGTGAAGCGGCTGACAAGTGTTAAACAGCCCAAAATCTCCACTATCCAAAGCAAGTCTGGCATATGCCTTACAGAAGAACAAGAAGTCTTGGACAGATGGACAGAGTACTGCTCTGACCTTTACAACCATACACCAAATGGAGACCCATCAGTTCTAGCGTGTCTCGAGAGCAGAGAAGAAGAAGAAATCCTCCCAATTCTCCGGGAAGAAGTTGAGGCAGCAGTGCAATCGCTGAAGAAAGGGAAGTCAGCGGGAGTGGACAACATACCAGCGGAACTGCTACAAGCAGGAGGAGAAGCGATGACTGATGCTCTCACCATTATCTGTATCAAGATCTGGCAGAGTGGGGAATGGCCTACACCATGGACCCAGTCGCTTGTCATCACTCTTCCCAAAAAAGGTAACCTTCAGGAGTGTGAAAATTACCGGACCATCAGCCTCATCAGCCATCCCAGCAAGGTCCTCCTGAAAATAATACTCAACAGGTTGAAACCACAAGCTGAACAAATCATAGCTGAAGAACAAGCAGGATTCATGGCAGGGCGAAGTACCACTGAACAGATTTTCAACCTCAGAATAATCTGTGAGAAATACCTACAGCACCAACAACATCTATATCATGTGTTCATAGACTTCAAGAAGGCATTTGACCGAGTCTGGCATGCAGCTCTATGGGCAACCATGAAAGTGTACAACATCAGCCCTAAAATTATAGAAGTCATCAAAAGCCTGTATGACAAGGCTACCAGTGCAGTCCTCCATAACAGCGTCATCGGGAACTGGTTCAGAACAACAATCGGTGTGCGTCAAGGATGCCTACTCTCTCCAACACTCTTCAACATCTTCCTAGAGCGCATCATGTCAGATGCTCTTGCAGATCACGAAGGCACAGTCAGCATAGGGGGCAGAGCAATCTCCAATCTTCGTTTTGCGGATGATATTGATGGATTGGCTGGAGAGGAACAAGAACTTGAACAGCTTGTACAGAGGCTTGACACCACCTCCAGAGCTTATGGAATGGAAATAAGTGCAGAGAAGACCAAAATGATGACCAACAACACCAATGGCATCAACACAGACATCAAAGTACAAGGCCAATCCCTCAACACAGTGCACAGCTTCAAATATTTAGGAGCCATTGTGTCAGACAATGGGTCTCGACAGGAAGTCCTCTCCAGGATCGCACAAACAACTGCTGCCCTGACAAGGTTGAAGCCCATTTGGAAAGACAGAACCATCAGTCTACATTCCAAAGTAAGACTGCTGCGCTCTCTGGTCATCTCCATCTTCCTATATGCTTGCGAAGCATGGACACTCACAGCAGATCTCCAACGAAGAATACAAAGCATGGAGATGAGGTGCTACAGAAGACTTCTGTGCATTTCCTATACCCAACACATCACCAACGACGAAGTCCGACAGACCATCACACAAGCCATTGGACAACACGATGACCTGCTCACAGTGGTGAAGAAACGGAAACTCCGATGGTATGGCCACGTCACCAGATCATCAGGCCTTGCAAAGACCATTCTGCAAGGCACAGTGCATGGAGGTAGAAGAAGGGGGAGACCGAAAAAGAGGTGGGAGGACAACATTCGAGAATGGACTGGTTTGACACTGAGCGAAGCCATGAGGGCTGCTGAGGACAGAGAAAGATGGAGTATGCTGGTTAAACGATCATCTGTGGTGCCCCTACGACCTTCGGGTTTTGGGACAGGATAGGATAGGATAGGATTCTAGACATAAATTGGTTGTTTCTGGAGCAGTTCGGAGCTTTGGCGGGTTGTTTTTCGGGTAACTTTGGCGATAAGGAAAATCGACGATAATTGGTTTACGAGTAGTGACATCACGGATCGGCTATTTCCGCTTTTATTATGGTCCTTCGTTGACAACAATCACGGTGCCATATTTGGGTGAACAATGAAACGTCAAGCAGCAAGTGCAAGTGTTGGTGGCCCTCAAAAGCCCAAAAAAATACATGAGCAGGAATTTCTTTCAAAGTATACTAATCCCTGGCATGGTCGAATCTTCTGTCAGCAAAGTGCATGCTCGATGCATGTAGGCCTACTGTGAAGTTGGCTTTTCTATTTTGCATAATCATTCTGGAAAATTTGATATCGATCGCCATTGTGAGACTAAAAGCCACCGTGATCGACTTGGTAGAATTCAATAGGCCGCCGTAACATGCCAAAGCATGCTAAAATTCATGCCTTCACAGCAAGTATCGCAAACCGAGCAAGATGTTATCCGATCCGAGGCCATGTTTTCCGAACTTATTGTAAAGACTAACCTACCTCTCACCACAGCAGATATAATAAGTAAAACTGTCAAAAGTGCTTTTCCAGACTCGAAAATCGCTCAGATGTATTCTTGCGGCAGGAACAAAACAACGGCGATAATTACGTCAATGGCAGAAGACATCAAAGCTTCAGTTAAAGAGCAGATGCGCAATGGACCTTTTTGTGTTGCCACTGATGGCTCAAACGAACAGAGAGAAAAACTGTACTAAAATCAATTTGTAAAAACAACTACAATCATAATTGCCTACCATGGTCCTTTGGGGTTCTCTTAAGAGCTTTGATTTTGCAATCTCTGTATTTTAAGGCAATTTATGTTCTTTGATGTAAGATAACATATTTTTTGTGTTGTCTCAAAACATGAGGTACGTAAGTTGCGAATGAATTGTGTCTAATATATGGAATTTTCAAGTTATTCGTGGAATACACCTACTTTCTTAAAAATACATCCTTTTTTTCTGAAAAGTACCCCATCCACAATTCCAGGGTAAACAGGTCTGCATTCTGCATCCGTCCAGCAATTATGAATTTATTTTACAATTGTACAAAATTGAATGGCTTTGAAAATAGACTCCAAATATTTATGACTTTGGAAGTTTGCATGAATCACTGTTGAATCCATTGAGAGCCTCCTTCTAGTTTATTCATCATGCTGGAGAACTCTCAGTGGATTCGCTGATCTTCGCGTTCTTCTGGCAAGGTTCAGTGGGAAAATAAATTCAGTGGGGAATCCCCCCCCCCCCCCCCCCCAGTAATTTGCCGCTGACCGTGTATTTTTGTGTGATCATGTTCTTTCATGTCATCGAGTTACTATGTCCACACTGTGTTTGGGTGACTTCCCCTGCACTGGGCACGCGTGCATTTGAATGTGACTTCCTGTTCCTTCTCGATCTGATTTTTGAATCACTTCCACTTAGGCAACTCAGATGACTACAACAAGGAGGTCAAAAGGTACAATGTTGATTCCAAGATTTTCCAGTACTCTGGTGGCAGAATTGATGAGTATTGGAGAACAGAAGATTCGCAAGCTTATCCAAACGACTATTGTGGCCAAATCTGTACTGTCTGTCTCCATGGGCCATTGGTGGAGTCCTCATTCAGTGCTGTGGGAGATCTCATGAATTTCACAGAATAAGGCTAAATGCTTGGCGTGCTCGTTTCATAAATCCTCCAGTACTTTGTAATTGTGGTAGCATATTGAATGTAAATCACTTTATATTTGAATGTCAACAAAATTATAACCATTTTCAGCCTTTACTCATTATATTAAATAATTTAAAACTACCTATCTCAATCTCAAGTATTGTATATCCAGAAGAACATTCTGATTGGTCATTGAGCTTAATGCTCATAGATTTAATTAGAAGTCATGAATTATTCAACTTCTTCTAATGTTTTGTTTGTTTGCTCATAGATTTAATTAAGTCATGAAGTATTCAATTTCTTCTAATATTTTGTTTGTTTGTTGTTTTATTTTTAACAATTAGTCTAGCCTTTTTTTTTTAAATTAAATTTTTTGTACCTATTTTATTTAATTAAGCATTATTAGTTTCACTAAATATTTATTAATTATTTATTTTGGTTTGGGAGGGGAGGGAAGATGGGGGGGGGATTATTTATTAATTTGTTTTAATTTTGAGATTTTTTTTAATAGTTTTTTTTTAAAACAATTTAATTTTTAATTTTTTTTTTCATTTTTAATTTTTATTATTATGATTATGATTATTATTATGATTATTACTAATATTATTATCATTATTATTATTATTATTATTATTTATTAATTTTTTTTTTTTAAATGGTATGTGGAGGGGTAGGGGCCTGGAGGCCAAACCTCAACTTTCTGTAAGATGCAAAATGACATTTATAAATACTTCGTTCTTCACAGGTGAAGTTGAAAGGTTCCACTGTTTATTTATTTATTTTAAAAAAAATTGTTTCTTAATGTGAACTAATTGTTATAAGGGAATGTATGTTGTTAAAAATATATGTGTATGTCAGTAGTATGATAATTTTTATGGTTTAATAATGTGGAAAATATCTATGATGTGCGCATGGTAGATTTCGTAATTTGTTTATGTACAAAAAGATCTCATGAATGAAAAGACTGGGCAAATGCTCTGTGAAATGTATTCTGCCCTGCAAAAACTCAGGTTCTATCTCAGAAAAATAACGCAAACACTCAGGTTCTATCTCAGAGCAAAAGGCAAAACAGCGGTGGAATTGTTTTCCAGGAAAGATCCTGCATGTGAACCAGTTGACAAAGGGCTGTGCAATTCTGTTGAGTCAGACAATGTTTTCAAGAGAGCAAGGCATGCAATGGCAGTGACAGTGTATCACTGTCAAAAAGCTCAAGTGGCTTTAGTGAAAAGAACATCCAACCTTCGTGCAGAATAGAAACTGTCATCCAAACACCGCCCTCAGAACCAAATTTTCAGGTTAAACAGAGTACCTTGATACACTTTTTTTCTATAATTTTATTCTCTATTCTTTGTTTTTTTGTTGTTGTTGTATCAAATTTTATTCATCAGATTAACATAAGTTGTACTAATAAGTTGTTTTTACTTCCAAGAAAGAGGTCACAATTTTAACACTTGTGTGCCATGAGAGGGTACAAATTTGTCTTTAATAGCCCCCCAGACTGTCTGGGCAGGGTGTTGCCCTGCACCCTACTGGGTCTTTGGCGACCCCTGAACCCCGGCCATATTTCAGTGTTTTTCTCTTGGACTTATTCTCCACCCTGGTTCATATAGATTTGAAAATTTGCAATAATACGAGATTGTCGCCGAGAGGACTTTGACATCTTGTACTATTAGCAGACTCTACTCCGCTCACATACTGATACGGGTACGACTGTGATCCATGCAGGCAAAGAACGACACCAACAGCTTAGTATGGGTGGGGCTGACGCAGACCTGCCTTCTCATCGCCGACCAGAACGGCCCTAACCGTACCATCACCCGGTCTATGTCCTGGCCCTCCATTCTCAAGATCTCCTTCAACAAACGCAGATTCTCCCTCCAGCCCAAAGTGGACCCTGGTGTCCACATCAAGGGGAAACCACCCAAACTCAACTTCTTCACCAGCAGCTATCGCAAGTGAGAAGGTTTCTCATTGTCTTCAAGTCAAAACCCTGAGCGTTTTAATTTTTTGGTGCATGATTTTTAGATTTTTATAAAGTGTGCATGATGCTTTGTTTTGTGTATGTGTGTGTGTTTTTTCTCTGTGTTTATAAGTGCTTGAAAATGTTAAGATACAATGTTAACATACAATGTTAAGATACAATGTTAAGATATAATGTTAAAATACAATGTTAAGATACAATGTTAAGATACAATGTTAAGATACAATGTTAAGATATAATGTTAACTTGCCAGTGTATGAGTGAGTGCAGCAAGCGGGTGATTGCTTTGAACAAACTTTTGTTTGCAATTGCTCTTTATTCTTCAATAAATTATTATTAATATTTGGAATATGTATACGCCTAATATAGACTTAGCTCTAGGCGCTTACATCAGTACATAACAACTGTAACTATACAACGAAACGAGGAAAATTCATGAATTATTCACACTTTTATTTTTTACAAACTAATAACTAGCACACACACGCAAACACACACACACACACGTGCACACACGCATTCATGCTCACCCACACACGTGCACCTGCACACACACTGTCACCGCCACGACTCCCTCCGGGCAGACGCCACAAACAAACAACTTCCACACGCAGACAACCCAGAAAGAATGACGATTACCCGCAGACGGAAGTGATGAAAACACGACAAATATATATACAACTTTCAAGCTATTTATTCATTCATACCACACACTCATACACATACAACATTTACACATAAAACGAGAAAATGGTGATGGAACAATCAATGGGTCGATGAACAATGGAATGGTATGTCAGGTGAACGAGGGTTGCTAATCAACCACGTCTATGTATCAACTGTGCACCGCAAATGTCCGTTGCACATAAATAACCGAACAAAAGGGGGGGTTCGAGTGTCAAGAGAGGGACAACAAGGAAAGAGCCGACCTGATAGTATGGCGTCCCTGTTGAAGTCTCCGTAAAGGTATCCGCCCCTCCTCGTGGCTGTTAACGAACTGTCGCTGTTGATGCCCAGGCGTAGTGGCGTCGCCACTCCCTCTCGCCGCTGACGATGATGATGATGATGATGGTGACGCCGTAGTCGCGGCAGCCCTGCCACCGTCGACGTCTCTCAGCCTGACTCCTCCAGTCGGCTAACACTGCGACGTCGACGCCAGGTCCCGTCCACAGACGTCACAACCACCACGGGAAAGGTGGGGTTGTGGAACGATGAAGATGTACACAAATGCGGACGTGGACGAACGGGTGGTGATGATGATGTTCGGTCCACACGACCAAGTGCCGTCGTCGTTGTCGCACGACGCTGGTCAACGTCGATCCGCGTTACCCAGTGACGAGCTGATGAATACGAACGAACTTTCGAACGACGAATGGTCGAACGACGAACTTTCGAACGACTCTCGAACCTGCAACATGCTTGTCGTATTGTTAATGTCATGTCCACCCAATTCTGTCCCCCTCCCTCCGCACACACTCTCCCCCTATTACACTCACTAACTTCTGTATCTTGAGGAGGCACAACTGCTGTCCACTTCACTTCCCTTGACTACTATTATTGTCACTTGTAATCAAACACATAATTCAAGAAACTCAATGACATTATGAATGCATGAAATGAGCAATGCTGCAAATGAATACATGTAAACATCAACACATTATCCATCTCAAGCAAC
>CM072512.1:6797983-6975483 GCA_036898135.1 Oncomelania hupensis
TTGTCATTAATGTACAGCAAATTTCTGCTAGGTAAACTCTGTGGTGTGCTTGGTTGGCTGGCATGCTGAATGATTTACATAATGCAAGTAAATTCACGTTGAATGATTTGCATAATGCAAGATTGAGTTTTCATTATCAAGTAGTAATTTTGAGCATCTTGCTTTAGTCCTAACACTAATGCTAATCTTGGTTGTTGTTGTTTGTTTTTTTTTTTTTGTTTTATTTGGGAGGGGGAGGGGGCATAGACTTATTGCTAGTGCATGTGCAAGTGCATGATTCTGCTGCGTGGTGTGTTCTGCAGCCCTCCTCCCTATCGCCCTAACCTGGACTTTTTCATGCAAGAGTTTGCAAATGCTGCTTTTCCCAACGACTCAGCTGATTGGCTAAATGGGTCACGTGACTCTGGCTTGCATGCTTTGAATGGCAGTGACTTGAACAGAGCAAAGCATGGGACAGAGCATGTGGCGAATGGTAAAGATTTTTTTTTCCAATACAGTTTGGAAATAATTTGAAACGGGCATTGAACATGTTTATTTGCCTTACCTTCATAGTTGGTTAACTAGAAATGGTATGATCTCTACACATGAACTAGAAATGGTATGATCTCTACACATGAACTAGAAATGGTATGATCTCTACACATAAACTAGAAATGGTATGATCTCTACACATGAACTAGGAATGGTATGATCCCTACACATGAACTAGAAATGGTATGATCCCTACACATGAACTAGAAATGGTATGATCTCTACACATGAACTAGAAATGGTATGATCTCTACACATGAACTAGAAATGGTATGATCTCTACACATGAACTAGAAATGGTATGATCCCTACACATGAACTAGAAATGGTATGATCTCTACACATGAACTAGAAATGGTATGATCCCTACACATGAACTAGAAATGGTATGATCTCTACACATGAACTAGAAATGGTATGATCTCTACACATGAACTAGAAATGGTATGATCTCTACACATGAACTAGAAATGGAATGATACCTACACTTGAATTAGAAATGGTATGATCTCTACACATGAACTAGAAATAGAATGATCCCTACACATGAGCTAGAAATTGAATTTTTCCTACATGTGAACTAGAAATGAAATGATCCCTACACATGAATAGAAATGGAATGATGATTACACATAAACTAGAAATGGAATGATCCCTACACATGAGCTAGAAATGGAATGTTCCCTACATGTGAACTAGAAATGAAATGGTCACTGCACACGAACTAGAAATGGAATTGTCAATCCATGTTGACTAGAAATGGAATTATCCCTACACATGAACTAGAAATGGAACGAATCCTACTTCTTAATTAAAATTGGAAGGATCCAAATGCACGAACCAGATGCTAATTCTCTTCAACACTATTGAAAGT
Organism: Oncomelania hupensis; assembly: GCA_036898135.1. Classification (NCBI taxonomy): domain Eukaryota; kingdom Metazoa; phylum Mollusca; class Gastropoda; order Littorinimorpha; family Pomatiopsidae; genus Oncomelania; species Oncomelania hupensis. Next base: position 6,799,389 of record CM072512.1, read on the forward strand.
TGTATTTGAAATGTTTTCTGTTTTGTTGACAGGTGTGAACCGTCAGGAAACAGAGCACGCTCCATCCCAACAGCATTCTAGTCATCATCATTATGCAGGTAAATAAATACTACACAGCATTCTGGTTCCCACTAAACAAGCGACCTTGACGCTAGCTGTCTGAATCTGATTCTTTCCTGTGGTGCAACACTCACTCTAAATTTGAAAAGGGTCGGAGGCTAAAATTTGTGATCTTGCGGCCCGTTAAATCACTTCTCTACTTGTTGATCTGCTCTATTCATTAATTAATTAATTACATTTTTTAAAAGGTGCTTTTATCGCATTATAATGTACAGAATATAAATTATATGATCATTATGTATTGCATCTTTGGGAATGTATGTTTTTGGGTGACTTTGTTTTGTACAAACGTTTTTTTTTTCATGCTCTCCTCTCTCCCTTCTTTCCCTTCTCCCCCCCCCCTCCCTCCCTTCTTCTCCCTCTCTCTCTCATCTTCTTCACTTTACTACTTTGGATGCGAACACAAAGTGAGGTGTAATCTGTTATTGGGCTTTAAAAGGTCCTAAGGCTGATGTAAAGGAAACACACACCCCTCCCTCCTCGCCCGTTGGGGTGCCGGGGGTTTCAGTATAAATAGTATCCCCACTTTCTGGAAATTTAGTGCTTTAAATTCCCACTGTCGCTGTCTTTCTCATTTGCTCTTTCTCATTCCTGCTCTTTTCTATCAATCTGCTATACTATCGTCTTCTTCGCTAGACCAGTCTCCTACCTTTTTTCTTGAAAACTCTTCCGGGACAAGACTCCATGTTTGTGTATGAGGTCTGTTGGATCAGCTTGGGAATATTGGATGCTTTCTGCCAGGTGGTCACTAGGGCTTCCTATGATATTATTTAGCAATGTAGGCATTTTATATGTATGTGTTTTGTTGATAATTTATAATGATGTTTGTATTTTATTTTGTTTTTGTAAACGGAGGTTCGATAAGTTGGGGTGAAGCCTCAGCCGTCCCCTGCGTGGGATGTCTTTATTGTTAAGTGACTGGCTGGTGGAGAGCTTTCGGTTTTACCACTAGGGTTGTTTCAGCAGATCTTTTATGCGAATCGGGGGTTGTCCGGTCCTGATTTGGCTTGGAAGAGTCCGCTGGACCTAAAGCAATAATAATGTAATGTAATGTAATGATGTAATGGATGGGCAAGTGCCAGCTAATGAAATACACCCTGCAAGCACTAGGGTTCTTCTTCCCCCATCCCCGGTCATGCAGGATTATGCTTAATTGTCTGGGGTGTCAGACAGTGCACATGTGCCTGCAAGTGGGCGCCTTGGGCAGTGTGAGTACAATTTAAAATAAATTTAAAAAAAAAATTAAAATATGAATGGATATCGTTGTAGCTATCTCAGTGTTGTCTTTCATTGTGTTATTTTCTCCTCCTTTGTTCCAGCATCCCATACCCCTCCCCATCACCCTCACCCACCCCCACAGTACAATCGCTACCTCTCCCATCTCCCCTCCGGCCACAACTCTCTGGGACGCCATGTCTTTGAGGTGACCTTGACAAAGGACGGTGACAAGGGCATAGGCCTCACCATCGTTGGCGGTGAAACCACTGGCAGCCTTGACCTTGGCATCTTTGTCAAGACCGTGATGAAGGACGGTCCGGCAGCTAAGGCAGGAGGAAAGATCCAACCAGGTGACAATTGTGGTGATGGCAATCCTGACGATGATGATGATGATGGTGGTGGTGGTGGTGTTGGTGCAGTGCAAAAAATTGGTATTTTAGTTGTCTGTTTTCATGTCTCAACATGGACCTGGCTTTCATGACGCAAAATGCCATTCTCTCTCTTTTCTTGCAGGTGACCGTCTCATTGCTATAAACGGCATCAGCTTGGAAGGTGTGCAACATCACGAGGCTGTGCAGCTTATTAAAGATTCTGGCCCTAATGTCGCGCTGCTCATCTCCCAGATGCGGCCCCCTGCAACCATTCGACGAAAATCCTCCAGCGTGACAGGGGAAGCAACTCCTGGAACTGGGGGCGCCACTAGTGGATTTGATATTGACGATGAGGACAATGTTTGTCACTCAGACGAGGAAGTGGCGGAGGGAGAGTACTTAGTGTCCTTAGCTCACACGACCGACATTCCAAAACACCTGGACAGTGTTCACGCTGCTACTTCTGCTCCTCTTTCCCATTCTCATCGCCAATCTTCTTCTTCAGATCATCATCATCCATCATCATCATCACATCATCAAGCGTCATCTGCACATAATCGCCGTTCATCGGACGATGGCAGTTACCAGTATTCAGATGGTGAAGAAACAGTGTCACAGTCAGCATTTGAACATCAAACCCCTCTCACAGACAGTGCCCATGTGACATCATCAGATCATCATCATCATCGCCACCATCATCCCTTCTTCAGCGACGCAGACATGGGTGGCCACAAGACGTACGCTGCAAACTGGAGAGAGTCGCTGAATACTGAATCACAAATCGCTTCACCCACTGAGCAGCTGAGTGTGAATGACTTAAACTCTGGTGACCTTGACCCTGAGGTGTCGGAGGTCAGGGACGAGGTGCTGCTGTCAGAGGAGCTGCTGGCGAGTGCTGACATGGATACAGTGAGTTACGGGTCAAGCGACATCAGGCGCGCACTGGCCCGTATGGAGCATGGAGCGGAGGCGGACCAGGAGGCACAGGAGATGCAGATTCTTGGAGGTGACTTTCATTTACTTTGATTGCTTTTGCTGTTGCATTAGAACTACTGGTATTTTTATGCTGTATGTGACTGTAGCCCCCCTAGCACACTATAGTCTACAGTGGTTTCACTATCACCTCATTAATGGCTGTCTTCTTGTAGATTAATTAGGCTGTCCCATTTTCCCTGCTTTCTTTTTTCATAGCTTGAAAGAGGTTTAAGTTTGACAGTATGGGTCCGATGCATAGCAGCAGACTTCAATTGCGGAAAGTTACAAACTTCGAAGTTATAAACTTTCAAATAGTTGCGAACTACAGTAGAGCGCTATGCACATATGCAACCCATCTGTTGACTAAGAAGTTCTGACCTGATATGGGAATCTCCGATAAATAAATAAATAAATAATGACATATTAACATCCGAAAACAAAGTGACATAAATCTTATGTAATTTTATTATAATTAAAGTCATCTTTATGCGATGACTGTGTATGAAATATTATGATTGTCATTTTTATAGAAAATGTCAAACAGGACTATTAATGAAAGATTTCGCTATGATTATCCAATAGTCAATTTTTTTTAAAAACTTTGAACAGTATGAATGTTATGTGGAATATATTGTTACACTGCAGTCATGAATGATATGTTTTATAGTTGTATTATTTTTGCAAATGTAAACAATATCCTTGAAAGCATGTGTCAGGCTACAGCCAGTGGCGTTTCACCGGAGTACAACAACTGCAACAAGAGGCGGATGACCTATTTCTTGCAAGGGGGAAATTCGATGCTGTCTAGCACATTGGCTAGCTCTAAAATCATGTTCTCGGCAATCAATATCTTTTTAGAAATTGACTATTATTCCACACCTCAAATGGATGTGTTATGTCTCTAAATACTCGATTTCTTTGAAGCAATCGGTGATTTTGCTGCCTACACGAAAGAACGCACGCCATGTTTGCTTTCGCGTAGTTACTAACTTCGAGCTGGTAGTCCACTTCCGATGTAAACTACCGTAGTTGGTAACTTAGGTGCGGCCTACTGGCTCATGCATTACGAACTACCTCTCAAAGTTCGTAACTTGCGAACTAGTTGATAACTTCGTGTGAAGTCTACCGCTATGCATTGGGCCCTATGTCAAATATCATGATGATACGCACCGACTCAACCAAAGCTTTTTAGTTTTGAGGTTAGGTCAGCCAGGCTAGCTATAAATAGAAGCGCCGATGCTTCCTTTCCTTTCCTTTTACTGGAAGGGAGGGTGCAGGCAAGCTATAAATAGCCCGCAGCAAGCAAAATGTTTAGGCATTGAGCTGGTGTGGATAATCATTATAAAGTCAATATGCATGCCTTAAGAAAAGCAAATGAAAGGCATTTCTTTAAAATAGCGACAGTGTAAGAAGCGTTTGTGGACTGACCATCCCACCCTTTGACACACATCAACTGACTTGGTTGGATAATGTAGCAAGACCTTGTACAACTACGTGATAAGAGGGGAAAAAAATAGTGAGTTAGAATTCTGCGTGTGTGAATATAAATCTGTCAGTTGATGAGTACTTGACCATTTTACCTTTGCATACTAATGAGCTGCATAAATTGTTGATGTCACCAACAAAATAGTTCCCCCTCCACACCACTACCACAAAATGAGGTCACTTTGACAAGCTACAAAAGGTCTTTAATGGTTATGTGTGATTTTATCAGACATTGCCGATATGACCGTGGACAGCTCGGACACAGACTCAGACTTTGAAGAGGCCGTACAGGCCACAGTGGAAGGCAGAGTGACTCGGTCCTCGTCCAACATCAGTTCCTCTGGCAGAACGTCTGTCAGGTAGCAATCTATGTGACTTTTATTGATCTTTACCTCCAATGGGTAGCGCAGGTTTGTGCACAAGCTATAGTATAAATACTTTTGGATGGGGGAACCACACTTGGAAGCTACCACCAAACAACACACAGAGGATGAAACAAGCGCACTGCACACCCCACCTCGCCCTGCTGCGAGTGGGTACCTGGTTCTGTTGAGAACAGGGGAAGTAAGACAGTAAGGGAGAGGAGGTGGCCACCTTCTTCATTGTTAGATTTAGAGGACCCAGAAAAAAGGTCCCAAACGCCTCTCCCCAACAAACCAACATTTTATAGAACACTTTTACCCTTTACCATCTTTTTACCCTGCCTCAAATCAGCATGATGGTGATGATGAGGGAGAAGAGGAGGATGATGATAGTCACGATGATGGTGAGGAGGAGAGAAAGGGAGGCTCATGATGATGATGCATTGCGCCAGTGTCCACTCTTTTGGTGTGTGGCTTTCAAAGGTTTCAACTGTTAGGTGCTAGTAACAGACTGTGGAGACTGTTGTGCGTGACCTTGTTTGTTCACAGTGTGTGGTATACAGTCTGTGTTTTACAGAAGGGTGGTGAGTGCATCGCCAGATGCTGTCATCTACGAAGTGGTGCTGGAAAAAGAACGCGGCGCTCTTGGAATCGTCATAGTGGTAAGTCCTTGTGGAATTGATTCCTTCATAAGATGGGATGTGCTCATTGTTGCTTTATTTATTCATTTATGGTATTAAATTCCTTCATAATTTATTAATTCACCATTTATAATTTATTTATTCACCATTTATAATTTATTAATTTACCATTCATGATTTATTAATTCAATATTCTTTCATTTATTTTATTTTCAAATCCAATCATGTATTTTATCTCAGTCAGTATTTTTGTTAATTTTTTGAAAACTGAGGCTCAGGTAGGAAGACAACATTAGAGAATAGACTGGCCACAAGTATATCAACTAACAAGTTAGTATCTCTCTTCTATGTCTCTATACAATACAATACAATACAATACAATACAATACAATACAACTTTATTCATCCCAAAGGGCAATTATATTATCAAGTTTATGAGGCAGCATAATATATATATATATTTTTCAGATATCTATCGACGTGCGCGTACAACCGATTGCTTCCCTTTACATGCTTTGAGCTCCATAGAGCGTCATCGGCCTGAAATAACTTTTTAGAAACTTCAAAACCCAGGGGAATTATGGGTAGAGAAATCCTTTTCTGAAATAACGTCGGCTAAATCCTTCTTTAGTTTCTTTGCTTGAGCAAAGGCAACCTCATAGGTATGGAGCACTTCGTCCATTATAACTCCATCGCTGATAATACTGCTGACAAGTTTCTGCCTTTGTTCACTACCAGAAATATGCAGTTCCTCTCCCAACTTTCGTTTCATTTCAGCGAGCACATCTTCGCGAGAACAGATTTCCCAGAATTCTCTATTCTATTTTTAGGTTTGGGATATTCCTGTCTCAGCTTGTGGCTAAACGGGACCAACGCACGTCGACTGGGGGCAATACGAGATACTAACTTGTTAGTTGATATACTTGTGACTGGCTTGACACTAAAGGCCCAGCCACATTGGCCTGTAGCACCCGGCCACATTTGGGTTACACTTATGAATTCCTTATGTATTTCCTTGCGTACTGGCTGACGTAACATTTCACAATGATAGCACATGTTTGATTTCTACTGCAAAAAATATGTAAGCCGGGCTTACGAGGACCTATCATTAGAAGCGAGAATTTCATGTCACGAGTTTAGAGGTCAACCTAAACTCCTCCCTTGTATGATTACACGCAAGACAGTTTGTATGCTACACACGACTTGGCGAGCTAAGGCAGTTGAATTCACTTGTTGCATGTCGATTTTAGTAAAGTTGTTTTATATTATAGTCAAATTTTGAGAAAGAGTATTTTTCATTGTCATGAAAAAGTGCCTTGTTGTAAACAAATTACACAACTATCCATGTTTATAAATTCGAGCCAGGCCGTGACAAACATGGCGCCACTACCTCCGACCCAATGCATAAACCTTAAAGCATAAGCCAATGTGGCCACTCGTCAAAATTCCGGTCAGTGAAAAATTTCTTAACCCCATGCATAAGCCGTAAAATGTAAGCCATGTGTGGCTACTACTTGAGGGAGGCCATAAGGACTGCTAAGGACAGAGAAAGATGGAATAGTAGCTGGTTAAACGATCATCTGTGATACCTCAATGATTTCCGAGTTATTGGGTAGGATAGGATAGTAGGGTCATACATCATTGTCATAAAGAAGAAAAGTCTAAGTCGCTAGGAGTGTGAGACAGCATTACATTGTGGAGTGTGCAGGGACTTTCTGAGCAGCAAAGTAAACATGACTATCGGCTGTAGTCAAAGAAGCGACCAGTCCTAACTGTAATGGTTCATCATGCAACTAGATTTCTCTTCTTCTCTTCCTTGGTATTTCATTGTCCTTACAGGTCAAGGATATGTATATATGTGTGTGAGTGTATGTTGCGAAGGTACGCACCTAGAGTAGACTATTTTTGTCTAGATTTGGCGGGATATAAATGTTTGTGTTATTATTATTATTATTACTTCTGCAACCGATGGGGTTGAGTTGTTCCAGTGTGGCAGATGTCTGGGATGGATTAAGTTGGGGCTGCTTCAACGCGACAGACTTTCGAGACAGATAGGGTAGAGCTCTTCCAATGTGGCAGACTTCTGGGACCAATTAGGTTGGGGCTGTTCAACGCGACAGACTTTCGAGACAGATAGGGTAGAGCTCTTCCAATGTGGCAGACTTCTGGGACCAATAATTAGGTTGGGGCTGCTTCAACGTGACAGACTTTCGAGACAGATAGGGTAGAGCTCTTCCAATGTGGCAGACTTCTGGGACCAATAATTAGGTTGGGGCTGCTTCAACGCGACAGACTTCTGAGACTGATATGAGTGGAGTTGTTCCAACACGACAGACTTTTGCGACTAATAAGAGTGACGTCATTACAGTGTGACAGATTTCTGCAACTGATAAGAGTGGAGTTATTACAATGTGACAGATTTCTGCGACCGATAAGAGTGGAGTTGTTCCAAGGCGACAGACTTTTGCGACCGATAAGAGTGGAGTTATTACAATGTGACAGATTCCTGTGACCGATAAGAATGGAGTTGTTCCAAGGCGACAGACTTTTGCGACCGATAAGAGTGGAGTTATTACAATGTAACAGATTTCTGCAACCGATAAGTTGGGAGTTGCGCCAACATGACAAGATTTTATACAGAATTTGCATGCCTTTGTAGGAGGGAGAGGAAGATGATGGAGACAGGAGGATCTATATCAAGGAGCTGACTACCGGAGGCCCAGCAGAAAGAGGAGGCATCTTACACCCTGGTAAGTTCTGTCCTCACTCGTTTTTCACACAGCATAAATATATTATTGCAAACGAAAATAGATTTGAATCAAGAATGCATATAATATCACTTGTAAATGGCCGCAATATCTCTGGCATAATGGAAAGTTAACTTAAGTCAAATCATTCTTACTCCTTAGCTGGAGGCGAAGGACTCTTTCAGGCAGATATGCACTGTCCTCTTTCTGTTCCATGTTACTTTAAAAAGTTGGCCAATTTGGATGAAATGTCATCCCTTAGAAATATTTACAATAATTACAGCAATATTTACAATAATAATTATTGTCACGCAGATGGTTTTCAGTCATTTGACCAGAGTTGGTCGAGTAATACTTTGTATGACAATTTTTGGTCTTTTTTTCTGCCCAGTATTGTACAACTTTAGATCTGAATGCATTGGGCTTGTGGTGAAATTTTATTTTATGTATGCAAGTGTCATATTAATATTTAATGTTGTTTCTTTCTTTATCAATGTTCATAAATTGAGGGACTAATGTGTATATTTTTGGTGGCCATGTCCTAGGTGACCGCCTGCTAGAAGTGAACAGTTTCCCACTGCGTGGCGCCACTGCAGTAGAGGCGGAAAATGTCATCCAATCATCACCAGACCTCTGTCTTCTCAAGGTCGCTTGCACAAGGTCGCTGGACGAGTTGTCCATGGATGATCCAGTGGAACAGGCGAGGGGATTGTCTGTCTGTTATATTGATGTCTCGTTTGTGGCTTTGCTTTTGTGTGTTCCTGAGTGTCTGTGTCTTTTGTGCTTATTGTTGCTGTTTAGTTTGGGTTTTATATTGGATGGCTGTCATCTTTTGTCACTGTTTTGTTTTGTTTTGTCTTTTTACCACCTTCATTTATTGCGTCATTATTAAAATCATCATTTCATTATTATCAGTGATGATTATTTGTGTTACTGGCAGTCAACAGCTTGTGTGGGTTTGAGAGAGAGAAAGATTTTCATATATATCTATATATATATCTATATCAATATATATATCTATTATCTATATATGAAAATCTCTCTCTCTCTCTCTCTCTCTCTCTCTCTCTCTCTCTCTCTCTCTAAACAAGCTTTTGCCTGTGTGTGTGTGGGGGGGGGGGGGGGGGGGAGAAGGGGGAGATTAGTTCGTAAATATTATAACCTCTGCCTCATATATTAGTTTATTGCAAGCTTTTAATCGTACATTTACTTATTAAGTGTGATTGTTCGTTATGTGTATGTTATGTGTTCTTTAATGTGTGAATGCTGCCACTGTAATTGCTCAGGTTGGGATGAATTAAGTTGTATTGTATTATATTAGGTACTCCAAGCCCTTCATTGGCTCTTGTCCGCTCGGCAGTTTTGACTCAGTTTTGACTTCACTTTCAACACTTATTATTAATGTAAAACTGCATCAAAACGAACAGTGGCTGTATTAAAATAAAAATTGAAAGCTTTATCTTTACGTCTGTGTTGTTTTTAATGCATGTTTATGCGAAAGATTCCGAGAAAACAGCTTTTGAATACGCTTCTATCCGAGCGCTAAATGCCGCTGCGAAACAAAATGTCAGTGCGTCTGTTGCGAGGTGGCTCGTTTCAAACTCTAAGTGCTTTAAGATATTTCATTGGATGGCCTAAAAATAAGAACCAATAAGAAGTTCGGATACTTAGCTTCATTTACATATCAAATATGGTGGGCTCTGATGTGTGAAAGTGTTGTTACGAGCCGAACAAAGTGGATAAAGCGGTTTTGATGTAAGTTTGATTTTAACTAGAAGTTTAAAAATTAGTAAGAAATAAAGAGCAGACTTTCCTTTATAAAACTAGGGTATTTATTAATTTGTGCATTACTCTATCCCAGTGCGCTTTGCCGTAGAAAAGTGTACCCAAACGGTGTTCGGGTTTTCTTGCGGCCATGGCGAACTCGTAGGCCTATTCAGCAACACAAGTGCTGAGCATAGTAGCATACTAAAAGGGCCTATAATTTGCCGGCACGCACTGCGAATTTGATGATTTCCCAACTTTGAAGCACCAAAACAGCTGAACATTACATGGGATAGGCCTGAAGAAAATTGGGCTTGGAGTATAACATATGAAGGGGTTACCTGTCAAAAATCAGCTTTCTGGTATCAATATTGGCTTCACTTTGAGACTCCAAAGTTGTCAATGTCTTCAATTCCAAAACGTTGCCAAAAAACACACCAACATTCGGCATTTTCAAACATTAATAACTTTTTACCTATTTTTCCTATGGGGGGAAAAAAATATACCACTGTGTTCACAATAAAAAGATCTATGTAAATACTTTAGACAGTTTAGTGTCCAAACTGAGTTAAAGAAAATCACAAAAAAGGTTGGAGTACCTAATTATATTGTATTGTAGCGTAGTGTATTGTATTGTATTGTAGTCCTCATCCTCAGTGATGATTATTGGTGCTGCAGGCAGTGCGAAGACAAGAGTCAGCCAGAGAGCGATCGCAGTTGCGCCAAGTCACCACCACTCCCGATTCCATCAGTGCCGAGCTGGTCATACCCCTGGCCCCCCTCTCTCCTCCGTCAGAATTTGCCTCTCCCGTCTCCCCGGTCAAACAACTCCCTCCACCCTCCATCCCCCCAGTGGTCTCCCCTCCCCCTCCACTCAGCTTTGACCTTGACAACGCCAGCACTCCGCAGGGTGATGACCTCCACAATTCCAGGTCAGAACTGGACAAACTCTACTTGGAAGCGGGAAAATATCTTCATGACGATGATGATGATTTTGACCTTGACACTTCTTTGGCAGCTGCTGGCGGTGACGTACATGACGACCTCCAAGGAGGCAACGTCACCCAGCTTACTAAAGCTGCTGTGGGTGCAGCGTCTCCAGTCGGAGCAAGCAGCAGAAAGATGAAATCTCCGTCATTGAAGCAAGCTCAGCGCAAATCGCTAGTGAGGCAAGAGAGAGTGGCCGGGTCGCCACAGAGAATGATGGAGAAACAAGTCCACCAATCTCAGCTTGCTATTGCTACGCCGCTTTCTCATGGAAGTCAGGTACTTGTCTTACTGTGTGTGCTGTACGTATGGCGGCGATGATGCTGATGAGGATAATGATGATGGTGATAATTGTTGTTGCTGCTACTACTGCTATTGTTCTTGTTCTTCTGCTTGTTCTCCTACTTCTTTTTTGTTGTTGTCTTCTTCTTCTTCATCTTCTTATTATTAGTATTAGTATTATTAACGGCTACAGAATGCATTCTAAAATACCATAAACATTCATTACACTATAGCATGCTCAGTGCAGTTGTTCAAAACCCCATTGGGTGTCTTTATCTGTCAGTGCAGTTGTTCAAGTTCAGTAAGTAGATTACCGTCCCCGGACACAGAAGCGTATAGGGGACTTAGTTGTTCAAAACCCCATTGGGTGTCTTTATCTGAGTACTGACTATTGACATGCTTGTATGTGTGTGGATGATTGTCTTTATGTTGATTGGAAATTGCCACGCCACTCCTTACATATCCTTGTGGTTTATCATTATGGGAACTATAAATAAATTTGGAATCTTGGATCTTTTGAATTTTTTTACAGCTATTTATTTGTGTTTTTAGTTTGTTCACTTCACTTAAATAATCCTAATAAAAAGCTTTTAGATGACGCGGTTCCCCAATAAAACTGGGCTTAAAGCTACATGAATCGGTTGTATGTATTGCATTTATCTGTTTATGGAAAAGAATTAAACCATTTTTGAAAAGAGCCCCAAGATTATACAGTTCAGAGTGACAGAGCCTTTTCAAATTCACAGGGAGTGTTGCCCCTCTTGGAAAAAAGTATGATTAACTCATTTTATACAGGTTGTTGTTTGTAGATTATAGTCACACGACACTTTCGCATATAGGTGACTACTGGACCGATTTATACTGACACCAGCGGGCCAGTTGTTGGTAAAGGGGAAAATAATATGATCACACATTGACCAATCCGGGATTAGAACCAGTGACCTTTCGGTTACTAGCAAGACGCTCTTACCAACTGAGCTACCCGGCCCCTCTGTTTTATACAGGTGCGTGTTGCTTCCCCATTTATCGTTCAATACTGGTTGATTTGTATGATTTACAAAAAACATAAAATAAAAAAATAAAAAAACAAGAACTGTAGTAGAGACATGAAAGTTTAGCTCCATAAAGAAATTAGAATGGACTAATCAATAGCCAAGTTTGATAAAATTATCTTTGCAATTTACCGATTATTTATAAAAAAAACACTCCTCCCACCTCCCTCTCTCCCCTCCCTCCCCAAATTTGCACATCCGATTCCCACAGAATAAGCTACAAGTAGTGTAAGGAAGGCAACAATTCAATAATAGACCTTTCCCTGTGGAAAACAGCATTATCTCTCTCTAGTTGTATTCATTTGTTTTTGTGCCTGATATTGATAATTTTCAATATCATCAAGGTTGATTCTAAACTAGCACTGCAGGGAAAAGTAGCTGTAGCAGGCTGAGCTGTTTGTTTACAAAAGTTCAAAATTTGGTGGTCAGATTGAGCAACGATTACCCACTATTCTTTTTTTTTTAATGTGACAGCAATGCAATTTCCCAGGTAAACTCGGTGTCACAAAACTATAAAGGTTTGGCCGCATTGGCCTGTAGCACCCAGCCACACTTGTGTTATGCTTACGTATTCCTTATGTATTTCCTTGCATTCTGGCTAACGTAACATTTCACAAGGATAGCGCATGTTTGATTTCTTCTGCAAAAATACATAACCCAGGCGTACGATGACCAATGAGAAGCGAGAGTTTGACGTCACGAGTTTAGAGGTCAACCTAAACTCCTCCTACACTCTTGATTGCACGAACAAATATGGTCTGCTACACATGCGTTGGCGAGCTAAGGCAGTTGAATTCACTTGTTGCGTGTCTATCTTAGTAAAGTTGTTTCATATTATAGTCAAATTGTGAAAGAGTACATTACATTGTCTTGAAAAAAAGCCTTATAGTGAAATTACACTGCTACAAATGTTTATAAATTCAAACTGGGCCATGACAAACATGGCACCACTAACCCCAACCCAATGCATAAACAGTAAAACGTAAGCCAAATGTAACCACTAAATCCATAAGATGTGGCCACCCATCAAAATTCCAGATAGTGAAAAATCTCACAACCCAATGCATAAGCTATTAAACGTAAGACAAATGTAGCCACTACTTAAGAAAGCACTCTTTACGCTGTGGGCCTTTAAGAGTTGTAGAAGAAAACGGTGGACAGTTATTGGCACAATCTGTGTGTGTGCATGGTGAACATGCATTGTGTGCATATAAACATATACATGTGTGTGCGTTCCACAGTATGAAGACTTCACGGTGGACCTAGAGAAACCCACAGGCGGTGGTTTGGGTTTCACGGTTGTCGGGGGCGTGAGCACCACAGGGGGGTGCTACGTCAAAGCCGTTGTACAGGATCCCGCACTTTCCGACGGTCGCCTTAGACCAGGGGACAGACTCATCCAGGTACTGTGTATGTGTGTGTGTAAAAAAAAAATAGTTTTTTTTAGCTGAGGTGTTTTAACCTTGGACATGTGTCTGGCTCTTTTTTGACTCCAAAGGGATTTAGTGTTCAATCTACAAAGATTAAAATATGTTTTGATTGATTGGAAACTGTGTGTACCTAAAGACTGACAAGAGCTTTACACATACCACAATGTAAGTGTCAGCAATGGTTCGTTATGTTTGCAGCACTGCCAATAGGAAAATTATGAATTACTTTGTGTGATTTATACTGAAGTGTGGTCTTGTCTGTTGGTGTATCATATTGTCATGTAATAATAATGTATATAGAATCAATTATCGGCCTTTTTATTTTCAGTCAAAATAAAGAAACATGAAAATTCTAAAGTGAAATTGTGAAGCCGCTTGCTGCAGGTAAACGGACGCGACATGACGGGTCTCAGCCATTTCGAGGCTGTGACGTTCCTGCGCCAGACACCCACGCGGGTGTCCATCAAGGTGCGACGCTACGTCGACCTTGACCTTAAACTCCTGACCCCCACTCAGGATAAAAATAGAAGAGAGGACCGCCAGAAGAAGAACAGTTTTCAAGACAAAGGTGCCGATGATGATGAGCACCAGGAACGTGGCATACAAGTAAGGGACAGGCATTTTGACTGCTTTGCATGAAGCGTATCTGTGGCTGACAATTTCCCTCCTTCCCTCTCTCACCACCACATCAGCCTCCTTTCTCTTCCCTCTCCCCTTCCCTCCACCCAATTCCCTCTAACCTATGGTCTCTATACAGGTCTCACAGTAGCCACCTATCCTAGCCTATCCTATCCCGTAACTCAGAAGTCGTTGGGGCACCACAGATGATCTTTTAACCAGGGTACTTCGTCTCACTCTGTCCTCAGCAACCCTCATGGCTTCGCTAAGTGTCAAGCCAGTCTATTCTCGAATGTTGTACTCCCACCTCTTTTTCTGTCTCCCTCTTCTTCTGCCTCCTTGCACCGTGCCTTGCAGGATGGTCTTTGCAAGGCCTGATGCCTTGGTGACATGGCCATACCATCGGAGTTTCTTCTTAGTCTTCTTTTTTAGTCTTCTACACAGAAGTCACCGGCTAGGATGGAGGAACCTCACGTAACTATAGGCTCAACGACCACATGCTCGGGGCCAAGGCGAGCCACACTGTACTCGTGGATTTCGGCTGTGGCCAACAGCCTATAGAGGATTGGACCCCGACAGGTTTGTCTTGCCCAGGAAAAGAAAGATTAGCATGTCCTGTTAGTAAGAGCTAAGAACATCATGCCTTCAAATATGGTGAACAACCAGACATCACTCAGTGTGTCAAAGGCATCATCTTCCCAGATACCATCATACATGCTCACCATCACATTGTCTGTAGAGGGACAGCCACACCAAAACTAAAGAAGACGACAAAATTATTGTGTAACCTTTGTTCCATAGCCTCATTTCTGTGTGATCGTCATTGAGAAAAAGTCTGAATCTGAGTTCTGAGGGATAAGAAGCTACGTTGTAACCGTGTTCGTTGTATCTGTAAAGTTTTAAGTAATAAATAAGAACAACTTTGCCAGGGATTTTTTTTTTAATTCAGTAAAAGTGTTGTTCATTGTGTTTGTTGTACACCGGTTTGGCTGTATCAAGAAGTTAGTTTTGAAATGTTAGTTATAGGTGGGGAAAAGACCTCTTTTCTCTAGGACAGCTTCATCTGTTAATGAAAAAATCTAAAAAGTAAATTAAGGAATCTTGTGATTAAAATACATCTTATGAAGAACAAAGCTATCTGTTTAAAATTTAAAAAAGATCTTAAGATGAATAAAATTATGTTTTCAAAATAAAATGGCATTTATCTTAAAACAAATATTCTGGTTGCAGACTTCAGCCCGTCATACAGGTCCACCTGGAGAGAAATCCTCGGAGAGTGCCGCTGGGTCTCAACAACAGCGGTCACAGCGCCAAGTTGAAGAGGGGCTGGGTTTTGAACCTCGCCAATCTGTCAAAGACCTGGTTCAAATGTTGGACACGCCTAAGGCGATCATTCGACCCTATGCATATGGTCGACAGAACAGTCAAACAGGAGAACGTGAAAAAAATAATATGGAAGAAGAAGAGTCGGAGAGAGCTGCCAAAAGTAATAGTGAAAGTGAGGTACGTTTGTCAAAGGATCCATCACAGTCTTTCCTCCACAGGGTGGTTGAAAAGTTACTCCCTGTTGAACATTACTGATGGTTTTTGTAAAGAGCACTGCATTTGCATGAAAACACTTATTGTAATCTCTACAGCGGTAGAAATGAACAGCTGATCTGTGATGTCATCTCACTCACAGTGACAAGAGTAGCCTATCATGGCCTGTCACCTGACACTGTGTGAACGAGCTGAGCTGACCTAAAGCATCACAAGGCATATACCAAGTGCAAGGTCATTCATTATAGGGCTAGCTCTCATCACTGCGAGGTGAAATTAGTCATCAGCAGCTCAATTGTACCACTGTAAGGATCATAAACCACTTGGTTTTAAGCATGTGTAGAACTATTTACAACAGTTGTGAGCAGTTTTCAACTGGAAGTTACTTGTCAACCATCAGTCTTCTCCAGTCTTGCTCTTCAATGGTTCAATTCAAGTCAAGTCAACAATTCTTTATTCCAAAATAGCGGAAGACGTGGGTAACATCAGTGCATTTGCGAACTAATAAATTAATTACAAATGCAAGGCAAGGCATATGCCTACCCGTACGGAATTTCCTTATTTTTTGCCGGAAATGTGAAAAACTCGGCAAGCGCTACGGAAAATACGGATACTTGTTTCACGGTCCGGAAAAAATATAAACAACATTGGGAAATAAAATCGAACTCGTTGGCCTGTGGTAATGCACCGCGTTACGTTTTTCTGAAGATATCCGGACCCAGTTTAATGCCGCAATGCGCAGTAGCGACACGTGGCATCGAAGTTTTTCGGTAGAGGCACCGAAGTTTGCCGAGACAGTTTTTGCGCAGTCGCAGTGACGATCAGTGCTCGTGAGACAGAATTCAAAACATGGCGTCCAAACGAATGGCTAAGCAAAGTGATTGTGAATCTGAATCTTCAAAAAAATCGTGCAAGGGGCAGACATATATTGCCTCATATTCTGAAAAGTGTCCTTTCGTTATTCGCGGCTCCACTGACTCAAAAGTACGATGTATGCCAACCAGTTTGGCATCTCCGCCGGTGGTATGAACGACATCAAGCGGCACGTAGAAGCACAGGCTCTGAAGTCTTTTCTTTCGCCGTGAGTCTCCTACATACCTACGTAGTATAATTGAGGCCTACGAAAGACGAGACTTTCCAGCCTGTGGTGGAAGGCCCACAGCATATCAAGAATTTCGAGGCTTTGAAGAAGGAAAAGAAGATTGTCGCAGCAAATCAGTATATGATTCTTTGCATAATATCAAAAAGGATGAGTGCAAAAACAATAGGTAGTAAAAATAAAAATAGAAATCGTAATAGTAATACTAACATTTGAAAAAGCTAATACGGAAACTTCAAATTGAGGGTAGGCATGCCTGCATATATGTTGAATTGTATGTACAGTAAACACATGAGGGACAACAATAAAGTTGACCTACATGACCTCCACCTATACAGTACTTTCACTGCACAATAGTGGTTGCAGTGTGTGATAACAATAAACGCTACATCATTGTCACTACCATCATTATCATCAGCATTACCGTCACCACCACGCAACCACCACTGCCATCTTTATCATCATTACTATTATCACTCTTACCATCATCATCATCATCATCATCATCATCATCATCATCATTATTATTATTATTATTATTATTATTATTATTATTATTATTATTTATGCACCTAATCTAGACATAGCTCTGTGCGCTTACATAAATACAGAACAACTTTAATAAAACAGTACAAGGAAAGCTTATATATAAAAACTAAGGACTCGAACAAACAAACACATACGCGCGCACACTCACTCATGCACACACACACTCGAACTATGACTGTGCAGATTTGTTTCCTTCATGTCCTTGGGTGAAAGGAAAATAATGAGTTTAAGAGAGGATTTCAAGGACTGAATTGAAGATGAATTTCTAAGAGAAACAGGTAGTCTGTCTCAAATACTAGGGCACTGATACGAGAAGGATAACCATTATGGTTTTTTACCATCGTCATTACTATCACCACCACCACTGTCATCATCATTAGTGTGCTGTGTTGCAGACAGGAGTGATGAGAGTAACGCTGCACAAGCGCGAGCTGTCTGACAGTTTAGGCTTCAGCCTGGTACAGCACAGGTCAGGCCAGCAGTCAGCCGTCTACATCAACACACTGACGCCAGGCAGTGCTGCGCACAGACAGGGACAGCTAAGAGTGGGTGACAGGCTGCTACAGGTACATCTGAGAGAAAAAAAAAATCCCTACAATGATCAACTTAGCTGTAGTTATGTGCCTTTGTTCTTTGTTTACATCCCATTCTGTGGCGCTGGCTACACAAAGGGCAAAGCTTTTGATAGGATTATGTTGCCTGTCCAAAAATTGCTCATTTTTAACCCTTGACGGCAAATAAATCGTTTCATCTGTCGCTTTCCATTGACTAAATGTGCGGCAGACGAGTTCATGAACAATTACTAGTGAAGTTTGTTTGCAAGCAAAAGGAAAGGAAAGGAACTCTTGGTTATTTCCTGTCATAACAATGATTACATTTTAGGGAAATTTTATAGATACGGGGCTTGTAATTTTCCACGGTTCGGCGTATTTGTGCTATTGGAAAAAATATTTTCCGCCGAAAACTGTAGGGTTTTCCGGGGAACAAAAAAGTTTGACAATGTGTTCTCAAGTCAAACAAAAACGCGGAATGACCCACGTACGTGTCTGAACATTGCTCACCGTGGTGAGGCAGTTGATGATAAAGGTGTGGAAAACGCATGGAGGTAAGAAGAAATAGAAAAATAAGTGGGTAAGATCTCAAGAAATGGAACAGCCTTTTATACAGTGTACAGTGTGCCAGTCGGAAATCAAATACGAGCATTGGAGAACTTGCTGTCTGAGGCTAAAAAACACTAAGCAGTCTCATGCAACTGTGAGGCAAGTGTGCAGCACTCAACCTTCAGCTGGTGTTGCTGATGCACAATCTGTGAAGTCGGTGTGCATCTTTTAACCTTCAGTCAAGGTTGCTGATGCACAATCTGTGAAGTCGGTGTGCATCTTTTAACCTTCAGTCAAGGTTGCTGATGCACAATCTGTGAAGCCAGTGTGCTGCACCCAGCATTCAGTCAGTGTTGGTAAAGCACCTCAAAAACGTGTTTAGAGAAACTGCAGTCACAAAGAAAAAAATCTCTCCAAATTCTTTAAACTTAGTAACTAAACAATTGCCAGTGAAAACTCTGTTTCAAGATTTTGTGCATCAGAATGTATGAACATTTTAAAACTAAATTTGGACTTTATTGGTGAATAGGGGATGTCAGCTGGGCACCAGTGTGTGTTTAAACTTACATTTATAGTTGACTTTGTTGGTGAATAATAAGGTAAGCTTTGCATCGATAAAGACATGCTACTTCAAGAGTTCAGCTTTGTGTAAGCAAGCAAGTCTTTCCTTCACTATGTTATGTTTTTGGGTAATCAAAAATGCACGATTACAATGCAACATAACGTATTCGCCTGGGGTGAGCGGGAAGAGGGAGGATGGGGGGAGGCATTCCCCTGTACTCTACCAGTGCCTAGTCGGCCCCTGGACCCCGGCCAATTTACTCTTTTTAACTCCATTCCATTACAAGCCCTGTAGATTATAATAAATAATAATAATAATAACACAGGATGCTCCCACGTGCATCTGCTCCCAGACTAGTGTAGATTTGGGTTTTCTGGCAAAAGGGAAACGAAGGCAATGATTAATTTGTTGCTAAAAATGGATAGATCTTAACTGTTTCTCAGTCAAAGGATGTGTATGGTCTGAAAGGGAAGAGGTGTCTGAGTAATGACTTGATCTCAGTGCTGTGTACAGTGTTTGTGAGATTGGATTTCATACTCTCAGTTGGGTCTAACTCCTGGGGAAGGTTTTTAGTGAAATCTGTGTATCGACAATCTTTTACTCTGCTGGATTTTACACATCTTTCAACCTTCGAACGGGTCTTCCTGAGTAATTCCTTTTCTTCATCCTATATGCTTAATGTTTAGAAGCAAATTGAGCAGATTTCTGTGACTGCAAATCTATCATGTATTCATAGACTTCAAGAAGGCATTTGACCGAGTCTGGCATGCAGCTCTATGGGCAACAATGAAAGTGTACAACATCAGCCCTGAAATTGTTGAAGTCATCAAAAGCCTGTATGACAAGGCTACCAGTGCAGTCCTACATAACAGCGTCATCGGGAACTGGTTCAGAACAACAATCGGTGTGCGTCAAGGATGCCTACTCTCTCCAACACTCTTCAACATCTTCCTAGAGCGTATCATGTCAGATGCCCTTGCAGATCACGAAGGCACAGTCAGCATAGGGGGTAGAGCAATCTCCAATCTTCGTTTTGCGGATGACATTGATGGATTGGCTGGAGAGGAACAAGAACTTGAACAGCTGGTACAGAGGCTTGACACCACCTCCAGAGCTTATGGAATGGATATAAGTGCAGAAAAGACCTAAATGATGACCAACAACACCAATGGCATCAACACGGACATCAAAGTCCAAGGCCAATCCCTCAACACAGTGCATAGCTTCAAATATTTAGGAGCCATTGTATCAGACAATGGGTCCCGACAGGAAGTCCTCTCCAGGATTGCACAAACAACTGCTGCCCTGACAAGGTTGAAGCCCATTTGGAAAGAGAGGACCATCAGTCTACATTCCAAAGTAAGACTGCTGCGCTCCCTTGTCATCTCCATCTTCCTATATGCTTGCGAAGCATGGACCCTCACAGCAGATCTCCAAAGAAGAATACAAAGCATGGAGATGAGGTACTACAGAAGACTTCTGGGCATTTCCTATACCCAACACATCACCAACGACGAAGTCCGACAGACCATCACACAAGCCATTGGACAACACGATGACCTGCTCACAGTGGTGAAGAAACGGAAACTCCGATGGTATGGCCACGTCACCAGATCATCAGGCCTTGCAAAGACCATTCTGCAAGGCACAGTGCAAGGTGGTAGAAGAAGAGGGAGACCAAAAAGAGGTGGGAGGACAACATTCGAGAATGGACTGGTTTGACACTGAGCGAAGCCATCAGGGCAGCTGAGGACAGAGAAAGATGGAGTATGCTGGTTAAACGATCATCTGTGGTGCCCCTACGACCTCCGGGTTACGGGACAGGATAGTATAGGATAGGCAAATCTAAGAGTTTCATAAAAGTGTGATATACATATGCACAATGGTTGTGTAGCTTGTGACATTCTGCAGCTCGATTGGTCACAAAAAGTCATAAATCGGTCCACATCACCCCCATTTTTGATCAACTCCATTGGCTTCCTGTCCACAAACGCATTAAACACAAACTACTTTCAGTTGGCTATCGTGCAGTTAAAGAGCACACTCCTGAATACCTGTTCGAACTTCTGAATATGTATGAACAAGTCTCAATTCGTTGTTCCTGGGCACAAGCAGTGTAGGACTAAGAACTATGGCCAGAGGTCTTTTAGATACACTGCACCGGTCTGGTGGAATGCTCTTCCAGAAGGCATAAAGAAAGCAGACTCTGTCGATGCATTTTGCAGAAACTTTAAAACAAATGTCTTCTCTTCTTGCTAAGCTGGATGTATAGTATAACTATCTGATCTCATCCCAATTTTCATAAGTCACTGCGTGAAAGTATTGCATAAATGTTAATTGTCTGGTCTGCCTGCTAGAATGTTTTTGAGTATAGTGAAGAAGTTAAAATGTTAAGTTATGATCTTTGCACCCTTCCCGCCACTGTGTGTGTGTGTGTGTTGTGTGTTTTTGTTTATTCCACCTCCCTCACCAGCGCTACGATCATGCCCGTCGGCGTGGAGATATTTACGCACTTTAAAATTATTCATTCATTCATTGTCACAGCTTGTGGTATTCTTGTAGCGATATAAAAGGCACAGTATTTGATAGAAAATGGGTCAGATTTTTGTGTACACTTTTGTGTCTCGCAGGCTGAGTGGGACAAGTAGCAACGAAGAGTAAGTTATTGTTTTGGATACCAGACTTGATGTGTATACCTCGTGCATTTAATAAATGAATGTGACAGTAGTTGTTGTTGCAGGTGACAAATGATAGGAAGTGCTGTTTTTTATGCGTGTTTGATTTTCATCCTACCACTCACATCCATCCTCCTCCTTTTCCTTCTTTTAACTTTTCACTTTATCTTTCTCTTCGAAATGCGAAACTTTCTAAACAACAACCCCAGAGAGTTCCAAGCCTTTCTACCTCCAACAAGAAGAGGAAATTCCATACTCTCCCCATACATTTGAATGACCACACACAAAAACAAAAAAAAAGCACCAAAATCTAATTTTACTTTTCATCTCTACTGGTTCCATTTTTTATCTATATCTTTTTCAACCAGTTTTCTCCTTTCCCTTGCCATCATCCAGAACCAGCGAAACTTGAAACGGCCATGAAACAACACCTGAAACAAAATAAAAACTCTCAAACCAAAAACAAACAGCTTCAACACAATACGCAAGTTTGGTGAGTAGAAAGGTGTGCTAACAGCTGATCAAAAACTGACGGAGGAGTGGTTTGTGTCGCGGGGATGATGGAGCGTCAAGAAGAGCAAGGTAAAGTTGCGGAGCTGTGCTGTGCGAGTGGAGGAGAAGAACCGTTGTTGGAGTTTCAGCGGTTACGCCACCTGAAGGCCACACAACAGCAGCGTGGCCAAGCTGCCCCAAAACAAGACTAGGAACCGATACAGAAACGTCCTGCCTTGTAAGATCAGTGTAATGTTGCACTGGAGTTTGTTGGGTCAAGTAGAGGCCACACATTTGTGATAAAGGTGTCTCGCCTAAAAAGATGAGACTGGACTTTATTGATAACATCTTGGTTAGAATCCTGTGGAATGAGAAATTAAAGTACAGATCTATCTTCCCTTCTCTGCTGCCAATGGTGTGGATGTGTGCCATGGATACAGATGGCCATGTGTGGATGTGTGCCATGGATACAGATGTGTGCCATAGATACAGATGGCCATATGTGGATGTGTGCCATGGATACAGATGGCCATGTGTGGATGTGTGCCATAGATACAGATGGCCATGTGTGGATGTGTGCCATGGATACAGATGGCCATGTGTGCCATAGATACAGATGGCCATGTGTGGATGTGTGCCATGGATACAGATGGCCATGTGTGGATGTGTGCCATAGATACAGATGGCCATGTGTGGATGTTTGCCATAGATACAGATGTGTATCATAGATACAGATGGCCATGTGCGGATGTGTGCCATAGATACAGATGGCCATGTGTGGATGTGTGCCATGGATACAGATGGCCATGTGTGGATGTGTGCCATAGATACAGATGGCCATGTGTGGATGTGTGCCATGGATACAGATGGCCATGTGTGATGTGTGCCATAGATACAGATGGCCATGTGTGGATGTGTGCCATAGATACAGATGGCCATGTGTGGATGTGTGCCATAGATACAGATGGCCATGTGTGGATGTGTGCCATGGATACAGATGGTGTGTGGATGGTGTGCCATAGATACAGATGGCCATGTGTGGGTGTGTGCCATAGATACAGATGGCCATGTGTGGATGTGTGCAATAGATACAGATGGCCATGTGTGGATGTGTGCCATAGATACAGATGGCCATGTGTGGATGTGTGCCATAGATACAGATAGTGTGTGGATGTGTGCCATAGATACAGATGGCCATGTGTGGATGTGTGCCATGGATACAGATGGCCATGTGTGGATGTGTGCCATGGATACAGATGGCCATGTGTGGATGTGTGCCATGGATACAGATGGTGTGTGGATGGTGTGCCATAGATACAGATGGCCATGTGTGGATGTGTGCCATAGATACAGATGGCCATGTGTGGATGTGTGCCATAGATACAGATGGCCATGTGTGGATGTGTGCCATAGATACAGATGGCCATGTGTGATGTGTGCCATAGATACAGATGGCCATGTGTGGATGTGTGCCATAGATACAGATGGCCATGTGTGGATGTGTGCCATAGATACAGATGGCCATGTGTGCCATAGATACAGGTAGACATGTGTGGATGTGTGCCATAGATACAGATGGCCATGTGTGGATGTGTGCCATAGATACAGATGGCCATGTCGCTGTGATCGCTGTTCGTCAGCGTATCGGCTGGCCTTGCTGAAAATCAAGTGACTGATTTTCCAAATCTTAAGACAAAACATATAAACCGTTGAGTAGGGTTATGATTAGGTTGTTTGGGGTGGGTGAGGGAAGGGGACTAATCAATCCTTACTTTTGTTAAAGGCCATAGATTGTTATTATTCCTATATAAGAAGTCAGAACCTAGAGTGAGTTAGCTAGCGTTGGCTTGTAGCTCTTGGTGAAGTATTGTGTTGAAATACCTGTATGGAGAATTCTTTTTAATCTGCTGAGCTATATATCATTCAACTTTTTGACTTGTCTTTTGCATAAGAATGGAAAAATAAGTTTGGTGGGTGGGCGAGAAATGTATTACCTTGGATAAAAGGCAGCCAACATTGGTTGTTATGATTTGTGTATGAAGTTTGGAAAAAATGGTAATGGATAGTCCATCCATACGCTTCAATAGCTGTCCTGATTTGGCTCGGAAGAGTCCGCTGGACCTAAAGCAATAATCATGTAATGTAACGCTTCAATAGTGGTAGTGATGTACTCAGATAATATTTATAATGTCCTGTGTTTTCAGGGAATTCGT
The DNA here is from genome assembly GCA_036898135.1 of Oncomelania hupensis. NCBI lineage: Eukaryota > Metazoa > Mollusca > Gastropoda > Littorinimorpha > Pomatiopsidae > Oncomelania > Oncomelania hupensis. The sequence continues at coordinate 6,823,670 of CM072512.1, forward strand.
AGGTTGTTTGGTGAATTACGACTTTGTTCCTAATTATGCTCTATAATACAAACTTTAACGATTAAAATATTTGATTTCCGTTGCGCAACGTTTTCAGATGACTTCAACCGGGTGAGACTGCAGAAACTGGATGACAGCAATGAAAACAATGATTACATCAACTCCAGCGACATTCACCTTGCAGTGAGCGCTGGCCTTCACCTTCACTACCTCACCTGCCAGGGGCCACTGTCCATGACCTTGACCCACTTCTGGCAGATGGTGTGGGAGAATAAGGTCAGCGTTGTTGCCATGGCCACCCAGGAAGTGGAATCGGAAAAGGTTAAATGTCACCAATATTGGCCGGCATCTGCGAAGGAACCTCTTGAACTGTGTGAAGGGTGAGTGAGTGATTGACACAAGCGTGGATAAATAACATTGTCAGTCCATGTCCTAGTCTTGGCCTAGAGTGTTGACAAAAGCTACAACAGAAATATCAACATTGTAAAAGTATTTTCGTCAAGGACTTTGATTCAGGGTTGACAGTTTTTGTCAGTCAGAATAAGATTTTTCAGCAAAATAAGTTGCTCTGGAAATGTCTCATTCTCCCTGTTTAGTTTTAGGTGTGTGTTTTACTGTTGTTCTTTGAAAAGCCACACCCTGGGGACAGATCTATTAAAGATGTCCACAATTTGTGTGTGTATGTTTGTAAATAAAAATTAACATTGTTTTTAATATATATTTTATGGTATAACTACAGTGAAAAACTTGCAGTCAGTTTGTGATAAAGGACTGGAATCAGCGTGAAGATGTAGCAATTTTGTTTTTCAAAAGCAAAGAACCCATCATAAATAACATCAGAATCTGAAATCTGCAATCTTGAACATAGCCCGACTTCAAATCTTCACTGTATTACTGTGCTAAAGCCTACATCAATTAGTTAGACTTGCAATATTCAGTGGATTATTGGTGCTTAAGCATATCTAAATTGTAGCCATACTTCAAATCTTCACAGAATGTTTGTTTTATTGTTTTATTTTATCATCGTTTTGAAACGTTTTCTTTGTTCAGAAGGTACATTGTGCGTCTGGAGCAAGAACAGGACTGTGAAGACTTTGTGGTGCGTCACCTGTCCCTCAGTTGTGGAGACGGCGTGCGAGAGGTTGTACAGCTGCACTACCTCACCTGGCCTGATCATGGTGTGCCTGACTCTGCACTGCCACTACTCAGAGTGAGTAGAATTACACTGCAGCTCAATAATAATAATAATAAAAATAATAATAATAATAATAATTCTGGATGCTATGCCAGCCTTTATTCTTAATCCCTTCCCTGCCACAGTGAAAAAGCGCATCCTTTACAACTTTTTAAAACTTACAAAAACACAAATAAGACAAGAAACGAAAAAAATAAAAACAGAAAAAGCTAGTAGAATAGGAGTTATTAGAATTGGCCGCACCTCGGTCTGGCCACGTGATGGTCACCGTAATCTCAAAAAAGAAACGTTTATTGGGTCAATACTTACAGACAGTAAAATTCATATGCAGAGCGCGGCCATAAACTGGAAATCACGACAAAAAGGCTAAGGTAGACTCAAGGGAAGCAATTGTGATTCTTCAAAGCTTTAAAGCTAGTAGAATAAGAGTTATTAGAATTGGCCGCACCTCGGTCTGGCCGCGGGATGGTCACCGTACTCATATCGTCGCCATACAGTTGCTAAAACAATCGGCGATGGCGTATTTTCCAATTTTTGGGAAGCGAAAGACGCCAGAAGAAAACGTCGACGAAAGGAAAAAACAAGAAAAAGAGAGAAAAAAGAAGTATGAAGAGGAAAAAAGATCAAGGAACTACAATGAAGGGTGGAAAAAAAGATTTCCATGGCATGGCCTTGAAGTGAACGAGGAAGAGTACTGTTAAGTTTAGTTCCCTTTCATGGTTTTGTTTTGAACTTTTGTGCATTGAGGTCAGATTTTTTGTTAGGTTACTCATATTAAAAATTTAATGATGTGTATTGTGCAATACTCAGTCACAAAACTGAAAAGTATTATACAAGAGACTCACTTGATTTTTTTCTATTTTGTTTAATGGCCATTTCAGGCTCACTAGTCACTGGAATATGTGTGTCACTGAATGTGTGTGTGTGTGTTTTTCCCCCTTTTTGTTGGTAACGTTTGAAAGTGAAAGAAAAGGCAAATAAAAATGACATCACTCAGCAAAATTGGAAATTCGTTTGTTTTTATTTTAGATTATCAGACAAATTGTACTTTCTCCTTATTATATTGTCAATAATTCTTTTGTTTTTTGTTTGCATTATTTTTCAAGTTGGACCCCGAAAGTTGCTTGTGGGCCCTCAAATTTTTCAATCAAGGGGCCCGATGGTAAAAGGTAAAGGTAAAGGTAGTCCCATAGCCTTGTGGCCGTAGGGGAGCGTGATGTTGGAGATCACACTTATCTTGGGCCAGCGTAATGAGGGTGATGCCCAACTCTCTCCCTCGCTGCTTTACCTTCCCCACCCTCAAGAGAGTAGGTACTCAATCACAGTTGAGTCAACTGGGGGCGTTGTTGTTTGTCGCTTCACACCTTAGCGGTCACCCATCCAAGTGCTAACCGCACCGGACGGTGCTTCACTTTCGACACAGTAGCGAGTGCTCCAACCACTGCACTATCCGACACCCCAATGGCCCCCAAAGAAAAAAGTTAATTTCTAGCCCTGCACAGAAATAAGGGTACAGAGACACTTGGTTCGTAGCTGACATCATTATCATCATCAATCCCTACCTCCGACAAAAGAGGGTGGTGCTGGTTGCAATCAGTTTCTTCCTGGTCTGCTTCGCTGTCACTTCTATCTCTAAGGTCATTATCATCACTGTCTTGATCATTTAGGACCTCTTGAAGCACTTCAAGTGCTGAATATCGTCTGAAAACAGACCTCGTAGTGCCCCAACATCGTCCACCATCCGCCATATTGGTTGACGACTGAGCACTGAGAACTTCTAAAATTTATAAAAATACGCAAATTTCGGTTCTTGCAATTTTTTTCTAACGGTCAAAGGGAAGAAACCGTCGGTTGGAGATGTCTAACTGCTCTGCCAATGGTTACTGTGGTTACCTCCCTTCTTGGCTGAATACAGAATGCTGACCAATAACACACGAAGGGTGTTTGTAGTTGGGCACACAGGAAGCAGAAAAACACATGGCAGTTAAGGGGTTAAATCAGACTGGAAGCGTGATGATCTGTAGCCAGCTTACTTGCTGGCATGTTACACACAATAATACCTACACAACACACAAACATCCTCCACACCACCCGAAACATGTGGTGTAAAGGCCAGTCTCTATTTGATTAGAAGACGGAAAGGAAACAGAACTTTGATTTTTAATTTTTTAATTCTTTTTTTAAACAAAGATGGCATCTAATACCCTTATTGAAACATTGAAGCACACTGTGGGTCACATTATATAAACATTAACTCGTCATTTAATGTTTAATTTGAATCCATTTGCATGTTTGATATTAGATATTTAAATCCAATACAAATTTATAAAACTAAAACTATGTATGTGTTAGTGTTGGACGGCTTTGGAAAGTTACAATGTTAAGTTGCTTTATATTATTTCAGAGATGCAGTTTATAGTTTTCTTCTGGTAGTGTGTAGTGTACTTCAGTTTGTACTTTATTGTTATGCGTGTTTCAGTTTGTATTTTGTTCTTATCATGTGTATCGGAATTTGCATTACCATTTTATCTTGTGTTTCAGGTTGTATTTTCATCATATTAATTATTTGTATTGGAAATGTATTATGATGTGTGTTTCAGTTGTGTTATCATCTGATCATGTGTGTTTCAGTTTGTGTTATCATCTGATCCTGTATGTTTCAGTTTGTGCGTCTGATGCACCTCTACCATCGCAGCGGACCGTTTGTGGTACACTGCAGTGCTGGCATAGGACGCAGCGGAGTGCTGATGGCTGTGGATACGGCTCTGGCTCGCATGGAGAACGGACAGCAGCTAGACCTGTTTGACATTGTATCGGAATTACGGCGCCAGAGATATGGCATGATCCAGACTCAGGTAGGATTTTTTTTTTTTTTAAACTCCAGTGCTTCTTCAACAGAGCACACACGCGCATGCACACACACTCACAAAAGTGCATGCACGCAATTCCTTTGTTTTTAATCTTTTGTTGTTGTTGTTTTGGACATCATATTTGTGGGGAGCAACATGACTGCAGCATTATTTGTTGTGATGTATGCTGTCATTTGTCTATCAGTGACAAATGTTTTCTGTGTATGTCTGAACATGTGCGTGTGTAAACATGGTTGTGTTTTTGAAAGTTCTGATAATCGGGAAGCAAAACGCAGCTGAGTGTTTTGACTTTTAAAAACACACAATAAATGCACATACTCACGCATACGTGCACATATACAGACAGGAACATGAATGAGACGCATTTGTTCTATGTTTTTAATTACATTTCATTTGGCATTTCTTACACAACATTCTTAGGTAGTTTTATCAGTGAAATTTGAGCACAGGTCTCATTGTTTTAGAATATTTACTAAGTCGGTAGCAAATATACAGACAACAAATACAATAAAATGTTTAAATGTCTGTTACAGGACCAGTACCTCTTTTGCTACACGGCCTGTATGGAAGCGCTGTTGAGCATGGAGAGATAACTCTTTGCTTCACTAAGCTGACAAGAGTAACAGCCCTTGCCTACATTCTCAGCCTGTAGAGGCACTGATGTTCAATCAGATGTAGCCTCAAGACTTTGTGGTTGTGAATTTCACATAAATCAACAAATCGTGAAGCCCCTCGAAGCTTCGGACAGGGAAATTTATTCTTTCCGCTGTGTAAAAATGTCAAAGAACATATGGCTGAAAGTCTGTCACTCTGATTTCTGTCCTAAAATGTTCTGTCATGTTTACTTTACAGCACGTTTCGGCACACAATATTGTGACGGGCTTGCTACCATGAGAGTATAAGAACATACTATAATTCTTTTTATTGCATCATATCACTGCCCAGATATGCTAACATAACTCATTAATAAGTAACTTTGAATTGTTATGTTATCATGAGTCATGACAACAGAATTTCTGGACAGAGATAGAATCTACCGTGGTATACAAGATATATATATATATATATAAAAGTAGGCTTGCATACTTATTTAGAAATAAGCAATAGGCTTACATATTTTAGAAATGAGTATTAAAAAAAAGACATTTAAAAAAAATAGGCCTGCATGTTTACTTATAACAATTTTGTTGCTTAGTAAGACTAGGTTTGCTTTGCGGTGAATTTCTTTGTTTTACAAATTGAAAATTATGAAAACACGAAAAAAGATTTTTCCAGCATCGCACATATTAATTTGGTAAAGACATTTATTATGTAGCTTACTTTGGTGCATGATTAGCATATGAAAGCAAGATTCTTTGCATACATAGATCCAGCTGTTTTCTTTGACCACGGTTGAACACAATCGGTAAACCGTTTCTGCAATAACCGTGAGCTTGACTTTAATCATTACAATCATGGGGGCGTTTTTGTGTGTATTTTTTTTTAAAATCATGAAATTTCACATGTCTTCCAGTTTTCAATAAAACAGAGCCTTCCTGTGGATAGGGAAACTGAAGAATTTGTGTGGTAACATCTGCGCAGGAGTAGAAATAATTGACAATAAAGTCCTTGGTTTTTGCGAGTAAAATAAATTTTTAAAATTAATTTAAAACTGAAGTTACTGCATATATTAATTTAAAGTTGAGCAATATTCTCAAATCTGGTTTTTATATTTGCAAATAGACTTTTTTACGACTTTTGTTCCTTATGTTTAGTATTCTCAGTTAAACCGTTTTGGCCGGCTCGAGCTGGAAACGCGCTATACAAGAGCAATGAAATAAAACAAATAAATAATATTAAATAAATATTCAACTTAAGAGTATTTGCAAATGGAATTTTGATAGAAGCCCATACAACATACTAGCTAAATGTGGAAAGTAATTTAATGAATGTCCATGGATCATGGTGGATTCAAATGGATGAATTACTTGTGCATTTAATGTTTTGAATCCGTCCAGGAAACATTTTTGACTTGCATGCATAGCAGTGTGAGTCTGTGTATTCGCCCCCAAAAAATAAATCCAGATTTTCACAAATCTGTGAGAGATTGAGTCCTAAGGCTAAATAGTCCAAAATAATGTAAAACAAAAATGTCCGTCCGTATGTCCGCCATCTGTGCAAACATTTTAAAGTGGCTAAGTACTCAGAGCCTGTTTCAAACATGGGAAGATGGTGTATACCCATGAGACCTTGAAAAATATCAGTGAATGAATGACTTCACTTCAAGGTCATATGGTCGTCGAATGTTAGTCAAAATACGACAATTTTTTAAAACCTGTCACTGTTTTTCTAGGTTATTAATATTGAACTTACGATTCTTTGAAGCATGATAGATATCAACGAGACACACATACTTTGCAAATTCGGTCAACCTCATTCCAAGGTCAAGGTCACTGGAGCTGTCCAAAGTCGGTTTGTGTAGGTACTTTGAAGTGACCTTGACCCTAAATTGTGAGACATTAACTTGTTGTATTTAGAGATGATAGATTGATCTTTCATATGTGTTCAGTTTTTGCATTGATCTCGAAGGTCGTCATTTTAGGTCTTGCAAAAACATGTTTAAAAATAGATCATCATACAGTGAAATGGCTCTTTTTTTTAAACCCTTAGTAGACAACATTGGGTTATTTGATCAGACATGCATCAGAAATAATGTGAGGGTCAAGGTCATCCCAAGGTCAAAGTCACTGACTGTCAAGGTCGTCTCAAGGTCACCAGTTTTGTGTGTGCATAATACCTTTGCTGTACTTTGTTTCATAGTGGATGAGTGTAATTGGAACCAGAGATCAATGTCATCTCAAGGTCAAGAGCATAGAAAGATCAAAGTCGGTATTACTTTGCATTAGTTTTTTTCTGGGCAATCATTTTCATGTTCCATAAGGAGCATGTGAGTCATATGAGCTTTGCAATACATTTTCTCCTAGATATTTTTGCAGGCATTGTAACATGAACTTTCACAGCCGCATTTTAACATCCGTTTTGTCTATTTTTAATTCTTATCTCCCTTGTTTTATTCTTTGAGATGGAATGGCCTAGATGTTCAATCAATGTTGTTTGATATACAATCTAACATAAAAATCAGTTACTTTGATACCAAGTGCAATATTTAAAACAATCCGACGCATTGAATATAAACTTTAAATGTGTTCCTGCAATACCCAATTTAAACAAAGACAACTTTAAGAATTTATTCATTTTGGAAATTGTTGGGTTGAATATTTTAACCTTTTTATTTGTTTTCATATTTGGTGAATGTTATTTTTCAGATCAGTATGTTCTAAATTCTATGTTGGTTTACAAAAAAAAGTGACATGGTAATTGTTTAGCTTTGTGTTATTGTTGTTACATAACACTCGTCCTTTAAGTTCTCCACAATAAATGACAAAAACAGTAATAAATAAGTGAGCGGTTAGGTGGAGTAGGCACGTGTATTGCTTAATCTAGTCATGACATTGTGTACACTGTGTGATAAATTTTTATGTACATTCAAATTACAGAACATGGACCCCTTTGCATAACCAAACAGCCCTTCTCCCATTCTCTCCTCTGTAAATTACATAACATAGACCCCTTTGCAAAACCAAACAGCCCTTCTCACATTCTCTCCTCTGTAAATTACAGAACATAGACCCCTTTGTAAAACCAAACAGCCCTTTTCACATTCTCTCCTCTGTAAATTACAGAACATAGACCCCTTTGCATAACCAAACAGCCCTTCTCACATTCTCTCCTCTGTAAAGAGAGCTAAATATTAAAGTGTAGATGAGGAAATATCCGTCAGCATAATAGAGGCACAATTATGATTATGGGCTTGTCTTTTAGTCGTTACTTTGTTTGATCTGTAATTGGTCGCTGGGCCCCTGGCTTTCTCCCTTTGTATCAAAGGCTCTAGCAGAGGGTAAAAGTTTGATTCAAAATAGTTTTCAGAAGTCTGTACACAGCCACACGGATCAGAGGTGAGTCCTCTTTCAACCAAGTTGTGGTCCTGATTCAGCTCTTTGCAGTCCGCTGGACCCTATAAACAATAACTAACTCACCCCCCACTATTCATCTTTATATATCTTCTCTTTCTTCAACTTTCGAACACAATTCTATCCTTCAAATTCTTTCTGTCCCCTCTAAAAATAAATATCTTAAACCATATATTTTACGCACATTGGTATTTTCTTATTCAGAAATCCATCCTTCCTAAATGTAATCCTGTGTTGTAGTGATGTAGACGCAATAAGCAAGACATTCATCTTCACATTAATAAGGATTTTTTAAAAATTATTATAATTTTTTTAATATTATTCTGCCATTGCAGATTAACAAAATTGTGTTAATAAACGTAGGAAACTAACAAGTTATCAGTAATGTGATACCTTTTATTTACAAAAGCATTAACAACTAACATTCAGTCCATGCCTTTTGTCATTTCTAGTATTATTGTGATCACAAGCTTTTTTTCTCTCTCTTTTTAAAAGCTGTTTGAAAAAGGTGATGCAGCCTTTGGAGTTCTTGACATGAGAATTTTGACCGATTTGACAAATTTAATACAAAATACTGGATTTGGCAATAAACTGTTTCGAACCAGATTTGACTTTGTAGACATTCCCTAACCTAAGTTTCGATTACACTTAGCAAGTTTTATTATGTGACTTTTCGTTGAAAAAGGTTTTTAAATTGGTTGTATTGAACTGAATAATCATTGATATATGTATTTGCACTTTGTAACACAAAAAGTGTATTTTAGAATACAAGTATGTATTCCCAATTTGTTCTGTCTTTAGAGTTGTTTGGTTGTAAGCTAGTGAATGACAGATTGAGTGTGTAATTAAGACGTATCCACTGTATGTCTGTCTGTATGTCTGCCTGTATCTTGTAAAATGGTGTGTTTAAATCACCAGCTAAAGCATTCACTGGTTTTAAACAACACATTTCTTCCAATTTAATATAATTTTTTTTTTTAAAGTAATCTAAAACATACCTAACGGAGTTTTGTAAAAATGTCAACCGTATCCAGATATTTCTGCAGTAGGCCCTGTATTTAGAATTCTCTTAACAACAAATCTTTAGTAGTTATAATAATAAATATCTTGAGAGGGATTTCATGGTCTAGCATGTCCCCAGAACAGAGAATAAGCAGAAATCCTCCCAATTCTTAGAGAAGAAGTTGATGCAGCAATCACTGAAGAATGGGAAGTCAGCGGAAGTGGACAACATACCCGCAGAATTGCTTCAAGCAGGAGGAGAAGCGATGATTGACGCCCTCACCATTATCTGTAACAAGATCTGGCAGAGTGGGGAGTGGCCTACACCATGGACCCAGTTGCTTGTTATCACTCTTCCCAAAAAGGGTAACCTTCAGGAGTGTGAAAATTACCGCACCATCAGCCTCAGCAGTCATCCCAGCACAAAGTCCAAGTCAAAATAATACTCAACAGGTTGAAATCCCAAGCTGAACAAATCATAGCTGAAGAACAAGCATGATTCAGGGCAGGGCGAAGTACCAGTGAACAGATTTTTAACCTCAGAATAAACTGTGAGAAATACCTACAGCACCAACATCTATATCATATGTTTGTAGACTTCAAGAAAGCCTTCGACTGAGTCTGGCATGCAGCTCTGTGGGCAACTGAGTGTGTACAACATCAGACCTAACATTATTAAAATCATCAAACGCCTGTATGGCAAGGCAACCATTGGAGTCCTCCTGAAAATAATACTCAACAGGTTGAAATCCCAAGCTGAACAAATCATAGCTGAAGAACAAGCAGGATTCAGGGCAGGGCAAAGTACCATTGAGCAGATTTTTAACCTCAGAGTAAACTGAGAGAAATACCTACAGCACCATATTATATGTTTGTAGATTTCAAGAAAGCCTTTGACTGAGTGTGGCATGCAGCTCTGTGGGCAACCATGAGAGTGTACAACATCAGCCCTTACATTATTGAAGTCATCAAAAGCCTGTATGGCAAGGCTACCAGTGCAGTCCTCCACAACAGCGCCATCGGAAACTGGTTCAGAACAATCAGTGAGTGTCAAAGTTGACTACTCTCTCCAACACTCTTCAACATCTTCCTGGAGCGCATCATGTCAGATGCCCTTGCAGATCATGAAGGCACACTCAGTATAGGGTGTTGAACAATCTCCAACCTCCGGTTTGCAAATGACATTGGTGGATTGGCTGAATAAGAACAAGAACTTGAACAGCTTGTATTGAGGCTTGACACCACCTCCAGAGCCTTTAGAATGGAAATAATTCTTGAGCAACTCCATTGGCTTCCTGTCCACAAACGCATTAAACACAAACTGCTTTCAGTTGCCTATTGCGCAGTTAAAAAGCACACTCCTGAATACCTGTTCGAACTTCTGAATGTGTACGAACCATCTCGCAGCCTCCGCTCAGCTTCCAAGTTTTTATTCGTTGTTCCTGGGCACAAGCAGTGTAGGACTAAGAGCTATGGCCAGAGGTCTTTCAGATACACTGCACCGGTCTGGTGGAATGCTCTTCCAGAAGGCATAAAGAGAGCAGACTCTGTCGATGCATTTCGCAGAATCTTGAAAACACATTTCTTCTCTTCTTGCTAATCTGGATGTACATGTATAACTATCTGATCTCATCCCAATTTCATAAGTCACTGCGTGAAAGTATTGCATAAATGTTAATTGACTGGTCTGCCTGCTAGAATGTGTTGAGCAATAGTGAATAAGTTAAAATGTTAAGTTATGATCTATGCACCCTTCCCAACACTGTGTGTGTGTGGGTGTGTGGGTGTGGGTGTGTGTGTGTGGGTGTGTGTGTGTGTGTGTGTGTGTGTGTGTGGGTGTTTATCCACCTCCCTCCCACCAGCGCTGCGATCATGCCCGTCGGCGTGGAGATATTTATGCGCTTTATAAATTATTCATTCATTCATTCAAATAAGCGCAGAGAAGGTCAAAATGATAACCAACACCACCAATGGCTAGACATCAAAATCCAAGGCCAATCCCTTAACACGGTGCATAGCTTCAAATATTTAGGAGCCTTTGTATCAGACAATGGGTCCCGACAGGAAGTCTTCTCCTCTCCTATCCCATTCTATCCTATCCTATCCCGTAACTCGAAAGCCGTTGGGGCACCACAGATGATCGTTTTACCAGCATACTTCATCTTCCTCTGTCCTCAGAAACGTCATGGCTTCGCTCAGTGTCAAGCCAGTCCATTCTCGAATGTTGTCCTCCAACCTCTTTTTCTAATTTCTGTCTCCCTCTTCTTTTGCCTTCTTGTACCGTGCCTTGTCATCCGCAAAACGGGGGTTGGAGATTGCTCTATTCCTTATGCTGACTGTGCCTTTGTGATCTGCAAGGGCATCTGACATGATGCGCTCTAGGAAGATGTTGAGGAGTGTTGGAGAGAGTAGGCATCACATGGAGGTGAGGTGAGACTTCTTGGCACATCAACAAGTCCAACAGACCATCACACAAGCCATTGCACATTAGGATGGCATGCTCACAGTGGTGAAGAAACGGAAACTCCGATGGCATGGCCACGTCACCAGAGCACCAGGCCTTGTAAAGACCATTCTGCAAGGCACGGTGCAAGGAGGCAGAAGAAGATGGAGAGAGAGAAAGAGGTGAGAGGACGACATTAAGCGAAGCCATAAAGGTTGCTGAGGACATAGAAAAGTAGTGTGCGCTGGTTAAACGATCATCTGTGGTGCCCAACGACTTTCAAGTTACGGAATAGGATAGGATAGGAGATTCATCATATGAGCGTGGTGCATCAAATTAAGACCAAAAGTACATTGCTGAAACTTTCATACATCGTTAATACATAGACTTTTGAGTGTAGAAAATTCTACAACAATGCTTACAGTTACACTTTCACACATACTGGCAAAGAAGTTGGGCAACCCTCGGTAGTTCTTGACTGTAGTTATTAGCAAAGCAAATTGTCTTCACAATTTGAAAACATTTCAATCGTTACCTACAAGAATAACAATAGCACCTTCAAGACTGCAACAGCCTATGCAGTTCTTGGATGTAATTGTTAGCCAACTGCAAGGTGTCATACTTGGATAATTTGGTGCGGTTTCCATCCCAACAGGGCACAGCTTGTCTCAGCCTGTCAAACGCTTTGTTCAGTCCATGCATTCGCCTTCGCTCCCGTGCGTTGGCAGCCAAGCGCTTCTCTACAGCAACCTCAAGTCCTTGGATTCCTCTTGGAGTCCTTTCTCCAGGCATTGCACAGTTTTCTGAAGCAACTTCCAATGTATCAGTCCGACTAGGTTGCTTTGATTTCCTTGGGGTTAGGTTTGGACCTAGATTTAAAGAATTTTCAGGTGAGGAGTCGGATCCTCCGTCAAAGAAGTCGAAGGCGCTTCTTTCAAGCTTTTGTAAGCTAGAACTAGAAGGTGTCTGTCCCGGAACTCGTCTTTTCTTTCTCCAGCTATGTTCTGTGCGCTTGTCAATGCTGTGAAATTTTCTCTTGGGATCCTTGTGCACAACCTCAGCAGAAAATATCCTGTGTTTGTTATCTATGGAGGATAAGCTATCACTGATATGGTGTTTATGTTGTTGATGTAATTGTTTATCCATAGAAACTGATGAAGTCTGAGGTTAGTTGATCATTTTCGCGTTTGGCACCCAATCAAAATCAGAGTGCTTGTCTTCGTCAAATTCCATGTCAGAGGCAATTGCTGATAGCTTTAATGCTTGCGCCCTTGACCTTGATGTCCTTGACCTTGGTTTGTATGTCTTTGACCTCAGTCTTCATGTTACTGACATTGGTTTCACAAAGGTCATTTGTACGTTTTGTATGTGCATATGACTGTCGCCTGCTATGGACTAGCTTTGCACTGGAAGATGTGTGATGTCTTGTGGTTCTCGGACTGAGGGTCTGTTGTACAAGCTGACACAGTAACTGGTGGTGTTTGCAAGGAAGAGCCTAATCACCTCACCTTCAAGAGAAATAAAATAAAATAAAATTTTAATTTTAAAAAAGCTTAAACATTAAAATTAATTGTATTTAAACTCAATGAAAAGATAAATAATGTAAAAAAAATACATAATTTTAATTTGAACTCTTAAAAAGAATACCTTGTGTTACTTAGTTTACCAACCTGTAAGAAACTGATCTGAAATACTGTCAAAATGGAGATCTTTTCATGTAGTATCTTTCTAATCTCAGAGTATATTTTCAAATTATAATTATTCCCACTGTCATGCATGCACACACACACACACACACACGCACATACACACACACACGCACACACACACACAATACATTGACTTTTTCCCAAAGTTTATAATAAATAATTATAAATGTAAAAAATATCCCAAAAAAATTTAAAATAAACCTATCTCTGCAACTATTGGGGTAGGCAATTTAATTATTTCGCTATAGTAGCAAATCAATGCATAATTGTAAAATTGAAAACGAGTTGTTTTAAAAATATTACAGATCTAACTACAACAAGAAGGGCAAAACCCATATGCCTCACATGCACCTTATGGAACTCACAATATTTAACATGAAAATGAGTGCCAAGAAAAATCTAAATGAAAAGGTAAAATAAAATGCTAATACCGACTTTCATCTTCCTATGCTCTTTAACTTGAGATGACCTTGATTTCCGGCTCCAAACACTCACGTACTATAAGATATACAGCAAATGTATTATGCACAAAAAAAACCCAGTGCCCTTGGGATAACCTTGACCTTCAGTGACCTTGGCCTTGGGATGACCTAGAAGAACCTCACCTGACCTCTCACGCCTGTCTGATCAAACAATCCAATGTTAAATAGCCATTTCATTGTACGATGACCTATTTTTTTGTATGTTTTTGCAAGGCCTAAATTGACCTTGGCCTTCAAGATCAATATATATCAATATATATGAAGATTAATCTACTATCTCTAAATACAAGTTTGGACTTTATATCACATAGTTTAGAGTCAATGTCACTTCAAAGTACCGATACTAACAGACGTTGGACAGCTCCAGTGACCTTGACCTTGGAGTGAGGTTGATCAAATTTGTATAGTATGTATGTCTCATTGATGTCTGTCATGCTTCAAGGAATTATATGTTCAATATTAATAACCTAGTTTTAAAAACTAACATTTGTTGACTCTGTGACCTTCACCATGAAGTGAAGTAATTTATTCACTGATCATTTATGAGGTCTCATATACACTATCTTTCCAAGTTTGCACAGACAGCCGGCGGAAAGACAGACATGCATTTTTTCTATGTCATTTTTTGACTATTTAGGACTCGTCTCGCACAGATTTTCCAAAATTTTGAAAAAAAAAAAAAGAAATTGGTGATTGAGTACAAAGACTGAAGACTGGTGTACTACACTCCGTGGATTTTGATTAATGTTCAGATAGATTGCGGTATTTGAAATAACAGTGATCAGAAAATGCACAAGTAATTAAATTTGTAATTGTAAAAAAAAAAAGAGTTAAAACAAAGACTATAAGCTCTTTGGTTAAAAGACGAAAGATTGTGGGAGTGGGTAGGGGAGAAAGTGTAGAATGAAGGAGGAGAGGAGGGAGGGTGAGAGGGGATATGTAAATAGAACTGACAAGATAGCAGGTCATAGTGAGAGGGGATATGTGGATAGAACTGACAAGATGGCAGGTCATAGTGAGAGGGGATATGTGGATAGAACTGACAGGATAGCAGGTCATAGTGAGAGGGGATATGTGGATAGAACTGACAAGATAGCAGGTCATAGTGAGAGGGGATATGTGGATAGAACTGACAAGATAGAAGGTCACAGTGAGAGGGGATATGTGGATAGAACTGACAAGATAGCAGGTCATAGTGAGAGGGGATATGTAAATAGAACTGACAAGATAGCAGGTCATAGTGAGAGGGCATATGTGGATAGAACTGACAAGATAGCAGGTCATAGTAAGAGGGGATATGTGGATAGAACTGACAAGATAGCAGGTCATAGTGAGAGGGGATATGAGGATAGAACTGACAAGATGGCAGGTCATAGTGAGAGGGGATATGTGGATAGGACTGACAAGATGGCAGGTCATAGTGAGAGGGGATATGTGGATAGAACTGACAAGATGGCAGGTCACAGTGAGAGGGGATATGTAAATAGAACTGACAAGATGGCAGGTCATAGTGAGAGGGGATATGTGGATAGAACTGACAAGATGGCAGGTCACAGTGAGAGGGGATATGTAAATAGAACTGACAAGATGGCAGGTCACAGTGAGAGGGGATATGTGGATAGAACTGACAAGATAGCAGGTCATAGTGAGAGGGGATATGTGGATAGAACTGACAAGATGGCAGGTCATAGTGAGAGGGGATATGTGGATAGAACTGACAAGATGACAGGTTATAGTGAGAGGGGATATGTGGATAGAACTGACAAGATGGCAGGTTATGGTGAGAGGGGATATGAGGATAGAACTGACAAGATGGCAGGTTATGGTGAGAGGGGATATGTGGATAGAACTGACAAGATGGCAGGTTATGGTGAGAGGGGATATGTGGATAGAACTGACAAGATGGCAGGTTATGGTGAGAGGGGATATGTGGATAGAACTGACAAGATAGCAGGTCACAGTGAGAGGGGATATATGGATAGAACTGACAAGATGGCAGGTTATAGTGAGAGGGGATATGTGGATAGAACTGACAAGATAGCAGGTTATGGTGAGAGGGGATATGTGGATAGAACTGACAAGAAGGCAGGTCACAGTGAGAGGGGATATGTGGATAGAACTGACAAGATAGCAGGTTATGGTGAGAGGGGATATGTGGATAGAACTGACAAGATGGCAGGTTATAGTGAGAGGGGATATGTGGATAGAACTGACAAGAAGGCAGGTCATAGTGAGAGGGGATATGTAAATAGAACTGACAAGATGGCAGGTTATAGTGAGAGGGGATATGTAAATAGAACTGACAAGATGGCAGGTTATAGTGAGAGGGGATATGTAAATAGAACTGACAAGATGGCAGGTTATAGTGAGAGGGGATATGTAAATAGAACTGACAAGATGGCAGGTTATAGTGAGAGGGGATATGTAAATAGAACTGACAAGATGGCAGGTCACAGTGAGAGGGGATATGTAAATAGAACTGACAAGATGGCAGGTCACAGTAAGAGGGGATATGTAAATAGAACTGACAAGATGGCAGGTCACAGTGAGAGGGGATATGTAAATAGAACTGACAAGATGGCAGGTTATGGTAAGGGGGGAATATGTGGATAGAACTGACAAGATGGCAGGTTATGGTAAGGGGGGAATATGTGGATAGAACTGACAAGATGGCAGGTTATGGTAAGGGGGGAATATGTGGATAGAACTGACAAGATGGCAGGTTATGGTAAGGGGGGAATATGTGGATAGAACTGACAAGATGGCAGGTTATGGTAAGGGGGGAATATGTGGATAGAACTGACACGATAACAGGCTGGTCGGTTATGGCCTGTCTTAATTGGAAGGTTTGTGGTGTTTCGAAAAAATTTTTGTCCTAAACTATTTTTAAAAAATTGTTTGTTTTGTTTTTTGTCTAAAAGTTTTAGCAATTTAGTTTCGGGATGTGAGAACCTTGAAAAAAAGGGTTTTTGAACCTCCACAAACCTTCCCATTACGACATGTGACAGGGTTGGCTACTTGTGTATGTTTAGTCCATGTGACTGAAGGCATCCCAAGCGACAAATAAAATTATATTGTTACAATACCTTAATCACTTGTCGTGTTGTAGTAACACAAATCGATGAACTCTGAACTATCACTAAAATTGTAAAGGAAAAGGGTCCATCCGATCACTAAAATGTCACTGCAAACCAGACATTTTCCCTTTATCTCTCATTCCCAATCAAGACTTACGCATGGCCTCCTGAATATAATATTTGAGCTTCTAAATGACCAAAACTTGCTGTGACGATGAAGGCCCCCTTCGATCGTAACTACGTCCAGGTGATCCATTTACAGTAATGGATACGACCGTCAAGCCTTCATCAATGTCTTTTCATTGTCTCGTTTTTATTATGGGTCGGTTTAGCATGCAATTTTTCCTACTCATATATGACACATCATAGCAATACAATAATTGTTTACATTTTAAGAGCACGTCCAAATGCTTTTTGAAAGTGATAGTATTTTTAAGATTTTCGTTCCAGTAATTAGTTAATCTGTTAGAAAAACAGAACTTTCTGAGGCTAGTATTACACTGTTGAATAACAAATTTTACCTTCTGGATCATCGTGTTTTATTGCACTGTTGAATTTAAATTTTAAAAAATTCTTACCTTCAGAATGTCGTGTTTAAACGCAATGTGGAAATTCATAGAAATCTGACCACTAGCTCTTCAAGTCGTCAAGTTTATTGTAAATTTTGAAAACCTGAATTAAATCTCCTCGTATTGTTCGCCCACGAAGAGAAAGCAGTCACATCTAACATCTATGCTGTGTATCCGTGGACATGTACTAGCAATCACTGAGGTACAATGAAGTCATGCTTCACGAACAAGCTTTTCCATCTGTGGCAGAGTAGCATGGGCCGCCCGAGTTGGACTTCGCGACCCTGAACACTCTGAGTATCAGAGACTGATTGGGCATACATATAACTAGCACCGAGGCATGAATTTCTCATAAATCTCATTCAGAGAGAGACAGACAGATAAAGAGACGGAGAGGTAAACGGACTATAATAGGTCAATTCCTTCTCTGTCCGAAATTCATAGTTGAGGTGTGCAGAGAAAGTTTGTTGTTGTTGTTGTTGTTGTTGTTGTTGTTGATGATGATGATGATGATGATGATGATGATGATGATGATGATGATGATGATGATGATGATGATGAGGATGCGGTGTTGTATAGCGCCGTCTCTACATCAGTAGGCACGCTCAATGCTCAAGATTGTTAAATTACCTTACTCAAGAGCTAAAAAGCACATTATTTATAAAACCTAATCACAAAAATATACTTTTGTTTTTTATTTATGACTCAGCCGAACACAGGGGACACTGCTTTATGGAACTTGGTGACATAAAGATGGATGTGATCATCTCTAACTGACTGTGGTTCAGACGAGTCCAGCAGACGCGTGGGTGAGTCAGTAGACCACAACCAGCAGGCCTAGTGATGCGGGGATTACCTGCCACTCATGTTTATCTTTGATGTGGCGGCGATGTCCAACGTCACCGACTGCACGTGCGTAGCTCGGAGGCACCGTTCTACAAACACACGGCCAAACAGTAATCGCTCGTAACAACGACAATCACACAGACACAGGCGTCGCGTCGTCCCCTATCTACTAACTATCACTCCTCTCTGCTCCCTTCCAGACACGGGTGCCCCGTGCACATAGAGGTTCTGATACTGACGCAACAAGTCACGGCCGTCTAAAGGCTGACGTAATTTTGTTGTTGATGTTGTTGCGAGGATCAGTGGTGAGCAGCCGCTTCAGCGGTGCAAAATGTCCGCAAATATATTTTTCCTTTCAACACTTCCCAGTTCAACAGCGCTGAACACGCAGGTTGGTGGAAGGAGGTTTATAGGTACGTATCCATTTTGAGGAAGCGGCATAAAGCGAAGCGAGTCGTTTACAGGGCAGATAACGTGTATATTTTCCCCGGCCGTGTTATCTCGCTTGTAAGTAGTGGGGCCGGGTAGCTCAGTTGGTAGAGCGTCTTACTAGTAACCGAAAGGTACCTGGTTCGAATCCCGGATTGGCCAACGTGTGACCATATTATTTTCCCCTTATCATCAACTGGTTCGCTGGTGTCAGAATAATGTGACCAGTAGTCGCCTATACGCTTGGGTGTCGTGTGACTATAATCTACAGTTACAATTACAATTCTCGCTTGTAACCATTATTAATTATAGCAGAAGGATTCATTTCCCTAACGGTGCCCCGATTTCCTGCCATATTGACCGCATGCAGCACAGGGTCCAACGCGGAATATAATACCGCCAGACTCGCTAGTAGGCCACTATTTTCTCGCCATTTCGTTGTGGGAATTCCTTACACACGAAGGCCGTGACTTCTTGGGTGGAACCCTATACCGCATCAGCTGCAGTAGGAAGTAAGTTGATGACAAAACATACTGCAGTTTAAAGCAGTTTAAAAAATCTCTCTCTCTCTTCTCTCTCTTTGTTCTACATTCATAACATTCATTAGATTGTTTTAAGTTGTGTGTGTGTGCGCGAGCGCAGATGTTGATCATTATAATTATTGTTACATGATGATGTTATTGTTATAAAGTTATTTTGTTGTACTACTTGTTATTTTTACAAGCCCCAAGGGCAAGATGCAAAAAAAGAACAAGTATTCCCAAATCTTAATCCAAGTTACATTTTTTTGGCAAACAAGTTTCAAAGTTTATCTTCTTCTCCTCATTGTATTATTTCTTATAGGAGCGTTTTAATTGTTATTTAAAATGTACCAACGGTATTAGCCTAGTTAATTTTATGTGGTTTTTTTTTAGTCTTTGTACTTAGTTTTGATAGCAATTAACACATAAAGGTAACAGCTGCTCTTTATTATTATTCTGTACAGTAAAATTTGGGCGATGTCGTCATCATGGTTGACCAGTAAACTATTTTAAACTTTAACGTCTGCTCCAGGATGAGCTAATTACCATCAAAATGTCACAACTCCCGTCGTGCCCCGCGCCGCGCGCTGATTGATGAGAAAGGCGTACAAAGACTACTAACCGGCCTGACCAAGGCGTCACACGCACGTGCCACGCACGCGTGCCTCATCAATATCCATGTTGACATCATAAGCATCAGTTTTGATTGGCTAGCCCCGGGCCAATAGACGGGTGGTAGTATTCAGCCTCTGTTTCAGGGGATATGCAAATTGGACTAGGCCTATGTATTTTCTACAAAATATAAAAAGTTGTTGGGTTTCTCACGTTCATGAACAGTTCTATAGGAAAGGGAGAAAGAAAGAGAAGAAACATAAAGACAGACAGAGAGACACGACAAGGAGAAAGATAAACAAGACCACGGAATTGACAAGACGAATTTTAAAAACTAACTTGGAACAAGAAAACAAGATAAAGAAATGTAGGCTTACATCGTGGAGGTTTATGAGAGAGAGAGAGAGAGAGAGAGAGAGAGAGAGAGAGAGAGAGAGAGAGAGAGAGAGAGAGAGAGAGAGAGAGACTTCAGACTTCAGAACTTTATTTTAAAAGGTTAAGATTTTAGGCATGAGCCTATTCTTACAATCAGACCTTTTGTAATAAGATAACAACGACAACATCAAAATGTACTAGACAATTTAAAAATAATTACTTAAAAAAAAATAAATATAAAATAAAAAAAAAAACTTTATTACAACAAATTAAAAAAAAAATTACGAAACAAAAAACACAACCACCACTACTACTATAATAAACGGCTAGAAACATTAAAAGCAAATCTTATTTAGGAGACAATAGCAATGAAACAATCTTAAGAGGTTTAATTAGTTAAAAGCAAAGTACACAGCAACAAAAATTTTATATATTTAGGAAACAAATTAATCGATATGAAGCAATACATTTCATTTTTACATGCGCATTAATGATATACATTACAACATGAATTTTACATTTGCAATTTTGATACAATTTATATTACAAAATATTATTTTTTTAAAAATAAAACTTAATACATACGTTATGAAAATTAAGGCTGTGACATAATTACCAACTGAGCATTAATAATATTGGTTTATTTTATTTGATTGAATAAATGGTAGCGTAATTTTGTTTTGAAACCGCCAACTGTTGTCTGTTGTTGGATTTGTGTAGGGAGGAGGTTCCAGATTGAAGGTCCAGAAAAGGAAAAGCTGGATTTAAATTTATCAGTGTGTGGTAAGGGCAATAAATACCTTTTAGATCTGATGGATCGACTGTTTGGGGCTGCAGAGAGAAGGACCTTTAGGTATTCAGGTGATTGATTTGTGTGAACTTTGTACATAAGCATTGCTTTGTTGTAAATAAATTGCTTATCCAAAGGTAATATTTGCAAAGTTTTCATTTTTTGTACAGTAGTCAAAGTCGGGTCAGTGTGAATAAGCTTAACAGCTCGTCGGTGAAGAGAGTTCAAACTTTTTAAAGTGTTATCACTCGCCATACACCAGATCGATGATGCATAATTTATATGAGACAAACAGTGTGCATAGAAAAATATTTTTCTAGCTTCAAGTCCTACATATTGCTTTAGTTGCTTAAGTAGAAACAAATTTCTAGATAACGTTTTGCTAACCTTATTTACATAGCAGTGCCAGTTTAATTCGTCATCAATAACTACACCAAGTAGTTTATGTTCACGGACTTGAGTAATTGGTTTAGAATCAATGTCCAGGTTTAAATTAAGAGGCTGTATTTGATGCTTCTGTCTTGTAGTTATTACCATTGTTTTTGTTTTTATGGGGTTGAGTAACATTTTGTTTTCTTTGCACCAGTTTTGCACATCCAACAGACCTTGCTGAAGTGAGAGCTGGACTTTGGACAGATCTTTGTCAGAAGTATGTAGAGTATTGTCATCAGCAAATAATTCGCATGATATGTTTGAGTTAAGGGTAAATCATTGATAAATAAACAAAAGAGAAGTGGACCCATAATTGAGCCTTGAGGAACGCCACATGTTAAAGTTTTATAGCTTGACGATTTACCATTTAAATGGACACATTGTGTTCTGTCTGAGAGGTACGATTTGAGGAACGAAGTGGTGTTATTGCTATTAACATAAAGGCTTAATTTTGTTAATAATATGCTATGGTCGACTAAATCGAAAGCCTTCTTGAAATCAAGAAAAACTGCTCCGGTAACTTTTGATCGATTAATAGCTGATAACCATGTGTCACATAATCTGGTTAGCGCTGTGTGACAAGAATGATGTTTACGAAATCCAGACTGCAAATTATGGAACAGTTTGTGGTTTTCTATATATTGCAAAAGATGTTTATGCATATGTTTTTCCAAGGGTTTGGACAAATTTGATAACAAAGAAATGGGTCTATAATCATTGAGACCATTCGGGGTTTTGATTTTTGGTAGTGGGATGACTTTGGCAATTTTGAGTGAAGTCGGAAATACACCTTTTTCAAGACTTAGATTAAGAACATAAGTTACAATTTCAACAATGTATGGCAGAGATATTTTTAGGATAAAAGAATTGATGTTATCTGGACCCGTCGAACGCTTGTTTTGTAGATCCATAATATATTTTCCTACTTCATTTACGGCCAGCGGGGGGAATGCGAAAGAGTTTGAAGATCTTCTTTGATTACAAAAGTCTTCTAGTCTACATGGGGTGGTGTATTCATGTTTACCTTTGAGACCGATGTTGGCTATGCTTAAGAAGTGGCTGTTGTATTCTTCTTCAGAGAAGGTAGCTTTACTCACATGGTTCTGATTACGTGATTTGTGTGTGATTTCATTTATTGCTTTCCAGAGTGAAGCGGTATCCCCCCCATTTTCAATTATTTTCTGAAAATAATTCTTCTTGGACATTTTAACAAGAGTATTGACTTTGTTTCTTAAAATTTTATATTCATTAAACTGCTTATTCTTTTTGTATCTGTCTCGCTGTTTCATAGCTTCCATTATTTTGGGAGTTAGCCAGTTTGGAAGTGTTGGACTTTTTACTCTCTTCTTACACATAGGTGCATGTTTATTTATAACGGGAAGGAAGAGTGAATAGAATTCTTCAAGAGCTTCATTTGGATCCGTCTTTTTCAGAACATTCGCAAATGAAATTAAACTAAGCTCAAACAAAAATGCGTTTTTATCGAAGTTTTTAAAGGACCTGTATTGTATGTAATTATGCTCTGTTTTAGTATACTTTTCACGCTCACATAGCCATGTGCAAATAGTAGGACAGTGGTCACTCATGCCACTTTGAATCACCAGTACCTTATCAACTCTATTCCTCTGATTGGTGTAAATATGATCCAGAAGAGTTGAGGAGTTCGGTGTTATTCGAGTTGATTCCTTTACAAGCTGATGGAGACCAAACATGGATAACGTGGATTTCCAGGAATGTTGTGTTTATGCAAGTCAATATTAAAATCACCGAGTAAAAGAATATCTCTATATGTTGCACTGACATTGTCCATCATTTGAACAAAATGATCATACCAAATATATGCAGACGACGGATTTCTGTACAAAATTCCTACAAGAAACGATTGAGATTTATACGCTTTTATTTCAAACCACATACACTCCACATTTTTGGATTCTAAGTCAGAACGTCTTTTGATAGAATGTAAGATGTTCTCATGAATATAGACGCCAATTCCTGTTTGACCAGGATATTGAGCATCTTGACGAATGAAGGAATAATTAGGAATTGATAAAATGTCATTAGATTTGTTTTCATCAAGACGAGTCTTAGTGATACCAAGCATGTGGAGGTATGGAGTTTGATTGATCAGGTTGTTTACATCATGCAATTTATTGTACATGTGATAGATATTCACGTGCCCAAAACGAAGGCCTTGCTTATGATTTAAATTTGTCGCCATAGTACATATAATTTTGAAAAAAAGATTGGACGAAAATATGCGAACGACACCAACAGAAGAATACAAACAGAATAAAAATCAGGAAAACTGATAAAATTAACAATAAGCAAGTAGCAAACTCAAGCTTCAAGATAATATGGATTCACAGAAACAATTAGAAGCACGGTCTCTGTGCAAATAGGAGGTCGATGCAAGTTGTCAACGTTTAATACTAACCGCAAAGAAAGTGGACAACAACCACTCGCTAAAACGAAAACCAACGGAATAATAGCTTGTGGCAAGGGCAGACAAAACATTTATCATTCAACATAACAAATTTTTTATTTCAATGTCATTCAATAATATATGTGACAGACTACAAAACTACTACACTACAAGCGAACTGTATTTATAATGCTTGAATTTGCTATAAATTCGTCGATGCGCCTGTTTTACGGCCATTTAGTTAGTGTTCAGTGCTAGTGTGCAATGAACTGAAAGTGTCCATCAGTGTGTAACGATGGTGCGTGGTAGTGGAGTAAAGAAGGATGGGAGACCACGCGTGGCGTGAGGGGCAAGCTTTGGCATGTGTTGTGAAGGATAGGATAGTGGAGGGGAAGGTGGAAGGGGGTACTGAGAAAATGGATAGCGGTTGATCCCCTGTGGGTGGTAGGGGGAAAAGTCCGGGAGATAATGGGGGGTGTATGCGGTAGGGGGATACGGGTGTTGTGGTAATGAATGTGGAGGCTGGTGGGAACGAGATACAGATACTATATCACAGTCTGCCCATGGACTGAAGTGATTTTGAGGTGGTGGGTAAGAACCACGAGAAGCCTGCTCTGTAAAGCGTGAGTTTTCACTGGAAAGGGGATGGAATTGATTGGGGTGGGCAGTCAGTGAGGGATGATTAGAGCTATGTGGGTTTTGGTTGGGTGGTTGCGATTCTTGCAAGTCACATACCTGTTCACTGGTCGCATAGTGCGAGCTCTCTCTTGCAAGGGGGTATACATTACTAGGATGTGAAGGTGGAGGGGGCTGGTGAGATCTGTGGAAAGGATGTCTGTGATGAAGAGATTGGTCGTTTCCTGCACGTGTTTTAAGATTAGGAAAATCTTCATCAACAGCACGGAAAGATTGGTAATGTGGGGTCATTGTGGGGTCAAGATTGCGCGTTTCGGACTGAGTCGTGGACGCAGGGTCAGGTATAGACAAGCGAAAATTCATTGCCAGGCTGGTGATTCCAGCTGGACTGGGGTGAATGGTGTCATGGTACAGTTTCTTTCGGGGAGCTCCCGAGGCTACGCGAAAGGTTCTGTAATTGTCTATGATGGACACTTTCAGTTCCCTGCACGCATGAGTCAAGTTCCTGTTCGATGGGAAGATTGAATTGTTCAAATTGTCTTTCCCAAATGCAGGAATGATGGTGCTCAGCCTGATGCTGCTATTGGGAAACACATTCATGCATACATTAATCAAAGTTTTCCATGTTTTGCTCGTAACAACCCCTGCGGGACAGTTGTTCACACCCACGTGTATCGTGACATGTTCTATGGCATTGACAGGTGACTTAGGAGCCAACCACTCGATTATATCTTCTATCTTCAGTCCCGATACACACACTTTTTGTAGTCTTTGACCTGGGGGCTGAAGGCGCTTAGCATTGATTCCCTTAACTACTGAATCTCCAATCAGAAGAAAAGATGTTTGTGGATTTATCAATATATTCATTAGCAAATTTGCTGGTGAACAAGTTATTTCAGTCTGGTTTTGATTGGTCACATTGGATGATTGTTTTTGTATTTTGTTCTCACCTCTCTCTGCGCTGCTGCTTTCGCCACTTACATTTATGTTGAGATTGTTCTCCGTCTGAGGAATGTCTGTGGATTCAGACGCTGTGGATTCACCGAGAAGGGCAAATGAGTTTGAGACTGGGGCTTACTCTATCTCCAGGAATGAGCGACATTTGAATGGGAGGTTATCATACTAATGTTACCAATATGCCGATTATAGTTGTAAAGTGACTAGTTTTGCATATAGTTGCGTCGCTTCCGTGTCATCGATTATTTCTTCCTCAAGGGCCATTCTGAGTAAGTGGTCAGTTGTGTCTAGTATGTTTTGCGCGATTCAAGCATAATCTTTGTCAATTAAACGCCATACTAGTCTCCTTCGTCGTCGTCATCATCATCATCATCATAATCATCATCAACTACACTCACCTCACCTCAAATATTTTACAGGCACCTTAATGTAGGCAGACAATTAGTTGTGTAAACACATGAAACAGTCCTTAAAACAGGATAAGAAATCGTTAATGTCCCCATAATCCTATCCTATCCTATCCTATCCTATCCCGTAACTCGGAGGTCGTAGGGGCATCACAGATGATCGTTTAACCAGGATACTCCATCTTTCCCTATCCTCAGCAACCCTCATGGCTTCGCTCAGTGTCAAACCAGTTATTTCTCGAATGTTGTCCTCCCACCTCTTTTTCGGTCTCTCTCTTCTTCTACCTCTTTGCGTTGTGCCTTGCAGGATGGTCTTTGCAAGGCCTGATGATCTGGTGATGTGGCCATATCATCGGTCCTTCACCACTGTGAGCAGGTCATCGTGTTGTCCAATGGCTTGTGTGATGGTCTGTCGGACTTCGTCGTTGGTGATGTGCTGGGTATAGGAAATGCCCATAAGTATTCTGTAGCACCTCATTTCCATGTTTTGTATTCTTCGTTGTAGATCTGCAGTGAAAGTCCAAGTTTCGCAAGCTTATAGGAAGATGGAGATGAGAAGAGAGCGCACCAGCCTTACTTTGGAATGTAGACTGAGGGTCCTATCTTTCCAAATGGGCTTCAACCTTGTCAGGGCAGCAGTTGTTTGTGCAATCCTAGAGAGAACTTCCTG
Organism: Oncomelania hupensis; assembly: GCA_036898135.1. Taxonomy (NCBI): domain Eukaryota; kingdom Metazoa; phylum Mollusca; class Gastropoda; order Littorinimorpha; family Pomatiopsidae; genus Oncomelania; species Oncomelania hupensis. The sequence goes on from CM072512.1 coordinate 6,850,127, forward strand.
TCGGGACCCATTGTCTGATACAATGGCTCCTAAATATTTGAAGCTATGCATTGTATTGAGGGATTGGCCTTGGACTTTGATGTCCGTGTTGATGCAATGTCCCCATAAAACACAAGGAAACTGGTGTGCGATGTACATAATGGCAACAAATACAAGAATACAAATCAAGGGAATAAAAAATTTCTCTAGTAGTGTGGGAGAAAATAGGATTTAGAAACCACACACAAACACGCACCCACACCCACCCACACACATCCACACAGCCGAGGGTACACAATATTATTATGACTTTCCTGAAACGCCACATACGTTGTGCTGACAATGGGTCATATTTCGTCCCCCTTTTTAAGTACTTTGAAGTGTTCGAACACTAACCCTAACCCTAACTCTAACCCAGCCCTAACCCTAACGGATCATGGTTCTGACGTCAGAACAATTTAGTAGGTCTGTCAAAACAAGTTATGTAGATGTTCATTGGTTTGTCCAGATAACACCGTGTAAACAAGTACACACACACACACATCCACACACATTCATAAACTAAAGGTCTATGAGAGTTGTGAAAGATTGGATTACAGTGGATCGATCAAGGTATGACTGATAGGCTTGCAATATGATATGGCCACGTCACCAGATCATCAGGCCTTGTAAAGACCATCCTGCAAGGCACGGTGCAAGGAGGTAGAAGAAGAGGGAGACCGAAAAAGAGGTGGGAGGACAACATTCGAGAATGGACTGGTTTGACACTGAGCGAGGCCATGAGGGTTGCTGAGGACAGTAAAAAAATGGAGTGCGCTGGTTAAACGATCATCTGTGGTACCCCTACGACCTCCGAGTTACGGGATAGGATAGGATAGGGGATAGGATAGATTACAGGTATACAACTGGACCAACTATTAAGTGGCTTTATTCACCAGTATACTTTGTTAATTTACTACATGTCTGGTACCCAGTCACCTCAATGTAAGCAGACAAATAGTTTTGTACACACGTGATGCAGTCCTTTGGACTGGGGACGGCAGTTAGTAATAACCACATCTGGGACATAATACTTATTCACCACCTCGACCAACAACAACAACATTATCAACATCATCACCACCAGCAGCGATCGCATATTATAAAATGTAATCTTATCGAGTGCCTGTGCAAGCATATCAGTGGTCGATCCACTAACCTAGTAGCAGATAACGACACTAAATGTACAGTTCAACCATCGTACACACAAACACAGGTAAGTTTCTGCATAGTTTTCAAGTCACCCATGATTCACGTTGTAGAAGCCGATAAATTACAAAAAGATATAGATAGTCTTCTGATTTGGTCAGATACCTGGCAATTGCATTTTAATGCATCAAAATGTAACGTACTCCATATGGGTAAGACAAATCTTGGACATGACTATTTGATGACGACAAGTGACGACAGAGTGACGATTGACCATAATAGTGAGGAAAAAGGTTTGGGGGTTACTTTTGATACAAACCTAAACTTTGATAAACACAATGCAATTTCCAAGGCTTATAAAATGCTCGGTATCATACGCCGATCTTTTACTTACTTGGATTGTGATACCTTAACCCGCCTATATAAATCGCATGCAAGGCCACATCTTGAATATGCGAATGCGATCTGGTTTCCTTATCTTAAGAAGCAGTCATCTGCCTTGGAGAGAGTACAAAGAAGAGCGACTCGGATGATTAAATCGCTGAGACAATTGCCATACTCAGAGAGATTGAGAGTTTTGGATTTGCCCTCTCTGAAATTTAGAAGATTGAGAGGTGACCTGATCCAAACTTACAAGATTTTTAATGGGATAGATAACATTGATGTTAACACTTTGTTTCAGTTGAATACTAACTCTAGAACAAGAAACGCACAGGACAATATTCTTATAAGACATTGCCGCACAAACAAAAGAAAATATTCGTTCTCCTACAGGGTTGCGCCCATATGGAATAAATTGCCAGTTGATACTAAAAGAGCTAACAGCCTGAACACTTTTAAAAATCTTCTGGAAAAGGTCATTTCCATACAGAAATCAAAATTTGAGTATGATGACTAATTAGCATACTATCTTTAGTATTCCCCTAACAACCGCAAATGGAACCGGACAAGTAAAAATGCCCAAAATAAAAGGGACATTCAAAAAGCCGCGAGGCTTATACAAGTCCCTCCCAACTAAACTAAAATTAAACTAAAACTAACTGAGTACATATCAAGTCTATTGTGGCTTGAGGGGCCTCGTCTCCACTGGCAACTAATTCATTTAAATTAAACGTTTATGTAATGCATTGATTTCCTGCTCATAGTCATTCAATTTATCACAATATTTACTACTAGTGGTTTTTGTACCCTGGCAAGCCAGGGTACACATGATGCTGTTTAAAATGTAGACAGAGAGAACTTTTGTCTGCGAGTTTCATTTGGACGATGATACCTCCCCATATCCCCCTTGATACCTCACCATACCCCCCCCCCCCTGATATCTCCCCGTCCCCCCCCCATGATGCCTCATCATACCCCCTTGATACCTCCCCGAACCCACTTGATACCTCCCCATACCATTTTAATGGAAGCGCGCGGAATGAGGCTATTACAGTTTGTGGACATTTTGTTTATTTATTTATCTCAGAAACGGTTAAACGATCGGTAAGGAAATGTCGGCTAAAACGATTTCGCTGGTTTTGAGCACACAGCAGGCCTACTACTACTACTACTACTACTACTACTACTACTACTACTACTACTACTACTACTACTACTACTACTACTACTACTAATAATAATAATAATAATAATACTAATAATATTATTGAATATAGAATAATACAAATAGAAATCATAAAAAAACAATAAGGTTTTAAAATAAAATTTGATATAATAATAATAATAATAATAATAATAATAATAATAATAATAATAATAATAATAATAATAATAATAATGTATTATTATTATTATTATTATTATTATTATTATTATTATTATTATTATTATTATTATTATTATTATTTTATTAATAATAACAATAATAATAATAATAATAATAATAATTATAAATTAAATGTAAAAAGTCTAAATTAAAAAAAAATATCCATATTGTAGTGTAAAAAAAAAAAAAACTTTAAAAAAAAAAGTACCGCGTGAGTATCGATCTTGGGTCGCCCGAAACCGTAGGCGAAAGATTAAACCACTAAGCTACGAAGCATGAATTTTTTGTTCTATATGGGAAAACATGCTGAAACCTCAATTTGATTTTTAATGGAAGCGCGCGGAATGAGGCTATTGCAGTTTGTGGACATTTTGTTTATTTATTTATCTCAGAAACGGTTAAACGTTCGGTAAGGAAATGTCGGCTATAACGATTTCGCTGGTTTTGAGCACACAGCAGGCCGATCAGCAGCTCTCAGCACGTGCCCAGATCAGCGTCCATAGGAGACAAACTTTATAGTAGTGGCGAAGAAGGACTTCCGGCTAAGCAATTTAGATATTTAAAGATGACTATCGTTAAACCACTTAGGCCTAGAACAAAAACTACGGTTATTAATAGGAACATGATTTTCCCGATTATTATTACCAGAAGGCTGCATATTATAGTGAGCGTTACTTACATCGGCCTTCTTGAGTACGTTCAATGCAAGATCAACAGAAATCGGACAGTGGATATCAGAATACAGATAATTAAATTCGTGTACATGAAAATCGGCAACAATATCAAACAAAGATAAAGATACAATAACATAGTCAACCACGCTGCATTCTTTAGATGTAAAATGTCCACTGTTACCCGGGTGTCCACGGCGACCGTTTACAATACAGACTTGCACTGTTTTACAAAAGTCAATTAAAGATAAACCAAGACTATTGGTCACATTATCATCAGAACAGCGATCAGGCAAAACAAAATTATTCTCATACGCTTCAAAGGTTTCATTTTCATTAGTTGTATCAGAATCCCAATCCCTCAAGTTTGCCGTTCTGGCATTAAAGTCGCCTAATAGACAAAAGGATTCTGCATTCAAATTAACCATATCATTTTCTGTGATGGCAAATGCATTTCCATCAAAATAGTCGGACCCTACCGGTGGAAAATAAACACAGCCAAATAAAATATCCCTACCTATCAACCTGCGATCTAGTTTAAAATATAACACATTATTACATAACTCGTGATCAACAAACTTATATTTACTTGCTAAAAGGGGATCAATACATGCCTTTCGATCACATGATTCAATAATGGTGATATGGTTACATAATTCATTCTTAACACACAGCAGGACGCCACCAGACTTTCTTTTAAATTTAGTGCGATTTTTATAAAATACAGTAAAGCCAGGGTAAGACGATTCTGTTAAGGTCATCCAATTTACTCTCAGAAACTGTTACTATATCGTAATTATCCCAAAACTCTGCAAGATCGGGACTTAACAATTTGCTCCGAATTCCACAGACGTTAAGTGCGACACATTTAAGGCGAAATTCATTAGTTAATAACATGTTGCTAGAATTATTGTTTTTAACAGAACCATCATCATCAGCATAATCATCATCATCATCATCTTCATCATCACCATCATCCGTGTGGTTTCTTTCACCGACATTTTCAGAAATATGAATTAGAGCATCAGAAAGGGTTTGCACACGGTAAAGAGTTGTATTGACATCATCAACAGCATCTTCAGAACGGTTTGGGGTATTAACATAGTTTTCAGTACTCGGTAAAAGAACATCATCAGTGGGTTGTACACAGTAAAGAATTGAATCAACATCAACAGCATCGTCAATATCGGTATGGTCTAGAGTATTAACTTCATTTTCCGAAAGCCGTATGTAAGTAATTGCATCAGAAAGGGTTTGTAAACAACAATGGATTGGGTGAATGCCATCTTTATCCCCACCATTATCCTCAGCCACATCAACATCATCAATACCCTCATCACAACTGTCATCAACACCATCAATAGTAACTTCAGTGAGGTTTGACGCATACCATCAATATGAGGTGTATGAGCATCGGTGTCAAAAAGTGTTTGTACACGATAATCGGTATAAGAAATGCAATCACAAACATCGTCAACACCAATATGATTTTGATCATTCATACCAATTCCGCGAAGATGTATATTTACATCTGCCTCAACAAGAAGGAAATGTTCACCATAATAACTGTTACTAGAGGAAATGTCCTCAGAATCACTACCATCAAAAAGGGGCTGTCCACAATCAGGAATATAAGAAATATCATGAACACCGCCAACACTATCACCACCATCAACATTTATTGAAGGTTTATAATCAACAGAGAAGTCAGCCATATAGCTAAAAGAACATTCATACTCCTCTAAACATGAGATATTATCATTTACATTATTGAGACTCAATATAACATTATGGCTTGAGTCTATGCCATTTATGTAACTCTCACTGAAATTGCATGACAAATTGTTTATATCACGGTTAAAATGATAGAAGTCATAAGAGCTAGAAAAAATATTGGAATAAAAATCAGGATTACAGGCCTGAGCATGTTTGTGATGAGTACTGTCGACCAGGCATCCAGCCTGGGAAGAGCAAGATACACCCGTTACGTGCTAATCACGCTTAGTGTCCAAATCAACAGTGCTCCAGTCAACCAGCCCCAGCTGCTCATAGTCCACGCTGCTAAAACCGGCCTTAAACAGATCGTCGGGTGTTTCTACGATCAAGGGTTTCACCCTTCTGTCAGGTTGTGCACCAGGTGGAATCTTCTTGCCGCAGTAGATTTTCCCATCTACTGTCCACACGGGCCCGAACTTGCCGCTGCTCTTGATGTATTTCATCAGCCTGGCACGCAGCGTAGTCAGGTCATCATTAATGAAGATGTTTTTAAACTCCGCACGGTCTTTGAGGGTTTTTCTTGCCATCATCACCTCCTTCTTCTTCCGCCTGGAGACAAACCTGGCCAGCACGTGTCGATTGACACCCGGCTTTCCAGCCCGGTGGACGGTGGCCAGATCTTCAGCACCGACTTCAACTCCCGTCGCTTTGAACAGATGCCCAGGACACATAGGTCAACTGAAGGTATGAGTCATGTGAAGGGAAGGTCAGTCATGGAAACGGATACCCAGGACCCGTGGTATGTATGTATGTATCAGTTTATAGTCCCCTCTCTTCCCGATAAGGATTTTCAGAGAGGAGACTTATAGTACCAGGTTGCCGGCTACTAGTGCCACGCACGCTTCTGCAAAATCGCTACCACCGACCTGCATAAAATGCCTGCCGACAATGTAGTCCCGCTCACCACCAAAAGCAGAAGGCGAATGGTCAGCCGGGGAGAACAATTGTCGTGTCGCCTTGTCCTGCATAACCCGATGGCATCCCCAAAGGATTCTGCACAGCAGGAGCCACCCAAGGCTAGTCTAACGAAGAAATTCAAGGTAGACGATTTCTCTCCCAAGCCTCAACCAGTCGCCTCCCTTTCCGCTACATAACACTGTGGATTACCGATATCTATGTAAATTTAAGATAAGACAACTTTATTATCTTTTACAAGAAATTACATTGTAGTGTACAATTACAATCAACAAGGAATAAACATCACAATAATAATAACAACAATCATAATGACAATGAGGATAAAAATGCACAGTCACATATGAATATAATTACACTTATGCATGCTAACATTAAACGACAGCAAATGTTAAATGAAATTATTTTGAGCAAACAAACACACTCACACACGCACACACACACACACACACACACACACACACACACACACACACGTCATTTATTAAGTAATGAGACAGCCTTTGGAATAAAACAGTTTTTCGTTCTGAGAGTTCTGACCCTTGGTGTTTGGTAGCGCCTTCCAAAAGGCAGGAGCTGGAAGTGGTGCGCAAGCACATGAGTGCTATCCAGCACAAAGCAACTGGCTTTCCGCACAACACGTCTTTCATACAACACCTGCAGACTCTCTTGTTTTACTCCCACAACCCTCCCACAGACTTTCACCACTCGATCCAGCACACTTTTGTTTTTTACACAAACTTCCATTAAACAGAACGGGTGTTAATTTCCTCGTGATATTGGTAACTTTCGGTCGTCATACTTTTCTTCATGTGCTCTCTCTCTCTCTCTCTCTCTCTCTCTCTCTCTCTCTCTCTCTCTCTCTCTCTCTCTCTCTCTCTCTCTCTCTCTCTCTCTCTCTCTCTCCATCTATCTGCCTGCCTATATTACTGTCACTGTCATCTTTCAGTCACCATGGCGACCAGTGCTGCGATCACCGATGTTGAGTGCTCGGTGTGTCACGAGGATTTTAGAGAGCCCAAGATACTCCCCTGCACTCACCTGGTGTGCAAGGCCTGTCTTCTCAACTGGCTGAGCAAGGCAGGGCCAGAGGGAGGGTGTCCCCTATGTCGGGCACCTGTCGTCTCCGCCACAGGTAGCCTAGCTACATATCACATGAAATATCTGCCACAGTTCAGTTCAGTTGTTTTATTTAACACCTATTCATTGTTGTTGTTGTTGTCATCGTTGACGATGATTATGCTGTTGACAGTGGTGATAACAGAAGTGATAATGTTGGTGAAGAAGAAGAGAATGATGATGACGACAACAACGATGATAATGATGATGACAAAGACGACGACGACCATGGTAATGATATTGATGATGATAATGATTATGACGATGGTGGTGGTGCAGCCGGTGATGATGAAGATGTTGAAGGTGACCTTGAGGCCGAGGTGGACGCACTGCCCACCAATCTGGCCGTCATGTCCCTTGTGGAGAGTCGGCAGGTCCTGCACAGCCCTCACGTGTGCAAGGTCTGCGATGAAGTCAGCGCTACGTCATACTGCATGCAATGTGACGCCAAATTGTGTCACACCTGCGTCAAATCTCACAAGAAATTTCCGGCCATGAAGAACCACGTGATCGAAGATCTTGGCAATCTGACTGTTGAGCGATTGGCTGAAACGAACAGAGCCACGTGCCAGCTTCATCCTGATAGACCAGCTGAGTTATTTTGCTCCGCCCACCAGAAGCTGATTTGTCTGTTGTGCGGCACGACGACACACGAGGGGTGTTATGGGAAGAAGATGGTTGACGACGCGGCGGACGAGAAGAGGGAAGAACTGAGACAACGAGCCAATGACATGAGACGGAAAGAACAGACCTTGCACAGACAGGTAGTTCTGCAATAGGCCTACTTAATTATCTTTTTAAGGCCTACATGCATTGCTCAGCATTCTATTGTAAGTGTGTGTGTGTGTGTGTGTGTATGTGTGTGTGTGTGTGTGTGGGTGTGGGGGTACCCACAAAAGCGCACAAATGGGTAGCAGACCTTGTCTTTCTTAGTAACAAATGGGTTCATTTGCTTGGTACCCACTTTTTTCCAGGACCCCACTTTTTTCTAAGTGCGCGGGAGTGCTCTTTTAGTGCAAGGGAGTGCAGTTGTAGTGCATGAGAGTGTTTTAAGTACAGAGGAGTGCACTATCCGGGACGGAGAAAATACAGTCCATTTTCGGAGAAATTTTGAAGAAAATTCGACCTATTTCGTCGCCTATAGGAGACGAACTAGGTCAACTTTTTAGACGGAAAGAGCCAATTTTGACTTAGATTCTTACATTTCTAGAAGAAGTTTGCGTTCTTTCCGTCAAAAAATCACTTTCCGATTCCTACATTCTTAAATAAACCCATTTATGATGAATGTGGGTGTGTGTGTGTGTGAATTATTTTTATTAAGTGTTAACATTTAGGCCTTGCGGCCGTCTCACTGCCTAAATAATCATTATTATATGTGTGTGTGGCTCTGGCGGTATAAATATAGAACAAGTCGTCATACTTATATAGCGCTTTGTCGGCTCAAAGATCAACGACCAGGAAGAAGACGCAATGCATTCTGGGTGCATTGATGTAACTGGCGCGCACCCGTCTAGAAAATGAGTCACGTCAAGTCAGGTCAAGTAACGTCAAGACACTTTATTACCCAATAAATTCAAAATACATACAATTTTGTTTTGGTGGCGCGGTAAAACATTCAGTCACTCTACAACAACAAACTTGCTTCCAATGGACATTAAAAGGAAAAGCTATTTTAAGAAGTAAACCACACCCATCCGCCGCCCCTCCCCACACACACTCCCACACACGCTCACACTCTCACACACACATTTGTGTAGAAACGACGTTGTGATGACTTTATGAAACTCTACATACATTATTTTGACACATTTACCATTATTTTGACATTATTTTGACATTTTCCCTTTTTCTGAAGCCATCCCTAATCCTAACCCTAACCCAAACCTTTAACGTATAACCCTAAGCCTAACACAGCCCTAATAGGAAACCCTAACGGAACACTGTTTTGACGTCAAAATAACGGGGCCGTCAAAGGAAAGTACGAAGAGTTTCAAGTGTATGCCAGAGTAACGTCGTTTCTACCTAGCCACACACACACACGCAAACACACACACACACACACACACACACACACACACACACAATTATTACAGAAAACCTTTAGAGCCTAAAACCTTTAAAAAAACAACAACAACAACCCAGTACACATGTTAAAAAGGCATACATTGTTAAAGCATGGGACCAACATTTACAGCAAAAATAAACTCAAGAACATAATTATTTACATACAGGCATAAAGATTGCAAAAACTTCAAAAACGTACAGCAGCAATAATAAGAACAGGCAAGACAATTAAAACACACTATAAAGAAATAGAACTGCAAGATCCCGGAAACAAACGGGTCCCCGCGCAACCCAATCCTCGATGACGAAGGTACAGGACGACGGGAAAACAGCACTACAAACCCACAAGCTTACGAAAAGAAAGACTGACGAAGAGACAAGCATCCCCAAACACGAACGAACGAAAAACGATGCTTAACGTCCTATTGCATGAGCGTTAAGGACAATAAAATTGGGCTAAAAAGCCCTCATCATACATATTTACCAGACCATTTGGTCTGGCTCCCCCCAAACACGCAACCAAACAACGGGCTTATCAACACGCGCACCTTCCACAGTGAGATAATGATGATATTGGGATGATGAAACAAAGTACTTCTTGAAAAGGTCAGTTTACAGAGATTATTTAAAAGAAGAGATCGTTGTTACGTGTCTGAGTTGTGAAGGGAGAAAGTTCCACTGGGTGGCAGCACTGAATGAAAAGGATCTTTTACCTCACGTCATCGTGCCAACACGTGCAATTCTGAAGAGCTTGCTGTCAGAAGAAGAAATTCTGCTTCTGTTTGCTCTTGAAAAAAAAAAGGGATAAACGATTATTAGGTCTACAGTCAGATTTGCATTTTTGCTAATTCAAGCCTAAACATGGTCGGTCATTCCTCACCCATCCTGAACGCAAAGAGATAAAAATCTAATAAATTGGGATGGAAGAGGGCATGGAGGTTGATATAAGATCAGGTCATCAGAGAGTAAACGATCTATGTCTGTCATAGCAAGCTGGTCAGATACGCTAACTGGGTATTAAAACTACGCTAAGCTTTTCAAAATCCAATTTAATATAGTATTTATTAAATATGATGTCTTTCAACACATAAAAAAAAGTGTGCAAGGGACAGAACCATAATAGTCTGAAGATTTACGCAATCTTGTTCAAAACATGACAACTCCAGCCAACAGAATTAATGGTGTATGCCTTAATGGCATTGGAGGTTTGAGGGGGGTCGGGAGAGGAGGAAAACGTGTGTGTGCGTGTGTTTGTCGTTGTTGTTGTCTTTTTTTTTTTTTTTTTTTTTTTTTTTTTTTAAACTCCTCCGAGGAGGGTGGGGGAAGGTTCCGTGCCCCTTCCCCACCTCCTCCACTGCCCATAATCCGCCCCTGCATGTTGACGTCAAACAGTTCTCTAACAAACAGCATGTAGTTTGGACAACATCAAGTTCATCTCCTTGCCACACTAATTCCGCCACGAATGGCAGCGCTTTGAGCGTGCTGACCTGGATATTTGCACTACTTAAATCTTAATTCATACAGTATTCGTTAAGCACACAAATAATAATTTGATTGATGTGACTACAATTACTTTCATCTTACGTTCTGGAATTTCTGTTCGTGTGTCCTTGTTAGATTGAATACGCCAAAGACATGTTCAAAGCCATGCGTCGGACAGCCAAGGTAACATTCGACGACTTTGCACAGCTATTGGAGAAACGGCGTCTCCGGGTGGAGCGCGACATCCAGAAGCAGGAAGATGTCACGATGACGTCACTAAAAGATCTGGAGGCGTCACGGGCCGCCCTGGCCTCCAACGCGGCCACTGTGGAGGGGGTGGTGGGGAGTTCATCGGGCAGCGCCGTCCTGGGCATGGTGGGCAGACTGGGGACCAAGCTGGACGCTGTGGACAAGCAGCATGGCGGTCACAGACACGTGGACACAGTCCAGTTGATCATCGATGATAATCAACTGCAGAGATTAAAGGTCGACCTGTCTGCTCTAGGTACACCCCCCAACCACATACACACACAACCGCACGCACGCACATGCGCGCACTCGTATGTACGCGCACGTACAAACACACAGGTGTTCATATTCAAACACTGAGGCATTCCAGCACACTCACACAAGCACAGGGAGTTGTCGACAGAGTGGTACGTTTACAGGCTCTCTGTGTTTGTCTTTTCAACTCACACGTAGTTTCTCCGCGTGTTTAGTCAGTATCTTTTTAACCACTAAAGCAACGTAAATTAAACACAAAGAACAGAAAATAAACGAGGCTAATCTGATTTATAGAAATTGGAATTAATTTAAACTAAATGTATAGAAACGACACGACATTATACTAAACTGAGCTAAACTAACCTCAGCTAAGCTAAACCTTCAACTAAAATTCTCTGTTTCTTTTTTTTTCAGGGAAGATAATTAACAACCCAAAGACAGCTGCTTCATCCTCACAGTCTGTTGTCACGTCAAATACCACTGCTGTATTCTCAAAGTCTGTTGTCACGCCAAAGACAGCTGCTGAATCCTCACTGTCTGATGCCACGCCAAAGGTAGCTGCTGCATCCTCATTTTCTGATGTCACGCCACAAGCACCAAGGAGAAACATACGATCCTCACAGTCTGTTGTGGAGAGAGACAAATCAAGAAGAGAAGACCTGGCACATGTCATCAAGGAAGGTGACAGAGTGAAGAGGGGACTAGGATGGGATTTGGAATTATATGGCAATCAGGTATGTTGGCAATGTAGAAGGTAATGGAGCATATAATATATTGAGTTAGTTTTGCTAACATTGTGTAACTATCAAACAACAAAACTGAAGCAAGTCTGCTGAATTCAAGGTCGTGTTTATTCAAAGGGTCCTTATTGCTCTTTACTTTACTTGATAAAATACAACAGTCACTGGTTATATTTCATTTATTCTATGCACCCCGTTGCGCTTTACTCTTCATGGAAACAATACATCTGACTATGGGTGCCTCAGTCGCTTGAACGTATCTGATGTTAACTATGGTGTTTTTGATGCCACAAAAGAGCTCATTACATCTTTCATCCTTTCACGACTGGGCAACTGCAACTCACTTCCTTCAACGCGTACATAATTCTGGAGCTCGCCTAATCTGGAAAAAGAAAAGGTCTAACAGATATGGGTTGGTAGAGACCATGCAGAACAGACCATTGCTGTGGAAGATGGTTCATTAAGGAAGACAAGAAGAGAGAAGTTTTTAGGTTCTGTTTGAAGGAGGAGATTGAGGTTTTGCTGCGGAGAGAAAGTGGGAGTTGATTCCAAGCAGACTGTCCAAAGTCAGAGAAAGAGCGAGAACCGGAAGAAACAAGTTTGGCTCGAGGGATTCGAAGAGTCAGAGGATCAGAAGCTGAGCGGAGGTTGCGTGATGGTGTGTACAGATGGAGGCTGCCTGAAAGGTATTAAGGAACAGATCCATGTTGCATCTGAAGCAGAGAAAGTTAACTTTGTATAGTATTCTGAGTGAGACAGGCAGCCATTGAAGGGAGTAGAACAGTGGGGTGATGTGACCATCTTCCACAGGAATGGTCTGTTCCGCATGGTCTCTACCAACCCACGTCTGTTAGCCTGTAAATATTTATGTGTGAATGCGCGTGAATAGCGCTTTGAACCAATTTTTAAATAGCAAAAAGCGCTATAAAAATATCCTTATTCTTGTATTATTGTTATTGTTAACCCCGTTGGGGTGCCGAGGTTTTCTGTATAAATAGTATCCCCACTTTGTGGAAATTTAATGCTTTAAATGACCACTGTTTCTGTCATTCTTATTTGTTCTCTTTCCTAATCTGGAGAATGCACAATATATAAATAGTGACATAACTCCAACAAAGCGGCTTAAATTTAGCAATCTGCTCTAAAATTCAGTATTCATCAGCTGGGTAAATTTAAAGACAATTGAGTGAGTTCAAAAGTATTTTCTAAAAAAAAGTGTTTTCCAAAAATGTTTTCTATCAGCAAGGAATTGTTACATGTAAATAAATAATGAAACTCGTCACCAATTTCATCTAAGTCACACATAGTACACAACCGTTCTTCTCTAGGTTCATTATTGTATCTTTGAAACTTTGGAATTTTGTCCTCTAATTTCATACATCATCATCAAACAATATTAAATAAGGCTACAAGCCCAGGGGGGGCCGTGAACCCCAAAAATGGGTGGGGTAGGGTGGGGTGATGGGGATACAACAAACATGCAGAAGTCTGGGGATATTGGACGCTTTCTGCCAAATGGTCACTATAGGGTTTTCTATGGTATTATTATTTAGCAATGTAGGCATTTTATATGTAGGTATTTTGTTAATATTTTATAATGATGTTTATATTCTATTTTGTTTGTGTAAACGGGGGTCGATAAATTGGAGTAAAGCCTCAGCGTCCCGAAAATGGGATGTCTTTATTGTAAAGTGACCGGGTGGTGGAGTGCCTTCAGTGTTACTATTAGGGTTGTTTCAGCAGATCGTTTATAGGGATCAAGGGTGTTACACTCATTCGATGTTGGTGTTTTTCTATCAGTAGTTGATTCAGTCCCAATGCTTGAATTCTCCTGATAGATGTAAACTCGGATTCGTTTATCCACGCAACCCGTTCAATCAGCATACAAGTCACAGAGTCGACGTATGAAGTTTTCCACTTTTATTCAGCACACATCAACAACTGCATACAATCACCTTTTCACTCTCAACTTTTTACTTTCCGACTCAAAATCAACAATCTCAACCCCCACACAGAGCATCCATTTTATAGCTTTTCTCTCGATCGAGATAACGTCAGAATGTTCCCGATGACGCTTTACCACCAATCAAATTAATGTTCGTCATCACTGACTTACGTCATACATCTTTCTAAACATTCCAGGAACGTTCTCAAACTTCGACATTTATCGGGAAGTTTCTATCGACAGTAAACACGCAAATCTAGAGAATTCTCCAATAATATATCGACTAACGAAAATTATCAACGTTATACAAAGCCTCTCCTAACAACAACGCAAACTCAAACCAAAGGTAAATACACTCTATTATTGAATACTTTGCAAAGCAAAACGATTAGATCTACCGTGCGCGTTTCAGACATACTATCCTTCGCGTTTCAACGTAACAAAGGGTGTGCCCTCTTTCAACCAAGTTGAGGTCCTGATTAGGCTCTTTGCAGTCAGCTGGACCCTATAAACAATGACTAACTATTATTATTGTTAAGCCAATTGAATTACTTCCCTTGAGCGACACCATGATGGCGATCATAGGTCTTTTTCTGCTTTGCTTTAGCAGCGTTGTCACGGGATCGAAGAACTTCAGGATCAACAACACGTGACTTCAGATTCTGAAGCAACGTCGGAAGCTTTGTTCTCAACTTGCGGCCTAGGGCGATTTCTGCTGGGCTCGCTCCTAATGCTGGAATGGGGGTTGAGCGATAGATGAGTAGTGCTCTTCCCCCATGGGCGTGCGGGGGTTTCAGTATAAATGGTATCCCCACTTTCTGGAAATTTAGTACTTTAAATTCCCACTGTCGCTGCCTTTCTCCTTTGTTCTTTCTCATTCCTACTCTGCTCTATCAATCTACTACACTATCTTCTTCTTTGCTAGCCCAGTCACCTACCTTTTTTCTTGAAAACTCTTCAGGGACAAAAACTCCTCATTTGTGTGTGAGGTCTGTTGGATCAGCTTGGGAATATTGGACGCTTTCTGCCAGGTGGTCAGTGGGGCTTCCTATGATGTTATTATTTGGCAATGTAGGCATTTTATATGTATGTGTTTTATTGATATTTTATAATGATGTTTATATTTTATTTTGTTTTTGTAAACGGGGGTTCGATAAATTAGAGTATAACCTCAGCGTTCCTTGCGTGGGATGTCTTTATTTGGAAAGTGACAGGCTGGTGGATTGCCTTCAGTGTTACCACTAGGGTTGTTTCGGCAGATCTTTTATGCGGATGAGGGGCGAGTCCTCTTTCAGCGAAGTTGTGGTCTTGGTTTTGAGGTCCTGATTCGGCTCTTTGCAGTTCGCTGGACCCTGTAGGCAATGAATAACTAACTAAGTTGTGCTCTGAACGCGTCTTCTTGTTTCATTGTCACATCCCCTGTCTCAACAGTGTGTACACATGTATGCTCTTATTACATGAGAAACAACCACCCCATAAACTAACACATAAAACACCAGAGGAAACAATGACAACGTTTTTATTCACTCAAAAACTAACTAACTTATATTTTTATCCACGATCACTCTTAACTATGATGAAAACAAAACGGGTAAACAATAATAATAATAATAATAATAATAATAATAATAATAATAATAATAATAATAATAATAATAATAATAATAATAATAATAATAATAATAATAATAAAATAGAAGGACGATTTTCTGTGGTCTTTCTTCCTACAGGCTATACAGTTTCACAAGTGGCTGTGGAATTATTTAATTAATAATTTGTACAAGATATTAACTATACACAATGCTTAATAATAATGTAAACAATAATGATAATATTTTTCAGTGGTATAAATTATGCAAGAGAAAAATGCCATTCCTCCATAACTAACTATACATGGGGCTTGGTACACCTGGCAACTGACACATTCTTTTACAGTTCATTTTTGAGCAAATATATAAGGGAATAAGAAATGGACTTTTCCGTTACAGACTTTCTGAATTACAGCCCTGCTGGATGGCAGTCAGCGACCGGCGTGGTTCCCTCTGATGCTCGAGTCAGTTGAGACGCCAGGTTGTACAGGGGCCTCCCGTGTTGTACGGCCAAGGCCCACGCCACGGCACGCACAGCATTGATGGTACAGTGCTGGTGGAGATGGCAGTACCATACATAATAAATTATAAAATTATTAATTTAACCAACTAAAAAAGGCAAAATACCCACATACTCTTCTGCGTCTTGCTGCACGTTACTACCCTCCTCCGTTCTAGTCATTATCAAGCTCATTCTCAAATGACATCCCTTTGTTATAGTTAAAATGAACGAACTTTCCCAAATTATGTCCCTTTATTATCCTATCCTATCCCGTAACTTGAAAGTCGTTGGGGCACCACAGATGATCGTTTAAACAGCGTACTCCATCTTTCTCTGTCCTCAGCAATCCTAGCTTCGCTCATGCAGTGTCAAGCCAGTCCATTCTCGAATGTTGTTCTCCCACCTCTTTTTGTGTCTTCCTCTTCTTCTGCCTCCTTGCACCGTGCCTTGCAGGATGGCCTTAGTAAAGCCTGATGCTCTGGTGATGTGGCCATACCATCGGAGTTTCCATTTCTTCACCACTGTGAGCATGTCATCATGTTGTCCAATGGCTTGTGTGATGGTCTGACTTCGTCGTTGGTGATGTGCTGGGTATAGGAAATGCCCAGAAGTCTTCTGTAGCACCTCATCTCCATGCTTTGTATTCTTCGTTGCAGATCTGCTGTGAAGGTCCATGTTCCGCAAGCGTATAGGAAGAGGAAGATGAAGATGACAAGGGAGCGCAGCAGCCTTACCTAATTGGAATGTAGACTGAGGGTCCTGTCTTTCCAAATGGGCTTCAACCTTGTTAGGGCAGCAGTATTTGTGAGATCCTGGAGAGGACTTCGTGTCGGGACCCATTGTCTGATAAAATGGCTCCTAAACATTTGAAGCTATAGGCTGAGTTGAGGGATTGGCCTTGGACTTTGATGTCAGTGTTGATGCCTTTGGTGTTGTTGGTCATCATTTTGGTCTTCTCTGCTCCTATTTCCATTCCATAGGTTCTGGAGGTGGTGTCAAGTCTCTGTACCAGCTGTTCAAGTTCTTGTTCATCTCCAGCCAATCACTCAATGTCATCCGCAAAATGGAGGTTGGAGATTGCCCTACCCGCTATGCTGACTGTGCCTTCGTGATCTGCAAGGGCATCTGACATGATGTGCTCTAGGAAGATGTTGAAGAGTGTTGGAGAGAGTAGGCATCCTTGACGCACACCAATTGTTGTTCTGAACCAGTTTCCGATAGCGCTGTTGTGGAGGACTGCACTGGTGGCCTTGTCAAACAGGCTTTTGATGACTTCAATAATTTTAGGGCTGAAGTCGTACACTCTCATGGTTGCTTACAGAGCTGCATGCCAGACTCGGTCAAACGCTTTCTTGAAGTCTACAAACATATGATATAAATATTGTTGGTGCTGTAGGAATATCTCGCAGATTATTCTGAGGTTGAAAATCTGCTCAGTGGCACTTCGCTTTGCCCTGAATCCTGCTTATTCTTCAGCTATGATTTGTTCAGCTTGGGGTTTGAACTTATTGAGTATTATTTTAATCTCCAAACCAGAAGACTCGTTACAAACACAGTATACATTGTCAAAGGAAAGTGATCTCAGCACAGCTGCCAATGTCAGCCACCAGTTCTGAAACAGAAACCTCAGACGAACTGTTACTCTCGATGGATCATTTCAACACTATTCCCGTCACATCATCTGACATTAAAAGAGAGACTGATAATGATCCAGTATTATCTGGTGTAAAAAGGTACACCCTATCAGGATGGCCTTCAGAACTTCCCAAGGCATATCAAACTGAGCTGAAGTTGTATAAGGCTCACGAGATGGAGTTCAGTGTGGAGAATGGGTGTGTTCTGTTCAGAACCAGGGTCGTTGTACCCCAAACCTGCAAGAAGGCTATGTTGAAAGATCTTCGTTCCTCTCATCCGGTGTAAACAAAATGAAATGCTTTTTCCTACATTTGGTAGCCTGGTATGGATCATGACATTTAAGTAACAGTACGTGAATGTAAAGCCTGCATGCAAAATACGTCATACGCAGGAGATAGCTCCACTGCATCTTTGGGAATGGCCAGACAAGCCTTGGTCTCGACTTTATCTTGACTTTGCTGGGTCACATGTTTCTTGTGGTGATGGACTCACACTCAACGTGGACTGAAGTCCGACTGATGACAAACATCACCGTGATAAAACTTCTTGCTGTCTTAGAGAGCTCTTCGCAACACATGGCTTGCCAGACACCATTGTATCAGACAATGGTCCCACCTTCATTTGAGGTGACTTTAAAAGGTTCGTGCAGGAGAACGCCCATTCGTCATTTGCTGTGGTTTCTCCATGTCACCAAGCATCGAATTGTCTTGCTGGAAGATCCGTACAAACATTTAAAGAGTCAATGAAGAAAATATCACATAGCTGCCTATTCATCAGAAACTGGTATTGTTTCACCTGAGTCAACACACTACGCCTCATACAACTACAGGTATTCCACCTTCGAAACTGTTGATGAAGCGTTGTCTCAAGACACGTCTTGATTGGGTACGACCCAATCTGACCAGCAAGGTAGCTGAAGCACAAGCGAAACAGAAGCTTTATCATGACCGTGGTACAAGAGACATACACTTTGAAATTGGGGACAGAGTGTATGTTCACAATTTTGGATCTGGTCAGACTTGGCTCCAGGGGACAGATATAGAAGTCACTGGTCCTTTGTCCTACAGAGTCAAGCTGAAGAGGGCCGAGTTGTTCTTCGCCATCTTGACCAAATTCGCAGATGCTGGGTAGCAGAAAGGCAAGAACAAACCCCTCCCTTTGCCATGACTCCTGAT
This sequence comes from Oncomelania hupensis, assembly GCA_036898135.1. Classification (NCBI taxonomy): domain Eukaryota; kingdom Metazoa; phylum Mollusca; class Gastropoda; order Littorinimorpha; family Pomatiopsidae; genus Oncomelania; species Oncomelania hupensis. The sequence goes on from CM072512.1 coordinate 6,869,179, forward strand.
TTGTCTCTTCCATTTGAGGATCCCTCAGCTGTTACGCCCAACACCTTTGCTCTTGATAATCCTGCACCCTACCAGTCCGATGTCGCTCCCGCCCCAGAGTCAGCTGTACCTGATGTCTCGGGTGGCGCGTGTACAGCCACACCTGAGTGTTCCAGATCTCCAAGTGTTCTACCAAGCAGAAGTCTCCCACTACGAGCGGGCTCGTCTAATGATGTTCCAGAGGGAAGTTCCAGTCTGAGCCTTGGAGAGTCCGCCCCACAGTTGACTGGGTTCAACCGACCTGCTTCTGTCCCGCTCCCCCCACCCCCCTTCACACACCCACTCAAAAAACAAACAAACAAAACCAAGACGTAAACCCCAGGACAGACTGAACTTGTAAAGCTTTTTATGTATGCTCGAATTCGAAATTTTATCATTTATACCAGCAGACTGGACATCTGCTTTTCGTATTAGGTTTGTAGTTGAAATCTTTCCTGATGGACGTTACTGAATTTAATTCCCCCCGGCCCCCCCCCCCCCCCCCCCCCCCCCCCTCTCTTCTCCCGCCGTCCCTCTCGCCCCCCCCCCCCCTCCCCCACCTTTAGGGATCTCGGAGACAGTAGTTTTAGTCTTGCATTGCAAGAATTGAATTGCTGCTTATTAGTTTTAGTGGTCTCTGTGTTAACTTACGTTAAAACTTAAAGGAGTGTTAAGACAATTGAATTACCTCCCTCGTAACTCTTGTGCGAGGAGGGGCACTTGACAGGAAGTCCGAACGTATACTAATAAAGAAGCAAAACGTTAGCTCTGTGTCCTGGCTCAGTTATTATTATTATTATTATTAGTAGTAGTAGTAGTAGTAGTAGTAGTAGTAGTAGTAGTATTGACACATGTGGTATTTTGTGGATTGATGTTCTATGTTGTAATTTCACTAATGTTGTAGTTTCGTGTTGTATATTGTAGTTTGACGCGTTGTAATTTCACATGTTAATATACGTTGTAACTTGGCACATGTTGTATAGTGTAGTATGACATATATTTTGTATGTCGTAGTTTGGCACATGCTATAGTTTGACACATGCTGTAGTTTAACTGATGTTGTAATTTGACACATGTTGTATGTTCTAATATGACAGATGTTGTATGTTGTAATTTGACAGATGTATGTTGTAGCATGACAGATGTTTGACACATGTTGTATGTTGTATTTTGACACATGTTATATGTTGTAGTTTGACTGATGTTGTAGTTTTAAACGTGTTGTATGTTGTATTTGACGCATGCTGTGGTTTGTAAATGGTTGTTTGTTATAGTTCGATGTTGTTTGTTATAATTTGACGTTGTTTGTTATAATTTGACGTTGTCTGTTATAATTTGATGTTGTGTTTGTTATAATTTGATGTTGCTTGTTATAATTTCATGTTGTTTGTTATAATTTAATGTTTTATGTTGTAGTGTAACAGATGATGTATGTTGTAGCTTTTAAAGATGTTGTATGTTGAAGTGTGACAAATGTTGTATGTTGTAGTTCTTAAAGATGTTGTATGTTGTAATTGTTAAAGAGGATGTTTTATTTCATTTTGCAGGATGGCGGAGGACTAGGCACAGTCATAAAGTTGGATCATTATCCTGCTGGGTTATTTGTTGTCGTCCGCTGGGATAATGGACAAACATACGGCTATTGTATGGGATATGGGGGTCATTATGATCTGGACCTTGCGTGAAACGTCCGTACGTGGTCAGTAAACCACGTTCATCACGCACATAAAGAGAGAGAGAGAGAGAGAGAGAGAGAGAGGAAGGGGAGAGAGAGACAGACAGACACAGAGAGAAATGGATTAACTCATCCTTGACGGAGTTTTCCACAGAAAGACTTCGCACTACGTATTTAGATGTTGCTAATCTACGTTGCTCTGATAACGACAATAATCCAGTTTCTTTATACACCTTTGCAGTATTGGTGTGAACTGGAACTCCTAGTGCTATTTTGACAGCATTACTGTCTATGCTTTGCAATTTATTTAGCAGGGACTGGGGAGCAGAAAAATAAACCTCTTGACCGTAGGTTAATTTTGAACGTGCCAAAGCCGTAGCTAAATGAAGCGAATTTTGGATATCTTCACCAAAAGGTTGGAAACTAATTATTTTTAATAAATTTAAACGTTACCTTGCTTTATTTACTAGATACTCAGTATGAGATTTCCAATTCATTATCGGCGTATGAAAAGCGCCTAAGAATTTTATGTTTTGTTTATATAACAAAACTTGTCCGTCCAACCTTAATTCTGGCAGACTTAGAATTGACGCCATTGTTAATTAATACAAGACTAATTTTTTCCCCCAGAGAGTTCCGATCCATTTTTGTCATATACATATTTATATTATTCAAGTCTTTCTGATACAATTTTTGGATATAATTAACTGTTCTTTTATTTGTCCGTTTTCTGAGTGTTGTATTCAACCATTTAGCTATGTCATCTGCATACTGAACAACGTTAGCGTGTTTTGAAAATGCAGATGGCAAGTCATGGATAAGCAAAGAAAAAAGTAACGGCGCAATAATTGATCCTTGAGGAATACCCATATCTGTGTCTTTTTGTCACGGACAGGAATTGTTTATTTATACTAAGCAAACTGAACAATAAAGTTTATAGACAGTCAGAATGCGTGTTCACCGTTTTACATGTATATATACACACAAGACATACACAGAGAACAATGTAGGCCACACATAGGAAATAAGTTTTCAACGTTTATATAAACAAATCCCATCAGAGAACAAATAATTAATATTTAACAAACAAAACAACAATGAAAATTCAGAATAATGTTACGAAAGAATGAATGAGTGTTGACGTCAATGTAGTCCACAACGCACAACATGAATCCAATGAAATGAAAGAAAGTAATCCAATGGTTCACTGAATGCCAACACCACTGTCAATAATATTCACACAATATATATCCACCACAACGATTTAGATAATCCAATAGCGATCTCAACACAGAGATAAAGCACAAACACCTCCGGTAATTAATCCACTTGGAGATCCTTTTCTCAGAACGTAAATAATTCACAACCATAATCTTCCGGGAGGTTATATCACTCAGCCGAGGCAGATAATCTTCTTGGAGATTATATTATACACTCGAAACACAGATAATCTTCTTGGAGATTATAAATACGAATTCCACAGATAATCTTCTTGGAGATTATATTATACACTCGAAACACAGATAATCTTCTTGGAGATTATAAATACGAATTCCACAGATAATCTTCTTGGAGATTATACACACGCAATTTACAGAAGTAATAATAATCCACGCTGTGCTCCAATTGCGGTGACAAACTTGAATGAATATTTTCCTGATTTCATTCATTGGAGAAATCCTCTGGGGAACGTTTTCTCCTTCTTCAGTAGGACTCACACCCAAGGTAGGTAGTCTTATACAGGTACGTACACACACAGGTACATACTAACAGCTCTGAAAAATATTGTTCGTGATATTTAGTCACCAACATCAACACATTGACTATCAGTCCTCAACATAGCTTCAAAATGGATAATGTCAAAAGATGGTGGTTTTTGTTTTCCCCATAAAAATTACTTTATACATTTGTAAACACAAAACAATTTACCTTTATACAAAGAAATGTGCTTACATAATTAAATAATAACTTTTACATAGTTAAACATAGTTACATAGTTAATAAATGGAAAACTAACCTGTTGGATTAACCTAACAGAGCACACACAAAAACATGTACACCTTTCCGAGTTGACAGTTCCGATGTGAGTGACTACACCATTACATCAATACATAAAGGAAATTATAAAAGCAACCAATCAAAATTGTTCTTGCATAAATGGTTGGACACTTATTGAGCATAGGCACGAGAAAACCGAGCATCAATAAAACAACTGACTTTTCGTTTTGATGACACTTTTATACAAGAATAAGTGTGTCCAATTAGGATACGCATAGTTCTGTTGAACAGCAAACTTTTAATGTAACAATATATATGACCATGAAGACCAATAGATTTTACTTTATATAAAAGCTGTCAATGACATACACTATCGTACGCTTTCTTGAGATAAAAAAATGTGTCAAAAACACTTTTTTGTTTCCAAAATTGCTTTTTGATGTGGCTTGTAAGTTTGACTAAATGATCAGTAGTTAATCGCCATTTGCAAAAAAACTGCTTGGACCAAGGAAATTAATTTATTTTTATCGCAATAATACACCAAACGCTCGTTTATGTTTTTTTCCCCATGATTTTACCTACATGAGATGTCAAAGCTATTGGCCGATAATTGTTCACAAATTATGCAGATTTACCTGCTTTAGAATTGGAACTATCACAGACTGTTTCCAAACTACAGTTACAGCCCCACATCCCCAACAATTTTAGAGAAGTGTAAGTAATAATCTCTTCCATACTAGAGGTAAATGACATAGCATTTGATATACTATTCCATCAATGCCAACAGCTGGTGTATTGTTTTCAAAAGCATCTAAGGTATTGTTTATTTCATCAATTGTTATAGGACAGATTACGTACAAATCTTCATCATTACTTGGGTCTTAGTATTTTTCCTTCTTCTCATTATCAATTCTATTTGTTCGAATAGTTTCGCCTAAACTGCTAGAGGAACTCTGTGCACAGAACACCCTCGCAAAAGCCTCGGCTTTTTTTTTTTTTTTATAGAGAAGAAGGAAATGTATTATTATCATCTATTTGTACAGGATAACATCTGCGTTTTGTGTTGATATTTCATGTCCCTGATTTTTTTTCCGAAACTTTGTGCACATCTTTTGTATCGACAATTTCTTTTTCGCAAAATTGTACCCAATAGACTTTCGTTGCTTTTGCTATTATCCTATTTCACTGTATTTTACACCTTCTCCTACTAAGAAAGTTATGTTCGTATTTATCTTTAAGCCATCGTTTAAAAGACTGTTTTCTTATCCACAACTTGTTTGCACTCGGCGGACCAACATGAATTACAGTGTTTTTTTTTTTAAGTCCTTTTGGCCGAACTTCAGGAATGGACTGCTCAGCAGCACGTATTTAGTTAGGTATATAGTAATTCATTGCTTACAGGGTCCAGCGAACTGCAAAGAGCCGAATCAGCAGCATGTAATACGGACACCCTAAAGTTTTCATAAAACACATCAATGTCGGCGTCTATTACATGATTACATTCAAACGCTGTTAAACAACTAGAAAATAGATCCCATTTGGCTCGGTTGTACACAAATTTTGGAATTTTATCTTCTGTGTTATAGTCATAATCTTCAGTGTTTTCATTGAAGTGTATAATGATCGGTAAATAATCACTACCAAGGTTCCCCCCGTTGGGGTGCCGGGGGTTTCAGTATAAATAGTATCCCCACTTTCTGGAAATTTAGTGCTTTAAATTCCCACTGTCGCTGTCTTTCTCATTTGTTCTTTCTCATTCTTGCTCTGTTCTATCAATCTGCTATATTATTTTCTTCTTCGCTAGACCAGTCACCTACATTTTTTCTTGAAAACTCTTCAGGGACAAGACTCCTTATTTGTGTGTGAGGTCTGTTGGATCAGCTTGGGAATATTGGACGCTTTCTGCCAGGTAGTCACTAGGGCTTCCTATGCTGTTATTATTTAGCAATGTAGGCATTTTATATGTATGTGTTTTGTTGATAATTTATAATGATGTTTGTATTCTATTTTGTTTTTGTAAATGGGGGTTCAATAAATTAGAGTATAGCCTCAGCGTCCCCTGCGTGGGATGTCTTTATTGTAAAGTGACCGGCTGGTGGAGTGCCTTCAGTTTTACCACTAGGGTTGTTTCAGCAGATCTTTAATGCGGATCAAGGGTTGTCCGGTCCTGATTTGGCTCGGAAGAGTCCGATGAGATATTTATGATGTCTTAATTTGTGTCGACTCTAAGTCTGTACTTTATTCTCTGCAAAACTGGAAATGTAAGAAAAGAACGGATTTCCTATATCCGATCTGGTATCTTATTCACTGCTTTAGAGCAAGAGGTACAGGAATAGTATTTTGGAGGTACAGGAATAGTATTTTGCAGGGTTCCATCGCACGTTGGCATTTTTGTCAATGAACTTTCTGATAGCTTAGCAAAACGACGAGCAGACAAACATGATTCTTCAAACATCCAAATAAATGGCTCAACACGAATACTTTTCTCTTTTAGAGAACTATGCCTATATTAATGTTTGCAATAGAAATATTGTGCGAGGTCCGAGAACTGTGTCTCGATTAATGTACACATTACTCCTAAACTTTGGGAATACTAAGTTTTCTAAAGGCATTACATATGTGTGCTCAGAAGAAATTACAATTCTTCATTTGTTCAAGATTGTTCAATTTCAAGACCTTTGTATTTACAAAAAGGCATAATTTGTGTATAAAGTGACCTTCACGAAATCTTACAAAAGTGCCGTTGTACATGATATTGCGTAAGTCATAATGACAACTCCGTTGTACTTACTGCTTCAGTGTTACTGTTTTGTTGTTTACATTATTCAGCGCGATTTTTATCATGACAAACAGCTTAAGGGGTTAATATGTACAACTATATCCTATAGATTTCATGAAACGTCCAAGGGCGCTCTCTCCATAACTGTTCTTGCGATCCTTCGGAACACGGAAGCCTGAAAAAAGGCAAAATGACAAACGTACAATAAAAACAATTATATATCTAACAAACAAACAATACAAAAAAGTCATAAAAACGTTTTCCTAACCACTCCTTTCACTCACTAAACAGTAAATAAAAAGATCTGATTGGGATATTTGTTGTAATGGTTTTATACAGCTCTTTTCCCGGCTGGCAACAATAGGCTCTAACTTGAGACGCCTAAGGCGGCAACTTGCTTCGTGATATCCTTGGTTTATTCATTCTCTCTTTCTCAATTCATTTTTTATTGATTTTATTTTGATATAAACACGACAGCTTGATGTCTGTTAATTCATACAAAGCCAGTGCCATACACTTAATAAAGGTTTGTAATGAAAACAGCATTTGTGCTTGTCCCTTGAAATGTTATATGAGTTTTTCATTTTCCTTTGGTTTATTCTTGATGAAGTTTAAATTGTTTTTTTTTCTCTTGGCGAATGCATAGAGAAACTTGCACTCTGATGTATTTTATTTCACTTTTTTTTAAAATAAAAAACTCTCATCTTCCTAATAAAACCACACAAAAGTACATAGAAAAAGTGAAAGAATAGCAAGTGTCACAACTAAGCAGTACCATAAATAAAATACTGGTGGCCAAAAATAGGGAACGCAAAAGGTTTAAAAAAGTGGCTATCATTAACATCCACATTGTCACAATCCTCATCATTGTTAAGTGTTTGAATCCTTCTTAGCTTTTCCCGTTCAACAGCTGCTCAAAGTGAAGGCTGATACAGGATCTAAGGCAAAGCTGCCTGAAGTTCCCACTTGGCGCATTGTCTTGACTCTGCAGACAACTGAGTAACGTCCTGGGCAACTGGGGTTGGAGGAGAGGAGACCCAGTGCTTGGTGGGTGAATTTGTGTCGCTGACCCTCACTCCCCTAGGACGTCAGTGCCAGGATCTTTAAAGCTCATGCGATGGCACGCATGTGTGCACGGACTAGAAGGATAAATAAACTGCTTTCCTCCTTCTGCTGCAGTGGCATATGATAAAAGCTCCTTCAGTCAGAAAAGCCGGTGAAAGCCTGGACTAGGCTCACATACATTTAACGCATTCAAGATTGCCCAGCTGTTCATGGTGTCAAATATGGTGGTGCGCATCAAGCCACGACTCTGCGCCTTCAGTTCAATCCTGTTTTCATCAAGCAACATATGCAGTTCTTTGAGCCTGGTAAAGCGTTGTATAAGAACATTGTCAGTTATTTAACTTCTATTTTTCTTCTTGCTCTTTTTTTTTATTATATTGCAAAAAGATTAAAATAAAATAAATTAAAAAAAATATATATACGCCTACCTGCGAGCTGTCAGGCTTTGCGACAACTATGGGTTGACCAGCATCGGATAATTCACACAACAAGCCATCCAACGGCACCTCGCCTGTTAGCAATGTTAAACAAAATACAGACTAGTAGCGATGAAAACATTCACAACACTCAAGAGCTTACAACCCTTACCATTCCAAAACCATAGTCCCCGATAGTAAGAGAATGGCACTTCAAATGCTATGGTTCTAAAAGCTGCTGTGTTGCTGCTGCAGGCAATCTCAAAATTTACAATACAGTTGCTATGCCCAAACCTTTATTAAAGACTGGGATCTATTAACTGACATTTAAACAAACTTTACAATACAGTTGCTATGCCCAAACCTTTATTAAAGACTGGGATCTATCGACTGACATTTAAACAAACTTTATAATACAGTTGCTATGCCCAAACCTTTATCGATCTATCGATTGACATTTAAACACCATTTGTTGTTGTCCTTTCACCCTTTATCTTACTGGACCATATCACTGCAATCTGACACACTGAAAGCTTCTATCCACTAAACTAAATGCGGCCAAACTTGCTCCAAAAGTTAGGATGTTCCTGGAGCAGATACAAGTGTCTGGTCAGGATTGTTAATAAAGCAAATTTTACAAATATATTGCGCACTAGTAGGAGAGAAGTACTGTGGAAGTTATAGTGGTGTGCTGCTCTGCTGTAAAAAATGTTCCATCTTCAGCCTGGGGAACAGTTGAAAGCAAAAATCTTTGAAATCCGGCCAGGGTCCAGGGGCCGCCATAAGGTCCGGGGGCGAAGCCCCGGTGGGGGGACCTGGGGGGCAAAGCTCCTTAGAAGCTGAACGTTTCATAGCATGTACACCCAAAAAGAATGCTTTTTGTGAGAAATAAACGTGGATGTTTTTCATAATATTCATCATGTGTTCATAAGGACAGTAGTAGTAGTAGTAACCTATGACATGGAGTGCAGTTACACTTTCGTCATCTTTCCAAGCCATTCCCATTTCCACTTGTTATTTCCCCTTCTTCAAAAGGGTCTCCGCGGTTAATAATACATGAAACACACGACTTGACCATGATAGTATAGTGATTTTAAACAAACAATGGCGGACAGTAACAAAGGACTGAACTTCACGTGAACCGCCAAACGTTCAACATCGCCTTCGCCCGCTGTAGTCAAGTGATGCTAGTAAGCCTTATTGGGCAGTGAATTCAATGTCACATTAGCGGGCGCAGGCGGCACTTTTAGTGACAAGAAAAAAAAAAGCTGGACACGGACATGGATCTAGACTTGGACTTGGATAGATTGCGTTTTGTGATTTTTGTTTTTCTCAGAACGATTTCTTTTCTCGGACCTCTAATTTTCTCGGGAGTGACGGTACCTTTTCTCGGAAAATCGCGGATCCGAGGAGAGTTCCCCAGCCTGATCTTACACTACAGTTGTTCTGCCCAAAGGCTTATGAAGGTTGGGATAGGTTGGGTGACATGTAAACACCAGTTGTTCTCTACTTCATACTTTTTTTTTTCTTTTTCAAAATTTTAATCTCTCAACCTCTATCTTGCTATCCTTTTTAACTGGTTTTGTTTAACTAAGTTTTCTAAATTGTGAAGTGTGTGTGTGTGTGTGCACGATGATCAGCTCTAGAAGGGTGTGGAATAAGAGAAGATCCAGGGTAGGGGTGGCGTAATTGAATAACTGTGCTGAGTTCATTGCAACAATGTTAAAGACGATGGTTTGGGCTGTAATAAAATTATCGAAATGTGTGTATGTGTGACTGGGTTTTCAATGCTTACATGTCATTAGTATCAGAAGACTATGTATAGCATTACAATGCTTTGTCATAATTTCTGAATAAATTGTCCAAATGCGTGTGAGATAAAAACTATATATATTTTACCTATGACATCAATGCCAATTTCCTTTGCCAGCTTGTGAGCTCCTTTGTGACCAAAAATGTGGTGCGAATGACCGCAGTTTGAACAGACAAAGACGCTCATGTTTTCTACTAGGCCTAACACAGGGACGTTGACCTTTTTAAACATGGCAGCACCTCTCCGCACATCCATTAAAGCTACATCTTGGGGTGTGGTGACCAGCACTGCTCCTGGAAATAATAATTTTCATTAAAATGTACTAATTTTTCATACTTTAACATTTTTTCATAGTTTAATATTTAAAAAAAACAAAACAATTTAATCATTTCAAAATTTAAATAAATGTAATGTCATTAAATAAAAAAGAAATCAAACTGTAATAACATGATTGCACATGTTCAGGTCAAGGTAAAACATTATTACATTATTATTTAATAGTTCTTCATTAGCGCTTTTCCAGCTGAAGAGTCGCTCAAGGCACAAGCCGCCCGAGGCGCCAACATGCAACCTTTGGGCGCATAGTCTGACACCTAGACGACTGAGCACAATCCTGGGCGATTGGGGATGGAGAGGAGGGATCTAGTGCGCGCTGGGTGTATTTGAGCAGCCGACACTCAAATGTCTTGGACATGAGCGTCAGGACCTTTAAAAGTCCATGCAATGGAGTGTGTGCGTGCACAGACTAGACCTCGGTTCATACTCTCATCCCATTCCAACCCTCCGATGCAGTTTTAGCCTTTTTCTCTCTCTCTTCCCTCTTTCAGTTTGCTGTATCTGTTTCATGTTGAGCAGCTGAATCAAGGCATAGCCTCACTAAAACACAATAATATGGAAATAAAGTTATCAATTTGTGCACAGCAACCAAAAAGGACTAAAACTGAAAACTCCTAGCATTGATGGATTATCGTTATTATTTCTGCCACCAAAAGCTAATTAAATGCAAAATTCCTCTAGATTGAAGTATAGATTTTTTTCTACACAAATGTAAGTTATTTGTATTGATGCAAGTTGTTTAAATGAGGATTGTTTATCAGTTGGTTTAACTATTATGAATTCAGACAGATTTTAGACACACGTTAAGCACACTGGCTGGAATCAAGAAAAAAAGTGTCGTCTTATAGTCCCTAAAGAAGGCCAAGTATAAATTAAGGTTGATTCACAAGTCAAAGAAAAAAAGTATGACCTTATAGTCAGTAAAGCTCGGTAAGCATAAATTGTGGTTGATTCACTGACAACACAAGGACAGACTCACCAGTGATAGGAATATTTTGTACAATGGATAGCTGAACATCCCCTGTCCCAGGAGGCAGGTCCACCACCAGATAGTCTAAAGGAGCCCACTGCACCTGCCTAACGCATGTTGATAATTACTAACCATGGTTACTGACACCAATATCATCACCATTTTCAGTATCACCTTTGTCATCATCGTTATCACCATTATCATGTTTCACCATGTATGATCAGTGTTTTCATCATAATCGTTGTCGCCTTTGTTTTCATCATAATCACTATCACCATTGCCATCATCATGATCATCACCGTCACCATCATTAACGTAATTGTCATTGGCAAAGAAATCATGCTTTTGAAAACATTTCCACAAGATATTAGACTTTCTTGAAATCTAACTACCCACTGACTTTGAAATATGGGCTGTGCTAGCACTTCCAATCTTGCATCACTTGGCTCAGGCATATATTAACAAAAAAGCATCCACCGTCTTAAAAATGTGCAACTACATGAAAATAAGGCATTTCATAAGACATTTTTGCGATATGCGTGACCCCGGAATTAATTTAAGGAATTTTTTTTTCATTAAGCAGTCTGTCTATGATAGACCGCAGTGAGTGGTGCTACATAGGTGTACATCATCCTACTGACCTGAGAAGTCGTTCAATGGCTGACATGACCATCAGTCCTCTCCATATGACCGCTGAAGATTCCTCCACTAGAAACCCCATAGACATACTGAAACATGCAACACACTCCCTCAAGATCTTAGACGAAGCAAATGCTCTGTGCAGTTTTTTCAACGTCACTCTCAAATAACCGTTCAAAAAGCTTAAAACAAATGCATGGTTCTTAGATAATGTCACCTCACAGGTCTAGCAAAGTCCTCGATTTAATAGTCACCCAGTGTCACCCGATACCACAGGCACACAATCCTCTCCCTTTTTATAATCCACGGCCTATGCGCTAAATTATGTTATTTGTGTGTGGCTACGGTATGCGGGTGTTGTATGGGAGATAAGCCATTTAATTATTTATTTTTGTGTATTCTTTTTTATATTAATCTCAGAGCAACTGCAATATGTGATACAATGCAGAGATGTAGAGTGCGATTGTGCTGCCACCTAGTGTGATCTAGTGTGTTAGTGTTTGAGTTCTACTTGTGTTTGAGTTCTACCTATGTTGTTACTGTTCGTTTTGTGTGTTGGGAAATGCAGGTGTTTTTTTTTCTTTTTTGTACATGTTGAATTTGTCAAAACTTCTGAGCTGCTTTTATTGTAATTGTACCGTGTGAGGCAAATAGAGTCGTATGGTATTGTATTTTATTGTGTTGCTTCTAGAAGACGATCCTTAGTATCCTCAAACGCAACATTTACATTCAAATTTCGCAAATATCCGACACAAAAGCTGTATGAACATATTTAGCAAAAAGTCATCTCTTACAATGAATGAGACTTTTCTTCTTTTTTTCAAGCAATTTTAATCTCGACCTTTCACACACTTTAAACAGAGGACAAAAACCTACCACTTTACACCATAATTAAACAGTGGCTCCATCTTGTTATCTGCGCACAGAGAAAACGAACATTTTAATTCAAAAACATTGTCACACTGAATATGTTATGTCCCTTCTTAACATATACAACGTGAAAAACTCAAACATACTAATACACTCGCCCCACCCCACCCACACACACACACACATTTGTCCAGACACACACAAATGTAGCTAAAAATTACTACCTGCTGTAAGCTCTGGTTCTCCAGATAAGTTCATTAACGTAGGTATAGATGGGCCATAAATGTCAGCATCCAAAATTCCAACCTTTAATTTCTGTATCAAATGAAATATCAGATCAAATCAGATATCAAATTATATGAACAGCAAGAAAATGAAACAATATGTTGCTAGGTCTTTAAAGGCGTAATTGTACGTTTCATCCCACTTCATCATGTTCTATAGTTGACCATCTCAAGATGACCTCATTTTGAAATTCATTTGACCTCTAGTATTGTCATATTCCACCAATAATTGCACTGTGTTATCATTTGTGGCCATGGGAACAAATAATGACTGAAAACGTGTACAGCATCGGCTCAATTTGGAAAGGGCAGGCATGGTCACTGTAATTGTAATAATTATAGATGGAAAATGAAAAAAAGAGAATATTGGTGCAAAACTAACTTTAAGACTAAACAGCTACCAGCTACAGCCTACATGGGCCTTGCAATTTATGTTCATCAATATGGAAAATAGGAACACGTTTCTATTTTTCTTCAGCAATCTTTTACCGCATTGAATGTGTCAACTGTTGTGCATCACACTCCATCAATTTCCACCCATTTTAAACATGATTATTGATAAGTACGTGGAAGCTATTACTGGCTATCATCAGGATGGATCTTCATAAGAAGAATATATATATACATTTGAATGCATGCAACTGAAGTTTTAATAATTAAATAAACAACACCTTCCTATCTATTTCCAAATATTGAATAAAAATGAACATTTCAAATGTTACAACTTACTGGATTTTCGGCCTTCATTGCCAGTGCCAGATTGACTGAAACAAAATAATAATGCAAAACAATTTGCATTATTCACCGATTCCATTGACCATTTGAACATATAGGCCTAGCTATTATACAGTATTATATAATGTTCTGATACTCTTGGTTTTGATCTTAACTGCGTCCTATTGTGTGGTGACACAATACAAGCATACCTGCAAGCTAACAATTATGCCCGATAAATGAGACAAAAAGTAAACATTTCTATATAATTTATAAATAAAAGAAAATAACCTGTCACAGTAGATTTGCCGACCCCTCCTTTTCCAGAGGCAACACACAGGACCTTGCTGACACCTTCAAGGGGGCGCTGCTTTGGCAAACCTCTAGCCATCATTTGTTGTTGGTGACCAGCATGGCTTTTGTTGTTATCTTTCATTCCCTACAGAGAGCATGGAAGAAAGAAACTTAAAAAAAAAAATTCCGACACTGCTCTGATGCCGTGATGGATCAAAGGCCCATAGTACTAACTCGTAGGGCTCATAATATCACCTTATAAGCGAGACCTACGAGTAAGTGCTCTGGGCCTGAGGATCACTAGATGGATTATAATATATATATAAATATTTTTTTTTAAAATAATGTTTAAAAAAATACTGGATGCTATATATACATGTTTTTCCCCAATCAACAAACAGGCTCAAAGAGCGGCGATCTTTACCAACCTACACGCTCACATGTTTTCAACCACTCTTACACACACAACAAACACATCTATCACTCAAAAGGCAGGGAGACAGCTATTAGAATAAAGGAGAGAAAATCCAATACGCATTGGAAATAACTGAATCAGTCAAAGAGACATTAGTATCATCAAATGCAGTAGTAGTACTAGTAGTAGTAAAATAGAGGCTAAATCTTAGGCCTCACGGTCTATTCCAAACCTCTTCATTCGTTGTTTTTACATACATACAGGGGTCACCCTAATGCATTTTTGAAAAAATAAAATGACGATTCATCGTATTCTTTATAGGGGATTCTTAAAAGCGTTGACATTCTGTGCAAATTTTATGTTAAGCGGGAGATCATTGCAATTTTTCACGACCCTGTTTGCATAAGAAAACTTTTGAATATTTGTTCTGTGTTATAATAGTTTACTAACAATTTACCCTGCTGATTTCTACTCTGGTTGTTATTTATCTGAAACATCTGTTGGAAATTAACTTGGTCTATCCCGTGAAATATTTTGAATAACTGAATTAAATCACCTCCCAACCTTCTTCCCTTAATCGTTGGCAAGTTTAAATGCGTCAACCTTTCTGTGTATGTCATGTTTGTGCATTCCCGCAGAATCCTTGTGGCTGTATGCTGACCTCGTTCAATCGCTGTCGACTGTAGTTTCAAAAACGGCGAGCAAATGACATTGTCGTACTCCACATGAGAGCGGACCAAAGCCTTATATACGATATTAAAACTATTTTTGTCCAAAAATGAAAAGGATCTTTTTAATTTTATAATTCTGATAATCTAAATCTGATTTGCCTTACTAAACTTATTATAATCATCCACCTTACCTCACACTTTGGTATCATTAGCGAAGATTTTGCAAATACCTTCAATGTAATCTGGTAAATCATTTATACAAATTGTAAATAAAATGGGTCCTAAGATGCTACCTTGAGGGATTCCGCTCAAAAAAGGATGCTCAGCAGGAATCCAGTCTCAGTGCTTCAAGAGCCTTGCCCGTCCTCTACTGGATTACGCAGCGGTCAAGTGGGATCCCCATCAACAACATCTAGTCTCCACACTGGAGATGGTCCAACGACGAGCAGCCCGTCGTATCCTAAATGACTTCAGCAGGACTAGCAGCTCAACATCCATGTTGGAAAAGCTGAACCTGGAACCCTTACAACAGTGGAGACAGGTCGACAAGGTGACCATGATGTACCGTATCATGCACGGCCTTGTCGACGTTTCCCAACTGGGACTTATGCGTGGAGCCCACCGGAGCACTAGGGGTCACAACATCAAACTCTTGTCCCCCACACCAGAACAGATGTGTACAAGCACTCCTTCTTCCCGTCAGCTACCAGGTTATGGAACTCACTGAACGCTGAATCAGCATCAGCCTCGTCTGTCGCATCTCAGAGCATCGCTGACAGACTGGAGCATAAACATCTTGTAATGAACACCTCCTACGACTACGTGTACATATGTCTTAACACAATTTTAACCCAGTCAGACTACCTCACTCACTGCCTCATCCTCAAATAGTTCTTTTGCCTGATTTTAAATCTGTGAACACCCTTCGCTGGGCACACCAAAGTGGTGGAGTCATTTCCTCGAAAACGGGGTATCCACAGTACTAGTACTACTACTACTACTAACTACT
Organism: Oncomelania hupensis; assembly: GCA_036898135.1. Classification (NCBI taxonomy): domain Eukaryota; kingdom Metazoa; phylum Mollusca; class Gastropoda; order Littorinimorpha; family Pomatiopsidae; genus Oncomelania; species Oncomelania hupensis. Next base: position 6,885,145 of record CM072512.1, read on the forward strand.
ACTACTACTACTACTACTACTTACTACTACTACTACGAAGAAAACAAGGGTCCTTGATGAATACAGAATAGCCTTTGGCTTTATCCTACTCTTACTCACTGTGATCTTCCAGATCCAATAATTGCCAACAGAATACGTTGTGGTTGTTAGAACACACAAGCGGAATAGCAAAATACTTACAAAGGGATTGTCATGGGTGGAAAATCCTCTGGATACACACAATAAGCATGATTGTCGATGTTGCCCAACTCGTCTTACAATCGAAAGGACAACCATGTTGTGCCGGAAATTCAACAAGTGCCTTTTGAGCATGCGTATTAGCATTTTGTAGCAGACGACGTTTTCTTGCGGTGAAGGGGCAAATTTTAGTCCCCTTTTAAATAAAATTAAATAAAAATAATATTTATTAACATAAAAGGAAAAACATAAACGTGAAATAAACTAACGAGGTAAAATAAAATAAACAAAACAAAAAGATAGTAAGAAGTGCTTTTAAGCTAACTTCGAATATGATTATAGTTCTTATATTTCTTTTCTTTTTCTTTTGTTCTAAAAAAAAAAAGAAGGAAATATCAGCTTAAAAATTAGCGTGATCGGTATTTAGCATATTAGAGTATGTGACGATTTTAACTGCCACGCAATGTTTCTTATTTGTCTGATTCTGTCCGATGTGAGTATGAACCAAGAAAAGTCCAGTCTGTCCATGCACGCATTCCATCGTGCACAATTTTTGATGCTCATGTTTTTTAGTTTTTTTTTTTAGTTCTTGATGGGTGAATTCCAGATACACAAAAACACCCACCAAGCACTAGGTTGGTATTTCCACTTGAACATTCAGGATTGCTCATTGGTCATGGGATAGACAATGTGCATCAAGCAACAATTTGGTGCCTTGGGTCAAATCTTGTTCTCGGTCAACAACATGAGCAGTGCTTTGAGCTGAAAGCATTAGACAAGAACAGTTCATTCATCCTAAGACCAGATGGCCAGTGTATGTATAGATGATACATTTACGTCTGCAAGTGCTTGATGAATGTTTGTTGGAAATGTTATTAGAGACTGTCCATAGTGCTTAATGTTGCCATTTGTTGCATTATTGACACTTCTTGTTTGCACTCGAAAAGTGATCCAATACTGGCAAAAGACGGGCAGGGTTCAAAATATGTTAAGTTAGTGTAGGACAAACCTTATAGCGTCACCTCTTCTGGCACGTCACCTTTGCAAAACACATTATCCAAGGAACAGTGGAAGGAGGCAGGCACAGAGGAATGCAACAAATAAGCTAAACAGATTTTTTTTTTTAAAATGAGGAGGAGTTAGCAATGTCAGGTGTAACGAAAGGGGTTATTATCAAGAATTGCGTGTATGCGTGCGTGAATATTCTGCGTGTTCTCCCGTCTCACATTCCCTAACTCTCAAGAATTCTTTTGTTGTCACTCCCCCTTTCTATTACTAGAAAATAAACAATAATCAACAAAGTTCACATAAGTACAAACAACTCAATCAATAATATGGAAAAATATGTATATATATATATATATAGTTTTGTACTCACGTACTTTGTAGAAACAATCCGTGAATTAAATATACCATTCACAAATCACACACATAAAGTTCCAAGGAGATAATCCGGGAGATTGTACACTGATCTCACAAACCCACAAATAATATTCCAGAAAGCCAGTCCACGAATCACCAGTCACAGTAAACACCAATATCGATCTGGTCACCGTCGACAGAGAGAGATTCCCCCCCCCCCCAACAGTCTCATGGAGGTTAGGATTCACTGTGTCTTTCTTTTGTCTCTAATATCCGTCTCTGTCTTTATGCTATCCTCCTTCTCCTTATCCTTGTCCTTCTCTCTATCTATCCTGGGTTTCTCCTCTATCTACCGTTCTCTTCACCGCCGTCAATAAACCCCCAGCCGCTGTCGCTGCTACTGCTGCTGTGGCCGCTGTCACCGCTGTGGCCGCTGCCGCTGTTGCTGCCGCTGTTGCTAATGTGGCAGTGGTTGCTGCTGATGATGACGCAGCAGTGGTTTCTACTGCCGCTGATGTAGCAGTGGTTGCTGCTGCTGCTGATGTAGCAGTGGCTGCTGCTCTCGTCTTCTTCTTCGTCTTCTTCTTTGGCTTCTTCTCTGGCCCCTTCTCGATACTTCCACCCTTCTTCTTCACGACTTCTTCTTCTTGTTCTCCTCGTATTCGTCTTCTTCTTCTTCTTCTCCCTCTCTTCCTCTTTTCCTTCCTCTTCCTCTTCTGTTTCTCTTCTCTTGTAGTATCCTCTTCTTCTTTCTTCTTCTTTCTCTTCTCTTGTGATATCCTCTTCTTCTTTTCTTTCTCTTCTTCTTTCTCTTCTCTCGGAGTTTCTTCCTCTTCTTCTTCTTCTTGTTTAATCTTCTCAACTCTCTTTCTTTCTCCTCTTCTTTATTCTTCCGCTCGAGGCCCCAGCCGGAAACTTCTGCAGTCAACAGCTGCTAGAAGTACAACACAACCACTCCGTGGTACATACAAAAGAAGAATGCAAACATTTTTTTTTTTAATACATGTAATTGGTGAACCGTCACATGACTAGCTCAACCAATCAGAAATTAGTAATCTATAAAAAATATTATAATTTATATCTTCTCACAGGAAGATACTACAAACAGTCATCGGACCGAAATATTATAAAACCCGGTCCGTGACAATACCCCCTTCCTGCAAAAAGAAAACGCCCGAGTTTTCTGAATTTTATCAGCAAGAAAAAATTACTACAATTATGCCTACCTAAACTGTACAAACAAGCGAAAAGAGATAACTGGTCATTAGCACTAATATTAAACACAAACATATTGTATTAAGCAATCACCCAAAGCGCAATAGACATACCAGATATGTAGTTCAAGTCCAAGCATGTTGCCGTGATACAGTGAAACAAAAATCAATAAGGTACAAAACAGACCATTTTACAGTATTCCAATAGATTTCCAGTATTAAATATTCATCAGCAGAATTATATACACAGCAAGTTCATGTTCCACACATTTCATGGAATACACTGATCAACATTTGATCTTGACAGCATATCTGCAAAAACATTGGCAGTACCAGGCAAGGCTTCAATCTCAAACTGAAACTCTTGAAGTGCCAACGCCCAGCGTGTGATTCGAGCATTCTTGAACTGACCCGAACGCAAGTAAGACAATGGCCGATGGTCAGTTTGAAGGATGAACGACTTTCCCCACAGATACTTCGAAAGCTTTGTGAGGGCCCAAATGATAGCCAAGCATTCTCTCTCTATGGTACTGTATCGTGTCTCCCTATCAAGCAGTTTGCGACTGACGAATGTGACAGGGTGCAATTCACCATCATGATCTTGAAGCAAAACCGCGCCTATGCCGAAAGCACTCGCGTCAGTGCGAACTACGAATGAACGCGATACGTCTGGCAAGACAAGCACAGGCGAGCTTGACAAGATCTGTTGGACAGCTCGAAGAGCCACTTCGCACTCATCAGTCCATTTAATTTGTCTGTGCGAACCCGAGCCGACCAAGTCTGTGAGGGGTTTGACTACCGTGGCAAAGTTTGGCACATAGCGTCTGTAATAGCTGATGAGCCCGAGAATCGAACGAACTTGACGTTTGCTTTTTGGAACGGTTATTTCCAACATCTTCTGCAATTTGGAACTTTCAGGTTTCAAGGTACCACGACCTACAATGTGGCCTAAAAATTCAAGTTCTTGAAAACCGGCGAAAATTTTGGACGGTCTAGCTGTAAGACCTGCAGCCTGCAACTTTGAAAGAACACCCCGCACATGTGCGAGATGACCGTTCCAAGTAGTGCTACATGTCAGAATGTCATCGAAAAAGTTGATGGAAGACACCTCGTCAAGCCTCAACAGTCGCATCATGCGTGCAAATGTAGCGGGAGCAGAGACTAAGCCAAAGGGCATTCTAATCCACTGAAACAGGCCTACATGGGTTGCGAATGCAGTCTTTGGACGGTCAAGTGGGTTCACCAGAATCTGCCAATAGCCCTTCGAGAGGTCAATTTTTGTGAAATAAGTACCGTCAGCCAGTTGTGCAAACAAATCATTAATGTTAGGTATTGGCTCTGCGTCAAAAACTGTGATTTTGTTGAGGTGCCTATAGTCTATGCAAAATCTAGTCGAGCCATCTTTTTTCCCAACTAGGACAACTGGAGATGAGTATGGGGAGCGTGACTGTTCAATAACCCCCATTTCGAGCATAGACTTGACTTCTCTTTCAACTGTCTCTTTAGATGTCAACGGCAAATCATAGGGTCTAAGTCTTACAGGTACGTCTGACGTCAACAAGACGTCATGAAAAAGATCCCCCTGAAAAGTGCCTGGGGCGGTGGTGAGAATATCTGAAAAATCTGCAAAAACACCACGAAGTTGTTGTTTCTGAGCAAATGTCAACTTGTCATCAAGGTGGAGATCGTTTACACTTTCAGTTTGCGCAGACGACACAGTGGGTATGACGATATTATCTGAATCAGCTTCTGCTGAAATGACGGCCACGGATGCTATTTGGACCGAGTCTGTAAAAACTGGTATAACCTGAGGCAGACCTTGAGCAACGGCATCAGCACCGTGTAGCTCATCATCCCATGGTTGGATGACGTTCCAAGGCACGTTGGGCAACCGACCCACATTAACAGCGTGAACTTCGTCAGCACGTTTGACTAAGCCTATATCATCAGAATTATTTACCTCCAGTGCAATCTGAGCAGTTGGTTGGCGCCTAAGGTACTTTTTCAAAAGATTCGCATGGAAAACTTTTGTCTTTCCGTTGATGACAATCTGATAGTCCGGATGCATAGCTTTGCTAACTCGGAAGGGACCTTTCCACTGCATGAGCAATTTATTAGAATCCGTAGGAAGCAACAACAGGACTTCGTCATCTTCCTTGAAAGACCGAGGCTTTGCCTTCCTATCATGATAGTGCTTGTTTTTGGCTTCAGCTTTCTTTATGTTTTCTTGAGCCAGCTCACAAGATTCCAGGATCTTGTTTTTGAGATCAAACACATACTTGTACAGAGTCTTTGCATCTTCATTTTGAGAACCTTGTGACCAAGTATTCGCAAGTAGTTGAATGGGTCCGCGAGCGCGACGACCAAACAAAAGTTCAAATGGTGAGAATCCAGTGCTCTCACTAGGAAGTTCTCGACACGCGAAAAGTACCGCGGGCAAATACCGATGCCATGCTTTTGGTTGTTTTTGAATGAGCTTCTTCAACATCGGTTTCAACGTCCCATGAAAACGTTCCACACAGCCATTAGCTTGTGCGTGATATGGCGACGTATGAATGGCCTTGATCGATAGCAAATGGTGGATTCCACGCATGAGATCCGAGTTGAACTGAGTACCACAGTCAGACAAAATTTCCTGTGGACATCCCATGCGCGAGAAAACGGAAAACAGTGCTTCACCGACCGAAACCGAGTCAATGTGTTTGAGCGGAATAGCTTCAGGGTACCGTGTGGCTATATCAATGATGCTGAGTATGTATCTGTGACCCTCCTCAGACGTTGGAGAAATCGGTCCTACCAAATCAACGGCAACCCGTTTGAATGGTTCTGAGATAGTTGGCATCTTTTCCAAAGGAACTGGTGGAATTCGACCTTTTGAAGATGTCTTCTGGCAAATGTCACACGTTTTGACGTATCTTTTTGTGTCAGCGGACACCCCTGGCCAAAAAAATTCTGATAGTATTCTGTCCGTTGTTCTACGGATGCCACAATGACCAGCCATGATCGTATCGTGGGCTGTGACCAGAACTGAGGATCTTAGAGTAGTGGGGACTACTAACTGGTCTAATGTCCTTTTGCTGTTTTCGTAATGCCTATGCAAAATGTCATTTTGAACAAAGTAGGAAACTGAAGCTGATCCTATTGTCTGAATTTGACCTGACTTTGAAAGATCAAACAAGGGTGATAGACTATCATCCTGCTTCTGCAACCGAGCAAAATCTGATGGCGATACATTCAAGTCTTGTGTGACCGAACTCAGAGGTTTCTTTGGGATATCTTGTCTCTTGCCTTGGGCACGAGTCGTAACACAACAAGTATGACCTTGATCCTGGATGAGTGTGGTAGCAACCGAGAGAGGATCAGACACACCTGGCAAGTTCCCTAATATCAAATCAGCCACTGGTTGCTCAATAACACAACACAAAATAGTGCCAGAGAAAAATGGAGTGTCGACAGACACTTTGGCCAACGGAAATTCTTCAATGTTTCCACCGAATGACCAACATTTACACTCTTCGCCAGTGTACTGATCGTCCGAAACCAGTCTCTTGCGAACGCCACAGATGGTAGCACGCACACTTGCTTTGAGGCCATTTACGGTACCTGATACTAGCTTGAGATGACCACAGTTTTCATTACAAACTGAGCAAACGACCTCAGTGACCAAAGCTGACTGCACCTGAGTGTCATCTGGGGAGTCCTGATATTCCTGAAAGTCATTTTGATTGTCTTGAGACTCTGGATAAGCTTGGGCAACAGCAGAATTGCCAACAGCATAAGGACACCACGTTGATATGTGACCTACACCCCCACAACAATAGCAAACTATGCCCTGACTATTCTGTCCCCTGTTAAGAGGAGGTCTGCCTGCGAAACGAGGACCAGGTCCCGAATACGTATTTCCACGACCACGAGGAGCCTGATTGTTTTGAGCGCCCCGTTGCGCATTCATGTTCTGATGTGCAAAACCCCTATTTGGAATAGGACCTGCGGGTTGGTAGTTTCCACGCGGAGAGCCACGAAATCCCGAACCCCGGAAATTATTCCATCTTTGGCCAGTCCCACGAAATTGATTCTGAGTGGGAACATTCTGAGAAATCGACGCGGATGCAAAAATCGAGTCATCCGACTTCCGTGCCAGTTTCTTTTCCGGGTGAGCCATGCGAAATGCTTCAGCACTGTCTATCAAAGCCGCGAATTTTGTCAAATTCCTTTCTTTCAAAAACACGGCGAGATCTCTCGAAACAGAAGCAATAAACTGCTCACACAAAATCAGATTCCAGAGACCATCAAAAGTCTTTTCACAATCTGATAGTTGGATCCATCTTTCCAACAAGTGAGAAAAACGCTTTGAAAAAGTTACAAAACTTTCCCCCACTTCAGGCCTAACTGATCTGAATTTTTCTCTGAATCCATCTGCAGTGCACTGAAATTTCTTAAGAAGCTCTTGCTTAAGATCATCATATGAAACTGCACCGGCAGCAGACAAAGAATGATAAACAGCCAAAGCCGGGCCTTGTAGCAATGCAGTTAAATAAACCACCCATTTACTGCTATCATAATTGAGAGCTTTAGCATGAGCCTCAAACCGGTACAAAAAAGAATCAATGTCATCCCTGTCCTCCTTGAAAACAGGTAGTTGGGGCAACTTTGGAAACGAAGGATTAGAGCTCCGAGTCCTAGGGGTAGGGGTCTCACTCTTCAATTCAGCTTGTTTCAACTGAAGTTCAATCTCTTTTTCCTTTAGCTTAAGGCTTTCTTTATCCAGTTCCAACTGATAATCCATTTTCAATTTCCTTTCCTCTCGTTCTAATCTTTTTTCCTCTCTCTCCTGCTCCACCTGCCATTTTTTTGCATCCTGTTCTAACTGCAATCGTTTTTCCTCTCTTTCCTGTTCTAACTGCAATCGTTTTTCCTCCCTTTCCTGCTCTAATCTTTTAGCATCCTGTTCTAACTGCAATCGTTTTTCCTCTCTTTCCTGTTCTAACTGCAATCGTTTTTCCTCTCTTTCCTTGGCCCTATCATGTCTTTGAAAGCACTGCTCAATGTACTGCTGTAGCTTTTCGTCAGCAAAACCTAACTTCTGGGCTTGAGTCAAAAATGAGTTAAACAGAGTATCATATTCCTCAGCAGAAGCCATGATCAGTTGAATTCAAAAGAAAATAAATTACTAATAAGAAAATGCAAGTGACAATTCACAATAGCTTTAGGTTATACAAGTCAAAAATGATTTCCCTAAGTTCCACAAGGCCAGAATTATTACAAAAATCGAAAGCAAATTCACGTTTGACAAAAGAAAATAATTCAAAATCGAAGCAAGCTAAGTTTATCAGATGAAGATCATTTAGCAAGCAACGCAAGTTCCAGTTTAACACAAGAAAATTATTTCAAAATCGATGCTAGTTCAAGTTTGACAAAACAGCATACCATAAAAGAAAAGAAAAACAATGTTTAGATTATATTCAGTCTAAGTACAAGCAAGCATCAGCAAACCATACTAAATGCAACAATTAATAGCTGTAACAACTACCAATATTTAAATCCAAATTATGACAAGTGAGTTTTTATAAATAATTTGTTTTGAAATGAAAACAAAACAAAACAAAACAAATAATAATAATAATGAAACACTATACTAACTAAACGAACAACGACAACAACATCACAACACAACAAAGAGAGAACTAAAATTCTAAACTAATATCGGTACAATAGAATACAAGAAATCAATAGAAAAACAAAACTAAGTTCTACTTCCGCTAGAAAAACCGGAAGTTCCGTTAAAATGCCAAAAATAAATCCTAAACACCTACAACAACTAAAATAGGGATGTGACAACTATAACTATACAAGACAGGATCCTAAGAAGTATAGAAAGAAAAATAAAACAATACTGAATAGCTGAACTAGAATTAGAAATATAAATACAACAGGAAGAAAAATGAATCTAAGCCCTTTCTGATCCCAGAACTATACAAAGAATCAGACCCGTAAGGAAAGAATCGGAGACGGGGTATAATCTATACAAACACTAACATCCTACCCAAAAAGAAAAGAAAACAACAATATAACCAAGTCAGTTACATAGTACACACTTGTACACCCAAGTTAGCACACCAAAGTTAACTACCCAAAATGTATACAAAACCCTTCTACTTATTCAAATCCCAATAACAACTCCAAACAAAATAATTAAAAATCTCACTCCCACTAACTAGCTACGGGTTTCAGGGTCACCACTGTAACGAAAGGGGTTATTATCAAGAATTGCGTGTATGCGTGCGTGAATATTCTGCGTGTTCTCCCGTCTCACATTCCCTAACTCTCAAGAATTCTTTTGTTGTCACTCCCCCTTTCTATTACTAGAAAATAAACAATAATCAACAAAGTTCACATAAGTACAAACAACTCAATCAATAATATGGAAAAATATGTATATATATATATATATATATATATATATATATATAGTTTTGTACTCACGTACTTTGTAGAAACAATCCGTGAATTAAATATACCATTCACAAATCACACACATAAAGTTCCAAGGAGATAATCCGGGAGATTGTACACTGATCTCACAAACCCACAAATAATATTCCAGAAAGCCAGTCCACGAATCACCAGTCACAGTAAACACCAATATCGATCTGGTCACCGTCGACAGAGAGAGATTCCCCCCCCCCCCCCCAACAGTCTCATGGAGGTTAGGATTCACTGTGTCTTTCTTTTGTCTCTAATATCCGTCTCTGTCTTTATGCTATCCTCCTTCTCCTTATCCTTGTCCTTCTCTCTATCTATCCTGGGTTTCTCCTCTATCTACCGTTCTCTTCACCGCCGTCAATAAACCCCCAGCCGCTGTCGCTGCTACTGCTGCTGTGGCCGCTGTCACCGCTGTGGCCGCTGCCGCTGTTGCTGCCGCTGTTGCTAATGTGGCAGTGGTTGCTGCTGATGATGACGCAGCAGTGGTTTCTACTGGCGCTGATGTAGCAGTGGTTGCTGCTGCTGCTGATGTAGCAGTGGCTGCTGCTCTCGTCTTCTTCTTCGTCTTCTTCTTTGGCTTCTTCTCTGGCCCCTTCTCGATACTTCCACCCTTCTTCTTCACGACTTCTTCTTCTTCTTCTCCTCGTATTCGTCTTCTTCTTCTTCTTCTCCCTCTCTTCCTCTTTTCCTTCCTCTTCCTCTTCTGTTTCTCTTCTCTTGTAGTATCCTCTTCTTCTTTCTTCTTCTTTCTCTTCTCTTGTGATATCCTCTTCTTCTTTTCTTTCTCTTCTTCTTTCTCTTCTCTCGGAGTTTCTTCCTCTTCTTCTTCTTCTTGTTTAATCTTCTCAACTCTCCTTCTTTCTCCTCTTCTTTATTCTTCCGCTCGAGGCCCCAGCTGGAAACTTCTGCAGTCAACAGCTGCTAGAAGTACAACACAACCACTCCGTGGTACATACAAAAGAAGAATGCAAACATTTTTTTTTTGAATACATGTAATTGGTGAACCGTCACATGACTAGCTCAACCAATCAGAAATTAGTAATCTATAAAAAATATTATAATTTATATCTTCTCACAGGAAGATACTACAAACAGTCATCGGACCGAAATATTATAAAACCCGGTCCGTGACATCAGGCGTCCTGTCAACGGCAGCAGACAGAAGTGACGAAAACTCTCCAAGACAGCATCTCTCATATTATGTCTTCTCAACAGCCTGACAGGCAGAGGGATTAGATAGATAGATACAGCTTTGAGAGAATTCATAAGAAAATGTATCAAACCAAACACGAGCAGATAATAAACTCAGAGAAAGCATGAATGCAACAAATATTTATTTCAACATAATTTGTTAAGAGCAGTATATATATATATACATGTCTTGCTATCGTTTTGAATATTAAATTTAACATCAGCTGTGCTGACAAGTATAACTCAAAACAAAAAATAAATACTGACAAAACAGTTATAACAGACAATGTAGAAGTTATGTTTATACAATATACAGCAGTTATGTTCTGGAGTGCCATCATCATTGTAGAATGTACTTTTATTTACCCAACTATATAAATATAGATTTATTTTTTATAATATAAACTTCAATAAATAGATTTATATTAAAAATAGATAAGAGTAATAATACAATTCTGGAGCATATTTTTGTAATATTTTATTACACCGACCTTTATAAAGAGATTTATAATCTATATATCATAATATACAATTCTCTAAGTAGATGTATAGTAACAGTACACAGTGTAATAATAAATGTTATTGTGATACTTTATTACACAAAACTTCATTAGTAAATGTATGGTCAAAATAGAATAATAATCTAGTGAGTTATATTAATTCTAATTTGTTCTATAAAACTCTAAAACAGATTTATAGTAGAAAGAAACACAAGTCTAATATACCATAATGTTTTATAGTCATAATTTAAATAACTTACTATACAGAACTCTAAATAATTAGATGAATAGTCAACACAATATATTGCACAAAATTAATGCAAACAATTGGTAATAGTAAAATAAGCGATGAAAGCACAATATGTGTGTATATATATACAGCTGGTGAATATAACAAGATATATCAAAAGTAACTATAATTATATCATGTGCCTGATAACAATAACTACAGAACATAAGGAACAACAAACATCATCCTCTAACCACAATAAGACATAACCAAATTATTTTGATCAATTGTCAGCAATATATATGTCTAGCATCCTGCTCAACACCAGTGAAAAACAAAAAAACAAACTAACAAACAACAAAATATTCACAGTAAGTACAAATGAACATTATTTAATGCATGCGTCCGTTTTACATGGTTATTTTTAATTACATAAATTTGCTGTACAGATGAATTTGCTGAAGACAAGATAGCAAAGCATCCAAAATTAAGTCATATAAATGAAAAGGAAAAAAAAAAGTTAAATATTACCAAAAAAATAAAGAAATTTAAAAAGAAAGAAAGAAAGAAAGAATTTTCGTAGAAAACAATTTTAAAAAGAAAGAAAGAATAATAATAATTGTTTTAAACAATAATGCTCAGTATTGGTTGAACATTTTTTTACATTCCTAATACACCAACAAACGAGAAAGGAATAATGAACCTTCGACCCTGCCTAAAATATACAATGACAGAAACACAAAACAGAACATACACAACCAAAGTTTGAAAAAGAACATACAAAAAAGAAAGAAATTGTGATGGGTGAATGAAAGGACTTCATCAATCTACCAATCAATCAATCAATCAATCAATCAAATCACACTTACATTCAAAGTAAAATATATATGAGAAACGTTAATAGAAAAAAAGAAAATTATCGCAAAAAAAAATTGTTTTCAAATAAATCAATGAATGAATAAATTAACCCAAATCATGTATTGCATACAAATATTTGTAAATATTTTAGAAAAGCATACATCAATCAAGAAACAAAATAAATAATACATTTAAAAAAATCTAGCCAAGTTAATTAAAAATAGTAAACACAAAACAAACAAATAAATAAATGAAGTTCATTAAAAATATACACTAAAGTGAAAGAAAAAAAAAAGAAGCTGATATTAAAAAACCAACAACACAACTTTGCAGTAAAACATTAAATCAAAAGCTCTCCTCTCTCTCTCTCTCTCTCTCTCTCTCTCTCTCTCTCTCTCTCTCTCTCTCTCTCTCAAACACTCACACATACACACACACCCATTGATTGATTATTGATTGATTGTTGCTTTAGGTCCAGCGGACTCTTCCGAGCCAAATCAGGACCGGACAACCCCTGATCCGCATAAAAGATCTGCTGAAACAACCCTAATGGGAAAATTGAATGCCCTCCACCGGCCAGTCACTTTACAATAAAGACATCCCACGCAGGGGACGGCTGAGGCTTTACCCCAACTATTCGAACCCCCGGTTACAAAAACAAAATAGAATACAAACATCATTATAGATTATCAACAAAACACATACATATAAAATGCCTACATTGCGAAATAATATCATCATAGGAAGCCCTAGTGACCACCCGGCAGAAAGCGTCCAACACTCCCAAGCTGATCCAACAGACCTCATACACAAACAAGGAGTCTTGTCCAGGAAGAGTTTTCAAGAAAAAAGGTAGGTCATTGATCTAGCGAAGAAGAGCAAATGAGGAAGACAGCGACAGTGGAAATTTAAAGCACTAAATTTCCAGAAAGTGGGGATACTATTTATACTGAAACCCCCGGCACTCCAACGGGGGAAACTGTTGCCGCAGTGAATCAGTCTTGCCTATAAAGGAAAGACAGGTTTTCAACTGGGGCTTTCACTTTTCCCTTTATAGGTTAGAACAATCTACAGTGGCAAGATTGCTCATGACCCCAAGGGGTACACACACCCATGCACATACACACACATACACACAATAAAGATGGAGATGAAGAGAGAAAACACCTAACAAACTACTAAAACAAAAAGACGTTCCTTCTACCGATCTGAAAGACTTTGGTAGGAGATGCTGGCTTCTAACATAAATTACAAACCATTTCGGATGACCACAAAAACAAAAAAAACAAACGTAACAAAACAAAACAAAAAAATGGGTCAAAAAAAGATTTTTGGATTATCTTGCCATAATGCTGGATATTTGAAATGACGAACTATTGATGAAAATGATGACAACTTCAAGTCAAACAACAATTTTGTTGAAGCAAATGAAATGGGGAAAGGGAAATAATTTTGAAAATGGTGAATATTCAAACCATGAAACAATACATTCTCTGTGAAATCATGGAGATTATTTCAAATCAAATGGCATAATAACTTGTGAAGATGATAAATAATTGAAATTTAACCATATCTAAATACGAGGGAAAGCCAAGCAAATTTTCTCACGTACCAAGGATGTGTGTCAGGAAATCTTAAAATGAAAGCATGAGAATGTATTACTCAATGAACAGTATACATATTCAAAGCAATTTCACAACGCCTATGACAATAAATATGAGTGGAAGATGAGGAAATCCTAGCAAAAAATGTTAAAGCAGAACAATAATAAAAAATAAATTAAAAAAATAAGCTAATACAATTATTTTAAAAGAAAGAATGAAGAAAACTGACTTTTACATGTAACCATATTGATGAGAGTAATAAAATACATTAAAAAGACAATTTTAAATAAGAAACGATGACGTTTCAGTTTGAAAAAAACACACAATTTCAACAAAAATGGAAATGAAATAATATTGACTTGTAATTTACCATGATTGAAAAGATCAAAATTATCTGATTAAGTTAAAACATTCGCAGCTGACAAAGAAACAATACAAGTCACAATGAAAGTATTGATTACAATGTAAAACGGAATGGTACTATATTGGAAATGAGTGACCACGACTTACAAAAACATCCTCAAATTGTGTTTCAATAACTATCAATTACAGTACATCCTCATAAAAACCATTCAAAGTTCTGCAATTGATCCTCGCAACTGTTGGCAAGTGTGGTTTTAATCTCATTATACCATCACTCTGGGATGCTCTTTCTACCAGTCTGAGGAACTTGGAAGTTATTGATAAATTTCAGGCAGAATTGAAGACCTACTTATTTCGCGTAGCATTTGATTAGTCTTCTCTCAGCTTAAGTTTTGTGTTTTTGTGTCTCAGGTTGACAGTGGTCTTAGATGTGTATTTTCTTCCACTCAAAGTACATATACACGTTAATTTTATTTTAAAAAAAGATATTGAATGAACATGTGAGTATGCGCAATAAGTCTTTTGTAAAAATAAGATGTATATAAATGCAATTCATTATTATTATTATTATTAATATATTATCAAAATCAATGACCTGACAAATTTCAAACAAAGAAAAAGAGAGGGGCTATGGGTTGGGAGATGTTGAAACTCACCAAACAGTTTTCAAAATAACGGAAATTCTAACTCGAGTGCATTTGGGGCAACTTGGGCTCAACCCCATCTTCTGCCAAGAACCTAGAACAGCTCTTTTGCGCTAGAAATGCACTATACACGAAAAGTTGTTTCGCTTTTGTAAAAAATGTTGCCGCATGCACAAAAAAATAAATGGACTGAGTGAGCACCCCTCAATTTGAAACTACTGCGATTTTGTTATTCTTTTCTTTACTTTTTTTCAATAAAGCATTTGCCACTTTCAGGCTGCGTTGGAATGCTACTATGTCTTGAACAGCCTGCTGACCCCAATTTGTGTATGAAAGTGCTGTTGAGGGCATATGATATGCTTACACACAGCTTAGGCTTGATTGATCTCCAACACTCAGGGTGAAGGTCGCCTGGTTTAGTGGAACCTGACCTATATCTAAGACCCTTATTCTAAAGATTTCTGAAAACAATGAACATAAGCAGAGGCAGAAGAAGACAGAAGAATCAAAGTCGGTAAGAAGACCAAACCCTTTCTCGCTCTATATTTGGACCCCTTTCAGTTTGCATTTACTTCTGCTTTCGCACTTTCTATGGCATCCATTTTTTTATGTTATTGTTGAATTTAAATTTCAATGAACAGAAGCCTGATAATAATAGATAAATCCAAAATGATCTGTAAGACCAAACCCTTTTCACTCTCAATTTTTGTCCCTTTCCAATTTCAATTGATTTGGGTTTCTGGTTTACATTTTTAAGCTTTCTGTTGGTAATAATTTCATTTAAACTTGTATGAATACAAGCAAGATAATAATAGAAAATTCCAAGATGATCTTAAGACCCCTCTTCACTCTCAATTGTTGTCCCTTTCCATTTTCACATGAATTCTGTTAATGTATTTCCATGTCTACAGTTTTTAAGTATTTGATTTTAATTTCAATGAATTGTAGCTGGGGTGGTATGATTTATGAAATTCAACCGGGGCGATGAGGATCTGAAGGTGGCCCAGCTGAAATCTTGTGTATGGTTAGTGGGAGGGAGAACAGTGGTTGCCGGTACTGTGACCTCTCCCTTGATGTTGAAGACAAAGATGTCGGTTGTGATGCACTGGAATACAAGCACTGCTGCCACCACCAGGACATACCAGAACTTCTCACTACCCTGCCAACACAGAGATAACATTTAGGATGAGCTATCTGACACAAAATAAGGGAACAAAAGAAGAAAATGCAAACATGTTTGCAGACTGCATGAACTTTGTAGAAAAAGTACCTTACAAGTCGCCATCTTCTTCTTTGTCGACGATGACATCATCATTTTTTCTACTAGTATCATACACTTGTAAATATATATATATAGATTGGACTGGATCAATTGCAAAATATCATTCCTATCTGTGTACAATTTCCTGTTTTGCAATTAACATAAAAGAAAAACATCTTTCATACAATTTCTCACCACGAATATATCTATCTATCTATCTATCTATCTATCTATCTATCTATCTATCTATCTATCTATCTATCTATCTATCTATCTATCTATCTATCTATCTATCTATATATATATATATATATATATATATATATATATATATATATATATATATATATAAAATTAGTATATCATCAACCCAGCTGCTTGCGCCACACCACAACAAAGTCGTATGTTTGTCTTCTAATATAAAGATATATATAATGCATGTGTGTGTGTATATGTAATGTGTTAAAACCACCCAAGGCGGACGATACAGTCAAAACATCAGACACTGCACACTCCTGCTCCCACTTTAAAAAAAAAATATTAACACTCAAAATTTCGCCCCTCACACACACACACACACACACACACACACACACATATATATATATATATATATATATATATATATATATATATATATATATATATATATATATATATATATATATATATATATATATATATATATATATATAAAATAATAAATTAAAATTAAAACTAAGAAATAAAAAAAATAAATATAAAAAAAATATCACAAGCATACATTAGAATTAAGCGCCTCTAACACAGACTTCGAGTCAACAAATACAACGATGCTAATTAAGTGCTAGATAAAACATTTTATTTAGTGCCATTAAAATGGCTACTAGTTCTGCGGTAAATATTGAATATCCCTTTCCAATTAAATACGACTCTGTTATCTTAAATTCTGGTATTCCGAAGGCTGCTCCTGCATCATCATTTTCTAAAACAGAACCATCCGTATATATTTTTAGTTGAGAATAATGTTTTTCATTTAAATGATTTAAAAATTTTTTTTTATATATATATATAATATTTTAATTCAAATAATAGTAAAGAGAGAAAAGAAATTATTTTTTAAATAAAATGTGCAGTTCATAGTCTAATCTCAAATGGAACTCAGGTTGCATTTTGCTGGATTCCTTCTCACTGTGGATTCATTTTCAATGACTGTGCTCATCGAGCTGCTAAAAGGGGAGCTGTTAATGTAAATGCAAAACCCTAGTCTGCGCTCTCGTCCTTTCTCGTCTTGACTATTGCAACTCTCTCCTCGCTGGCTCCCCAAAACACATCATTGACAAGCTACAAAAGGTTCAGAACTCAGCAGCTAGACTAGTATTCCGAGCTAAGAAACGCGATCACATCACACCTCTACTACATTCCCTTCACTGGCTTCCTGTGCAAGCACGCATATAGTACAAACTCTCTGTTCTCTGTCACAACTTCTTCACATATTCTTGCCCCTCCTACCTTGCTGACCTGCTGTCTGTCTACTCCCCTTCATGCACTTTAAGATCTTCTGCTGACACTCGCACACTCAAGGTTCCCGTCACCCGCACTAAGACATACGGCCAACGTGCATTCGCCTACTCCGCACCTAAGCAGTGGAATTCCCTTCCCTCCCATATCCGCAACATACAATCAACACAAGCATTCAAAAAGGACCTCAAAACCCACCTCTTCAAACTGCATTACTCAGACTGATTTGTATCCCGCTGCCATTCTCTCCTCTTTTGTCTCTGTCTGATCCGTAAGTGTATACACGGCTGTACATATTTATATTGTTTTTCCTCCTGGGACTAACCGGGCATATAAATAGCTGTGAATAGGTTTTTGCTATTCTATCTCTGTCTTTTCTGTCATTTGTGTACATAGTTGTAAATATTCTATTTCTGTCTTTTTTTGTAATTTGTGTACATAGTTGTAAATAGTTTGTACCCTTACTGTTCAGTCTTTTGGTGTATTCTAGCAAAAGCAATGTTTTATCGAGTGCATGTATTTATATGTAATGACTATGTAAAGCGTGGTGAGTCTGGTCATAGGCTGGAGTACCCGCTATATAAAAATCCGTTATTATTATTATTATTATTATTATTAAATGCATTATCACTACAAATAACCACTAAAAACCCCAAGCTGAACAAATCATAGCTGAAGAACAAGCAGGATTCAGGGCAGGGCGAAGCACCACTGAACAGATTTTCAACCTCAGAATAATCTGTGAGAAATACCTACAGCACCAACAACATCTATATCATGTGTTCATAGACTTCAAGAAGGCGTTTGACCGAGTCTGGCATGCAGCTCTATGGGCAACAATGAAAGTGTACAACATCAGCCCTAAAATTATTGAAGTCATCAAAAGCCTGTATGACAAGGCTACCAGTGCAGTCCTCCATAACAGCGTCATCGGGAACTGGTTCAGAACAACAATCGGTGTGCGTCAAGGATGCCTACTCTTTACAACACTCTTCAACATCTTCCTAGAGCGCATCATGTCAGATGCTCTTGCAGATCATGAAGGCACAGTCAGCATAGGGGGAAGAGCAATCTCCAATCTTCGTTTTGCGATTGACATTGATGGATTGGCTAGATAGGAACAAGAACGTGAACAGCTGGTACAGAGGCTTGACACCACCTCCAGAGCTTATGGAATAAAAATAAGTGCAGAGAAGACCAAAATGATGACCAACAACACCAATGGCATCAACACGGACATCAAAGTCCAAGGCCAATCCCTCAACACAGTGCATAGCTTCAAATATTTAGGAGCCATTGTATCAGACAATGGGTCCCGACAGGAAGTCCTCTCCAGGATCGTACAAACAACTGCTGCCCTGACAAGGTTGAAGCCCATTTGTAAAGACAGGACCATCAGTCTACATTCCAAAGTAAGACTGCTGCGCTCCCTTGTCATCTCCATCTTCTTATATGCTTGCGAAGCATGGACCCTCACAGCAGATCTACAACGAAGAATACAAAGCATGGAGATGAGGTGCTACAGAAGACTTCTGGGCATTTCCTATACCCAACACATCACCAACGACGAAGTCCGACAGACCATCACACAAGCCATTGGACAACACGATGACCTGCTCACAGTGGTGAAGAAACGGAAACTCTGATGGTATGGCCACGTCACCAGATCATCAGGACTTGCAAAGACCATTCTGCAAGGCACAATGCAAGGAGGTAGAAGAAGAGGGATACCGAAAAAGAGGTGGGAGGACAACATTCGAGAATGGACTGGTTTGACACTGAACGAAGCCATCAGGGCTGCTAAGGACAGAGAAAGATGGAGTATGCTGGTTAAACGATCATCTGTGGTGCCCCTACGACCTCCGGGTTACTGGACAGGATAGGTTAGGATAGGAAAGCATAAAACCAAAATGAGTAAAATGAGAGACAGAGGTAGAAGAGAGGTAGAAGAGAGAGAGAGAGAGAGAGAGAGAGAGAGAGAGAGAGAGAGAGAGAGAGAGAGAGAGAGAGAGAGAGACAATCCCACCCTTCTATCAGCTGCAATCATTTTCTTCTTGGGGAATAATTTCTTGTTTTCCAGGTTTCTGTGCAAAATATGTAAGTTGTCTCTAATAATTTTACCCTTGTCTGGCCCCCTAGGGACATATGACGTAACCCAAGTGATTTTCTTCCCCTTCTTCTTCTTTGGCTGTTGTTTCTCCTGTTCTGTCACCTTGCACAGCACAGCATTTCTTAGTTTGGCAGCTCCTGCCCTCCAATGCTTTGTTCCCTTTCCAACCAGATGTTTGGCATACTCCTGCACTCTCTCCTCAGTACTTTATCATCAGAACAAATCATCCGAAGACGTGTTCCAATTCCAAGCGTAAGCCCTTTAAACACCGCAGGCGGGTGACAAAAAATGGGGGGCAAATAACTGTGGGAGCTTTTTGAGAATACGTCTGTGGTCAGTTTACCCTCCTCACCTTTACATCAAGGTATTCCACTTCTCTGCCATGGGACACAATCCATCTTATCTGGCCTGGACATAGGGATTTGAGGTGCTCCTCAAGCTTTGATATGTCCTTTGATTCAGGTAATATTGCAAAGCCATCATCCCTCTACGGACTCCAGTTAAGCTGTTGCTGTTCCCTATCCTTTGCAGCTATGAGCTGGATAGAGGATTCTTCAACCAATTCTCTGTCAAGCTCTCCCATAAAAACATCAACATAATCAGAAGCATGACATGGGCCCACTGCAGTGCCTTGGTTCAGAGTTGCAAAAATAATTTTTCCTTCTCCATTTATGTATGCATATGCTTTGTTTTCAAACGCAATCATCAGACCTTCCCCAATAAATTGGCTTGGAATTTCCAGGTAAGAAGGGTATTTTTTAAGCATGCTTTTCACTGCAAATACTCCCATTTTGTTATCAACACTAGGGTACAGATTCACAATGTCACATACAGCCAAACAGGCCAACTCATATGTGTGTGTGTTGTGTTTGTGTGTATATATATATATCATACCTGTCAAGTGCTACGGATTTTTGCGTAGCGCTACTCATTTTAAACATTTTCCCATTGCTACGGCGTATCACAAAGCTGCTACGCAATTTTTCAAAAGTGACGATATTTTTAACCAAGGGGCTTTTTGCGCGAAAGTAGTCTGTTCCGGTCGAGTCCGGTTTAAAGACACTTAGTAAAAGCACCGCACTTCCGCAACACGTGTTCGTTCAGGTATAGGATCGGGATATTCAAAAGTAGATCCTTTACCGCCGATAAAATGTTTTGTACAGATGTAGGTGTGCTTTTTAACGTTTTGCACCGTGAAGGCATTTGCTCCTGTAGTCGGCTGACCGTACGCTTTCACCCATTCTTTTCACTTTTCCAAGTTGACATTCGGTTGTGGAAAGTAAATAAAGTCAACTCCTTGCATGTGAGGTTTATGTTTTCGCCGTGAATAGCTTTTGCAAATACCATCACAACAATTTTTGTTCACCATAGCTGCTGCAAACTTCGTACTTTGGTATAGGGTTCGGCAAAACACAGGAAAAATGCCCCATCCGGGAGACCGGAAGTCGTGACCTCGGAGGCCAAGGTGAAGGACATAATTTTATAGGGGGTCATTTGTAAATCAATTAAAGTAATAACCAATACCGGAATCCAGTCCATGGTAGGAAATTCCGTGGAAAAAATCTTTGGAGCAATAGAAGAAAAAAAAACAACTTGCAAACAACCTACAGAAAAGGTGAAGGCAAATAGCAACTATTTATGAAGAAGAAAAAAAAAGGTTAGAATTTGTGCTCGATAAAAAAAAAGATTAGAAAAGATTAAATTCCATTCAAATGTATTTCCAGACACCCCACCCTTATCCCAAATACAGACTCATTTGCAAATCTTTTTTTTTTTTTAATTATTGTAACAAAGTGCTGTGCATTAACAAGATTTTACAATAAATTTGTAAACACATTGGATGTGTGTGTTTATATTGGATACAGAAGTTTCCAGTTTTGTTGCGAATCACGTGATTCACATTAGTGCTACACCAAACCTCCATTTACTATGGTTTTTCTGTTAAATTGCTACACCGCAACCCGAAAACCCCTTGACAGGTATGATATATCAGCCCTGAAAATGAAAAAAAGGTCCCACTACCCTTTGGCTAGTAACTAAAAAATTTTACTAGCCAAACTAAAAATTTTACTAGCCAAACTAAAAAAAAGTTCATTTTAGCGGACTTGCATTTGGCGACTAAAGTTTTTTTTTTAGTCGACAATTTTTTTTTTCACTAGCCATGCCGACTAAATTAGTCGCCATTTTCAGGCCTGTATATGTATGTATATACGAGTGTATGTATATATGTTTATGTGTATGTATGTGTATATAGGTGTATGTAAGTGTGTATGGGAGAAAGAGAGGGAGAGAGAGGGAGATTGCATTTAGCTTGCTGATGTACCAAGGAGAGGGGTGTCCTATTGTCTTGTTACATTTTATCTTTTGCCATGTATGCACTGTGACACATCACATTTTCCATTGTTTTTGTGGAATAAAGATTTATTGACTTGGCTTTATTAAAAAACCAAAATGTATTTAAAGGAAAGTGATGAAAAAAATCCATATATTTTCCCCCATTCCATTAACATTAAAAAAATCTATACAACAAATAAAAATCAATCTCTTTACAAATAGTATTGGATGAATAGTATTGGTCTTCCCTCCCATATCCGCAACATACAATCAACACAGGCATTCAAAAAGGCCCTCAAAACCCACCTCTTCAAACTGCATTATTCAGACTGATTTGTAGCCCGCTGCCATTCTCTCTTCTTGTGTTTCTATCTTATCCGTAAGTGTTTACACGGCTGTAAATATTTATACTGTTTTCCTTTCCTGGGTCTATCCGGGCATATAAATAGCTGTGAATAAGTTTTTGCTATTCTATTTTTGTCTTTTTTGTCATTTTGTACATAGTTGTAAATAGTTCTTACTTTTACTGTTCCGTCTTTTGGTGTATGGTAACAAAAGCGATGTTTGATCGAGTGCATGTATTTTTATGTATTGACTATGTAAAGCGCGGTGAGTCTGGTCGTAGGCAGCAAGGCTGGAGTACCCGCTATATAAAAACCCGTTATTATTATTATTATTATTATTATTATTATTATTATTATGAAGTCAATGTAAAATTACCAAAATAAAAATTTGATTTCCTTTTCTTCTTCAAATAGCAATCTCCATGCCTTTACACCACATGTTTGAGTGATAGAAGTGTATTTGATGTGTGTATGTAACAGTGGGTGAAACATGTGAGCGTGTATGTTGGTACAGATCGCCAGGGTTTGAGCCTGATTGGTGATTTGGAGAAAAGTGCAAATATAGCCTCAAATAACATTATTATTATTATTATTATTATTATATTGTTACGTTGAAAAGCGAAGGATAATATGTCTGAAACGCGCACGATAGATCTAACCGTTTCGCTTTGCAAAGTATTCAATAATAGAGTGTATTTACCTTTGATTTGAGTTTGCATTGTTGTTAGAAGAAGCTTTGTATAACGTTGATAATTTTAGTTGGTCGATATTATTGGAGAATTCTCTAGATTTGCTTGTTTACTGTCAATCGAAACTTCGCGATAAATGTAGACAGCTGAGAACATTCTTGGACTGAAAAGAATGTGGTATGACGTAAGTCAGTGATGACGAAGTTTCATTTGATTGGTTGTGGTGCGTCACTCTGGCGTGTTCTAAATTGTTCTGGAGTATGAAGAGACTATATAAGTGCCGCACTGTTTCAAAAGAGGTGTTGAAAGTAGTGTTGTGGTAAAATTTGAAGAAAAGAGAGTGAAAAGGCGATTGTATGCAGTGGTTGATGAACGCTGAATACAGTTTGAAAACTTCATACGACGACTCTTGACTTGTTGATGATTGAACGGGTTGCATGGATAAACGAATCTGAGTTACACTCATCAGGAGGATTCAAGCATTGGGGCTGAATCAACTACTGATAGAAAAACACCAACATCAATCGAGTGTAACATATATTAACCTAACACCGCCCTCCTCCCCCCTCCCCCCCACACCACACACACAAAAAAACAAACAAACAACAAAAACAAACAAAACAAAACTAATGGAATAATAACTTACAAGATCTCCACTCTTGTACCACCAATTCTGTGGATTAAAAACATTCAATCATTTCAATGAGCAACATTTGGACAGGGAAGTGTGAAACTGTGAAAGTTTTCCACTGTTATAGAGAGCGCTATGGTGCAAGAGGAGAGTGAGGCTCGGGTGAAGGGACATCACTGCAACTTAAGCTGACCAATATTGAGCGGCATTTGGATGGAAGACAAACCTGTGAAAACTTCATGCTAATGCAGACAGCGCAAAAGTGCAAGATTACTGCAGCCAATATGACCATCCCAAAAAACAAAATCATGAAATCAAACTTGCTTTTAGTTCTGATAAAATGAATACGAAATCAAATAAAACGCCAAAATTTCCAAAGTTACACAAATAAACTGTCAATATAATGGTATAAAATGTGTGGCTGAAAAACAAAAACAAATCTCAACCAGTTACTATTACCATTACAATACTACCACTACTATTACTTCTATTACTACTTCTATTACTACTACTATCACTACTACTACCACTACTACTGCTACAAAACAAAATTAAACACTTACCACTACAATTCCGACACATGCACTAACTGCAACACAGGAAATAAACAAACATAAATAAATAGATTAAGTTCAGTTCCAATGTATAACCCTGGGCAGCTGTGAAATGGAGAGTTTACAAATCTGAACCTGACTGATTAAAAAAACAAAACTAATAAACATTTAAAATCAACCTCCTCATCCTCATCTTCCCCTTTTTTTTCTTTTTTTTCTTTTTAATGGCCCAACTTTAATTTTATATAAGTACTTCTTTCTTCACAGGTGAAGTTGAAAGGTTCAACTTTTTATTTATTTATTTTAAAAAAATTTGTTTCTTAATGTGAACTAATTGTTATAAATAATATAAGGGAATGTATGTTGTTAAAAGTGTATGTGTATGTCAGTAGTATGATGATTTTTATGGTTTGATAATGTGGAAAATATCTATGATGTGCGCATGGTAGATATCATCATGTAATCACACTACAGTACTGAGAATAAGAGAGCTAAAATCATAAAAAGCATACATAAATGACTCGATCACCACCAACACCACTTTCACTCATACATCTTGGTATGACCGAGTATGAGTAATCACCTTTAAACACTGATTTTTGTTTAAATTGGATATACTTAAAACTTTACTGTTTTGATTGTAAAGTATTGTATTGGGTGAGGATAATGCACAAGGGTATCAAACGTGATCTTTATTATGCTCAAAGTTTTATCAATATGTTACGTTGAAACGAACGAAAGTGTGTCTAAAGCGTGTACGATAGATCTAATCGTTTCGATTTGCAAAGTATTCAATAATGGAGTTTATTTACCTTTGATTTGAGTTTGCATTGTTGTTAGGAAAGGCTTTGTATAACGTTAATAATTTCCGTTAGTCGATATTGTTGTAGAGTCTTCTGGATCGGCTTGTTTACTATCGATCGAAGATTCGGGATAATTGTAGAAATTTGAAGGAACGATCCGGAAGGAGAAGAAATGTGTAATGACGTAAGTCAGTGATGACGATCTTTAGTTCGATTGGTGGCAGTACGTCATTTCTACCATGTACCCAATTGTTCCAGAAAAGAGAGAGAGGTTATTTAATCGTGTGCCGAGATTGTTATAGAGAGTAAAGTTGTTGATAGTGATTTGGAAAGTTGCTGTGAAAGTTGTTGAGTTGAATTGAGAATTGTATGCAGTTGTTGATGTGTGCTGAATAAAAGTGGAAAACTTCATACGTCGACTTTGTGACTTGTATGCTGTTTGGACGGGCTGTGTGAATAAACGAATCTGAGTTACACCCTATCAGGAATTCAAGCATCGGGGCTGAATCAGATACTGATAGAAAACACCAACATCAAACTGAGTGTAACATTTTGGGGGTCAAGCCGCGATTCACGCCATAGCCAAGGGTTCAACTGCTACAACAAGCGAGTCAACGTTACGAGAGGCAGTCATCGAGGGTAGCCGCCAACGAGTTGCGTTGAGAGGGGCCAACATACTGGGACTACATCCGATAGGTTCGGGTTGACTGCAAGGGCGTGTAGTCGCTGAAGAGTTGCTTCGTGAGCGAACAACAGTCGGGACTACGTGGCTGCCGTAAGACTACGTCGAGGGTCAGTCTCGGAGCTACATCGCCAGTGTTACAGAGAGCGGCGAGCGGACGTCGCGTCTACTTCAGCACAGGAGCGTATACATCAACACCAGCGTGGTGCAGCGTCGCATACGACGAGGACAGCGGGGCCTGCGTCAGCGAAGGCGACTAGTGACAAGCATCAGCGCTACTGCAGAAAGCGTGCTGTTCTAGAACAGTCTAGAAAGGTACAGCACAGTCAAGAACTTTCCAGAAAAAAGAACTCTACAGTCAAGAACTTTCTAGAAAAGAACTTTCTAGAAAAGAACTTTCTAGAAAAGAACTTTCTTGAAAAGAACTTTCCAGAAGCATCAAGATGGCTGACTTCTGGCAGAAAGGGGTTGAACTAAATCTAAAAGGCAAACAGCTGACAGAGTACGTCAAATGCCAGGAGAGAATATTGCGTGAAGAAAGAGAAGAACAGCGAAGGCGCGAAGAAAGAGAATTGGAAGAGAAGCGTCTAGAAAAAGAAATAGAACTAGAACAGAAGCGTCTAGAAGTAGAAGAGCAGCGTCGCCGTGAAGAACGAGAATTAGAAGAGCAGCGTCGCCGTGAAGAACGAGAATTAGAAGAGCAGCGTCGCCGTGAAGACAGAGAATTCGAGCTGAAGCGTCTTGAGTTCCAGCTAGAAATGGCGCGTATCCAAAACAATCAGCATGCGCCACAAGTCACCAACGACCATACGGCTCCTAAATTGCCAGCTTTCGTCGACGGGAAGGACCAGATCGACAGCTATCTGGCGAGATTCGAAAGGTTCGCCGAAAGCTCTAACTGGCAACCTCAAGACTGGGCAATTCGACTGAGTGCACTTCTGACGGGGCAAGCTCTCGAAGTTTACACCAGACTGTCGAACGATGACGCCAAAAACTACGACGTCTTGAAAGAGGCCCTGTTGCAGTGCTACAACTTTACAGAGAAGGGCTACCGTAAACGCTTCCGTGAATGCCGGCCTAAGTCAGACGAGACGCCAAAGCAGTTTGTGGAGCGCCTGTCGTCATATCTACACAAGTGGGTGGAGTTATCAGGCGAAACGAAGTCTTACGACAGTCTCCATGACCTGATCGTGAAGGAACAATTTCTCAATGCCTGTCACAAGGACCTAGCGACCCACTTAGAAGAACAAAAGCTGCAGACGCTTAAAGATGTGACTGAGGCTGCTGAAAGATATCTCATCGCTCATGGGAAAACCCTGGGGCCACCCAGCGCGACGAAACATTTTCAGAAGACTGGAAACCATGTGAACCAGATCCAGGGGAGCCAGACGAACCAGAGACAGACGGACTCCACGCCTCCTCCCAGGGAAGGGCATTCAAGAGGCTGTTTCACTTGCAACGCTACAGACCACAGAGCGGCTAACTGTCCTCAAAACAAAAGTAGCGGACAGCGGAGCAGTACGGACAATGCAGCGGCGGGCAACCGACAGAGACGTTTCTCCAATCTACGGCTAACCAGTAGATCTGACCATCAAGTGTGCGGTGGGAGCGTCATTCTTCCGAGTGAGACCGAGCGCGCAGCTACTCCCGCGGACGTGCAAGAGTGCATAACCGATGGCCAACTCCTCCTTGCCAACGGGAAATCCATCCCCGTCGTCGCCAGCGCAGCTGTGACCGTACAGAACATGCCTGTTTCCAAGGGACGCGTCGGAAATCATGAAGTGACTGTTTTAAGAGACTCTGGCTGCAGTGGGGTCATCGTCAGAGAAGACCTAATCGCTAAAGAACAGTTCACTGGCGATTCAAAATGGACACTTATGGCCGACAGCAAATGTGTGAGAGCGCCAGTTGCGAAGATTCATGTCAACTCCCCTTTCTACATAGGCGAAGTCGAAGCGGTTTGCCTGAAGAAGCCGCTGTATGATTTGATGATCGGGAATATCGACGGCGCGAGACGACCCGACGACCCCGATCCAGAGTGGAGTCCTGCCTCAACTCAACACGTCGAAGTTGTGGAGGAGGATCCATTGCCATTTCCCGATGGAGACCTTACAGAGCTGCTACGGGACAATGTGGTTACTCCGGCTCAGCCCTGCCGACCAGAGATCGTCGGTGCTGTTACTACCAGGGCCCAGGCCAAGAGAGACAAGACGTCTACGCCACTGAAGGTCGCCGACAACTCCAAAGCTGCCATCGTGGACAGAGATAAGCTGATCCAGCTCCAGGAAGCTGATAGCACTTTAAACAAGTACAGGAACCGCCAAGATCACGTGACCAAACGCAGTGGCACGGTCTATTTTGAGGTGAAGGCCAAGATCCTGTACCGAATCTTCCAGCACCCGAGGGTCAACGGAGGGAAACCACTACGTCAAGTCTTGGTACCGTTACCTCTAAGGCGCCAAGTGATGGAAGTAGCTCATGACTCTATCATGGGAGGTCACCTAGGCATCAGAAAGACGTCAGACAGAATCCAGGCGGTGTTCTACTGGCCAGGGCTTCATACGGACGTCAGCCGTTTCTGCCGATCATGTGACATTTGCCAGAAGACCATACCTCGAGGAAGGGTCCCGAAAGTGCCTATGCAGAGGATGCCTCTGATCGACCGACCTTTCAAGAGGGTGGCCTTAGACTTAATCGGCGAAATAAGACCTCCGAGTGAAGAAGGTCATCGATGGGTACTGACTTTAGTGGACTATGCGACTCGGTACCCAGAAGCAGTGCCTCTGAAGAAGATTGACACTGAAACTGTTGCAGAGGCGCTAGTGGACATGTTCAGTAGACTTGGAGTGCCTGAAGAGATCCTGACAGACCTTGGGACGCAGTTCGTCTCTGACTGCATGAAGGAGGTAAACAGACTGCTGAGCATCCGGCATTTGACTACGACACCCTACCATCCAATGTGCAACGGGCTTGTTGAAAAGTTCAATGCTACGCTGAAGTCCACCCTGAAGAAACTGTGCAGCGAGCAGCCCAGACAATGGCATCGCTACATCAACGCCTTACTTTTCGCCTACAGAGAAGTACCGCAGGAGTCCACCGGCTTCTCTCCGTTCGAACTGCTGTACGGAAGAACCATCCGAGGGCCGATGCACATCCTAAAAGAACTGTGGACGAAAGAAGTAGACACCCCAGAGGTGAAGAACAGCTACCAGTACGTGTTTGAGCTACGGGAGAAGCTGGAGCAGACTCTCGAGATAGCCAGAGAAAACCTGAAGAAGTCCCAGGACTGTGGAAAGCACTACTACGATCGTAGGGCTGTGAACAGGAAGTTCAAACCTGGCAACAAAGTGCTGGTGCTGCTACCTACTGATCATAATAAGTTGCTGATGCAGTGGAAAGGCCCGTACGAAGTGGAGACCGTGGTGGGGATCAACGACTACAAGGTGAAGGTCGGCCAGCATTCCAAGATATATCACGCCAACCTCCTTAAGCTGTACGTGGAAAGG
This sequence comes from Oncomelania hupensis, assembly GCA_036898135.1. NCBI lineage: Eukaryota > Metazoa > Mollusca > Gastropoda > Littorinimorpha > Pomatiopsidae > Oncomelania > Oncomelania hupensis. Next base: position 6,914,184 of record CM072512.1, read on the forward strand.
CCATCAGAGACTGTGCACGCAGCCACAGCAGCTGTGACCGACGACAGCTTTGACAGCGAAGAACTGTTGGAACTGGGAGACTTCCACAGCAAAGAAGGCATCGATGATGTTAAGCTAGGACCAAGCTTGACGGAAGATCAAAAGATGGAGCTCAAGGACCTTATGGGCGAGTTTCCCCACAACTTCAGCGATGTCCCTGGCTCTACAACTTTGGTCGAACACGAAGTCCACCTCACTTCGAATATCCCTGTTCGATCCAAGCCCTTCCCGATCCCTTTCAAGGCCCGTGAATCCTTGAAGAAAGACATCGATGAGATGCTGAAGATGGGCATCATCAGGGAGTCCAGTTCCCCCTACGCGTCCCCTGTCGTGGTCGTGAAGAAGAAGGACGGGAGCAACAGAGTGTGCATCGACTACAGGAAGGTTAATAAGATCACCGTCTTCGACCCTGAGCCGATGCCTACCGCAGCAGACCTCTTCCGCCAACTATCGGGGAGTAGAATCTTTTCAAAGATTGACCTCAGCAAGGGTTATTGGCAAGTCCCCGTGCGTCAACAGGACATACCAAAGACTGCTTTTATAACCCCTGATGGGACGTACGAGTGCCTAAGGATGCCCTTTGGCATGGTCAACAGCGGAGCTACCCTGAAGAGAGGGATGAAGAAGATGCTCAAAGGGATGGACAATGTCGTGTGTTACTGGGACGACCTGCTAGTCCACACTCGCACCTGGGAAGAGCATCTGCAGACCTTGAGGGAGCTGTTTCACCGTCTCACAGAAGCCAACCTGACCGTGAGACCCAGTAAGTGCATTCTGGGGACTGACAACGTAGACTTTATCGGCCATTCGCTGAAAGAAGGACAAAAGGGGCTTCTACTAGAAAACGTCACCAAGATTCTGAACGCTCCACGTCCCCAAACCAAGAAGCAGGTGCGATCTTTCCTGGGGTTGGCTGGATATTACAGGGAGTTTGTACCAAACTACTCCGCCATCACAGCACCCTTGTCGGACCTGGTGCGGAAAGGCTGTCCAAACCAAGTGCAGTGGGGACCGTCTCAGGAGAGGGCATACCAGACTGTGCGCGACCTCCTTTCAAAGGATCCGGTGCTACGACTGCCTGACACTTCCAAGGAATTCGTCTTAAGAACAGACGCAGCGGACGAAGGCATCGGCGCCATACTGATGCAAGAGCACGAAGGGAAACTATTTCCGGTCAGTTACGCCAGCAAGAAGCTGTCCAGGGCTGAGAAAAATTACTCGACCATGGAGAAAGAGTGCCTTGCCATCATATGGGGAATCCGGAAGTTCGAACTGTACCTTCAAGGAGTGAAGTTCGTGCTACAGACTGATCACAAGCCGCTAACTTACTTGAACTCTGCCAAGTTTGTGAACAGTCGGATCATGAGATGGGCTATGTACATGCGAGTAGAATCTATCAAAGGATCGGACAATGTTGGTGCGGACTTCCTCAGCAGAGTGTGTGAGTAAAGAACATTGACTGTGTGGATGAACTGTGAACATTGACAATATCCAGATAGACTTGGAGATGAAAACCATTGACTCTGTGTAGATAAGCTGAGCGCAATTACAGTATTCAGAAAGTCTTAAATTAGTTTCAATTGTGGACTTTGTTTGTGCATTACGTTTCAACGTTGTTGAAAGAAATTGGGTAAATTTCTTCTTGAGTGGGGGGTTATGTTACGTTGAAACGAACGAAAGTGTGTCTAAAGCGTGTACGATAGATCTAATCGTTTCGATTTGCAAAGTATTCAATAATGGAGTTTATTTACCTTTGATTTGAGTTTGCATTGTTGTTAGGAAAGGCTTTGTATAACGTTAATAATTTCCGTTAGTCGATATTGTTGTAGAGTCTTCTGGATCGGCTTGTTTACTATCGATCGAAGATTCGGGATAATTGTAGAAATTTGAAGGAACGATCCGGAAGGAGAAGAAATGTGTAATGACGTAAGTCAGTGATGACGATCTTTAGTTCGATTGGTGGCGGTACGTCATTTCTACCATGTACCCAATTGTTCCAGAAAAGAGAGAGAGGTTATTTAATCGTGTGCCGAGATTGTTATAGAGAGTAAAGTTGTTGATAGTGATTTGGAAAGTTGCTGTGAAAGTTGTTGAGTTGAATTGAGAATTGTATGCAGTTGTTGATGTGTGCTGAATAAAAGTGGAAAACTTCATACGTCGACTTTGTGACTTGTATGCTGTTTGGACGGGCTGTGTGAATAAACGAATCTGAGTTACACCCTATCAGGAATTCAAGCATCGTGGCTGAATCAGATACTGATAGAAAACACCAACATCAAACTGAGTGTAACACAATAGAAATGATCATTGTAACGTTTGATTTGCTGTGATAAGGGATTTTGTTTTTCCTGTTATAATATCATGTATTATAATCCCGTCACACGTGCTCTGTGCTACCCTTTGATAGCAAGGCTTGCAACTACTTGGCTTGCTCAGCTGTAATGTGTCTGTGTTTGTCCGTGTGTTAGCGTGTGTAGTAGAGAGAAAGGGTGAGAAAGTTAGGATTAATGTTTACGATGAGTGTAATGTGGATGAAGCGGATGATGGAGTAGATTTAATGTATATGAATGTAAAATGTGATTCTGCGCCTGCTGTCATTGTTTTGGGGGTAATAAATATGTGTGGTATGTTATAGCCACCAGTCACACAGCTAATACACACAATAAATAAATACCTATCCTGTCCCCTAACTTCAAAGTAGTTGGGGCAAAACAGATGATCCTTTAACCAGCCTACTCCATCTTTCTCTGTCCTCAGCTACCCTCATGGCATCGCTCAGTGTCATGCCAGTCCATTCTCGGATGTTGTTCTCCCACTTCTTTTTCTATCTCTCTCTTCTTCTGCCTTCTTGCACCATGCCTTGCAGGATAGTCTTTGCAAGGCCTGATGCTCTAATGACGTGGCCATACCATAGGAGTTTCCATTTCTTTACCACTGTCAGCATGTTATTGTGTTGTCCAATGGCTTGTGTGATAGTTTGTCAGACTTTGTTTTGGTGATGTGCTGGGTATCGGAAATGCCCAGAAGTCTTCTGTAGCACCTCACCTCAATGCCTTGTATTTTTCATGGTAGGTCTGCTGTGAGGGTCCATGTTTCACAAGAGTATAGGAAGATGGAGATGACAAGGGAGCGCAGCAACCTTACCTTGGAGTGTAGACTGAGGTTCCTGTCTTTTAAATGGGCTTCAACCTTGTCTGGGCAGCAGTTGTTTGGCTATCCTGGAGGATTTCCTGTCGGGACCCACTGTCCGATACCACTGCTCCTAAATATTTGAAGCTGTGCACTGTGTCGAGGGATTAGCCTTGGACTTTGATGTCCGTATTGAGGCCATTGGTATTATATGTCATAATTTTGGTCTTCTCTGTACTTATTTTCTGTACTTAATTCCATTGCAAAGGCTCTGGAGGTGGTGTCAAACCACTGTACCAGATGTTCATGTTCTTGTTCCTCTCCAGCCAATCCATCAATGTCATCTGCAAAACGGAGCTTGCTCTACCTCCTATGCTGACTGCGCCTTTTAAATATATAAATACATTAATTAATAAATCAAGTGTTTTAATTACTAGGTGTGAACAACTGTGAACTCACTGGCTGTATTGCAGGCAAGCAGATAAAAGGCATTGTTGTTCTCTTTCCCACCTTGGACCAAGCACAGGATAAATGTAATCTGGAGAGGAAAACAATCATCACATTCATTTAATCTGCAGTGCAGACACAATTATTGTCAACCATCGATGATTAGTCATTTGCTGTTGGTGTTTTTTTTGTTGCTGTTGTCAGTGTTAAGGCAAACTGTTCTTCCAATTGTCAGTGTTAAGACATACTGTTCTTCCAAAAAGTCTTTTTCTGTTTCTTAATCTTAATCCTCTAATACTTCTTCAATTATTATAAATGTATTGCTTAGAAAGTGCATAGCTCATTTTCTTACAGAAGTTACACAAGATAGGCCCCATTTAGAAACTCAGTATGATTTTTTAATTAATTTATTTATATATTTATTTATTTTATTTATCTATATTTATGTACAATTAAAGCATGGATCTGGATTCCCATCTTTGATGTAGATTGAATTAATTTATGTATGCAATATATATTAATTAATGTATTTATAAATTAACATCTTTTTAAAGCCAATATTATTCTTATAAAACAATTAGTCAAGAATAACACATGCACATCCTAGAATTGATAATTGGCTGGGTAAAATAGAACAAACAATTAATTCTTACCAGTACAACAATAAGAAGGCATACATTCACCATTCGTACAGCGAAAACCTGGGAAGAAATAAAACAAATATTATGGTTACTTTCCACATTCTTAGTATTATGGTTACTTTCCACATTTTTACATAACTTTCCTTTCAACCTAAAGTAACAATTCCAGGATATAACTTAAATTCTATGTTCTAAGTTCTACTTTCATTTTCCACATTTCGGGGGAGAAACAACGGTTGCTTTCTCTTGGATTGATATTCTGACACTGAATAGGTTTTTCAAGCTGAAATGACAAGAAGATGACAGAAACAACGCAAGCACATAAAACTACCCTCAATGTTCAATCAGAAAATGTTAACGTCTTACTATTCTGGGCGAAAGCTCAAAGAAAATCCCATCAGGAACTGAAGTTTTCGCTGTTGATGTCTTGGACGCCATCTTCGAGTCATATGACTACTTCCTTATGCTAAAACTTTTCTGATTGGTGTCTGATTATACAGGCTAATATTTTAACCAATAACATTGCTTGTAACCAAACAAGCCGAAAGTAGCAGACGGCTTCAGGAAGCATCTCTACTAAAAAACAACAACAACCGAAGTGCAGTCTCGTTAATCGAATTGTAAGTTAAAGGTTACCATTATTAGTTTTTAAAAACAGTTTGGAAGATTGTTTGGCATTGTTTTTACTAGTACTTTTACTTTTCTGTACACTATAAATTCTTTGCTACAAATTTAAGTGATGGCACATGATCGGTGATGCTCAACTCCGCCCCTGGCCTGGTCAATAGTTGCACATTGAACCTGGGAACTTTATAAATTCACTAATTACTTTCTGAAATTTATTCTGTTGCCTTGATACAAATAGGAAAAGTGCATGCATATAGACACAAGCAAAGTGTACATGAGGTAGGACGTTCATATAAAGGCTTCTCGGCCTGCTTTGTCCTCATCCTACTACTACATGTACTACTTTATTTTTAGCAAAAGTGCATAAAGGGGTTGTTTTAACCCAGTGATTTATTGCACCGATGGTGAAAGTATTTAAACTGTTATTGCATAATTCATTTAATTGGTCAGTTAACTACCAGTTCAGTTACAAAATCATGGTGGAGACACGTTACTCTCTCTCTCTCTCTTTCTCCCCCCCCCCACACCCCTCCCCAGACGGCTGTTAATGCCCGATTTTGTACCCAGAAGGCGAAAGATGTGTATTATAGGTATGCAGGCTAAAATGTTAGTACAGAAAAGAATCAGAAGTATATTAAAAACAGATTAGTTCAGTTATGATTGTGAATGTTTAATTCACACTTGTAAATGCTTTTTTTTTTTTTTTTTTTTTTTTTTTTTTTTTTTTTGTAATTTAGGTCTGTTGTTAAAGCACAATCACTCAAGAAAGCTTGATTTCAGCAAAAATGTGACTACATCTGAGAAAAAAAACAACCTGATTTTGTACCCTCTCTTCAAGAGAAAAGGGCGTAATGACTAGATCTATGGTGAAGAAGTATGAGAACAAAATAAGAGGGTATCAATGTGCTTAGTGTTAAGTGCTCAGATTTTTTGCTGCGCCCATAACAAGCTGATTCTGCAAGACTGTAACACGATATACAAACATTCCTTGTTTAACCCCCCTTTCCTTTTGATTAGAAACATAACATGTACTCTGAAGTCTGATAGGTTGGTGTGATTTTTTTTTTCGTACATAATTTTTGGTCTGTAAGTAGCAAACATTTCATGTTTTCTGATGAACAGGTCAATGCACTAAATACACGAGTGAAAGATGAGGTATTTCCAATTTTCTTGCCTACAAAACTAAATCTATATCGGTTACAATTATACTACCCAGTAGCAGAGGCCTTTAGTAGTTTATTATTTCTCTGTCTCTCTGTTTCTTTCTCTGTCTCTCTGTCTGTCTGTCATCTATGAACTTTGACAAAATGCCTGAGATAATCTAATTTAAATGAGCTTACCCACTTCCTACGTCGATGTCTGGGTACAAAACTGGACTAACAACTGTCTGAATACGTTTATTCGGCGTAACGTCTCTCCATTGTGAAAATTGTCATGAAGCTGAAATCCGGCACTTGCTGATAATGTGAAAAAATTGAGTTGAGGGTTTTGCTTGAAGCGAGGGATCCCCAATCAGAAGTGTTAGTACTTACTTATATAAATTTTGTATTTTTGTTTCAGAAGTAAATATGGCCAGTGAAACAGAAAAAATCTTGCCCAAGTCCCCAGAGTCCCCAGGAGCTGGATCAAACAATGCTGCACTCTACCATGACAGCACACAATCACCGACATCGGTATGAACTAAATATAATGCTAGGCTCATTTGTATCACTTTATTGAAACAATGTACGTATTTCTAATAAATATGTTCTGGTGACTGATTTCCAATAGCATAAAAAGATGCTTAGGGTGAAGTCCTGAGGAAAAGCATCTTCATGTGGGGAAAAAAAATCCACAAATTGGCCTAGCTGGCAACAAAAATGGGAAGGAACCAAACCTTGTGAAAGACAGGGCTCGACACAACCAACTGTCCAGGACAGGTAGAACCGGCTGCCGGACAGGTTGGATTGCTACCCAACCTGTCCAATGGGACAGGTATTTTTCAGCTTCCAAGTCAGTTGGCCTCAATGATGTTGGCTTAGCTTAAAACTGAAAACAAACGCTACAACTTCACAAGTGACACCGAAACAGTAGTGAATCCAAGGCATCGTAAAATGTTGACAGAACAGAAGCAGCTGTGCCCTGAACAAAGCAGGGGCTGGCTGCTAACTTTTAGTTTCCACTTGATTTGGTTTACTTTATTTGACTTCGCCAAGCAAAAGTGTTTGAATGTGCAATGTGTGGCAATACCAAAATTCTGCAATGCAATTTGCTTGAATGTCTTCTTTTGTTTCTTCATCAAAATTGTAACGAAAGTTTGGATAGGACAAGCTGGAAATGTTGTGGGACAGGTTAAATATTTGACAACCTTGCGTAAATTGCTGTCTAGCCCTGAAAGAAAATTCATCAGCTAAGCTATATTTGTAATGTTTAGTGTTTTCAATGTGGGTAGTTATTAACAAGTGTAATGAGATGTTCATGTAATAAGACATCGCAGCTACTTCCGTTTGGTACTTCCGGTTAGTAAAGCAACGCACGCCATACGCAGACTGGCATGTGGTAAAATCTCTCTGGCCTCCATCGCATTCTTGTTTATGTTGTACGTCGTCATCCTCCATCATCACGATCATAGCACATGGTGGCAGCGGTAAACTGACATTTTTAACCTATATTTTGCATCCACGATGGCGAAATTCCATCCTCCCGAGACTTTCAATTTCGCATCTCCTGCCACTTGGCCAGAGTGGCGTGCGCGATTTCTTCGCTTTCGCACAGCAACAAAGCTGACGGGGGAAGACGGCGCAATTCAAGTTTCAAGCCTTATCTACACCATGGGACCCGAGGCGGAGAAGATCTTCACTTCTTTTAACCTCCAAGAACGAGAGGCAGCAAACTTCGACGGCGTCCTTACCAAGTTCAACGAGCATTTCATTCCCAAACGGAATATCATCCACGAGCGTGCCAAGTTTTACAGCAGGGCCCAGCAAGCTGGCGAGTCTGTCGAACAGTATGTACGTGCATTATACGATCTTGCAGCGTTTTGTGACTTTGATTCAAAAGATGAAGCGATTCGCGATCGCCTTGTTCTCGGATTAGCCGACATAGAAGTCTCTCAAAAACTTCAGCTCGAAAACGGCCTCACTCTCGCCAGTGCTATTCAAACAGCGAGACATTTTGAGCTTGTCAAAGCACAAATTTCAGACCAGCGCAGCTTGGCTACAGATGCTGTTCAGCATTGTGCCCACACCTCTCGTCGCCCTCGCTCTCGCCCGCCAGGTGCAACACGTCCTTTCTCTAGAGGGGGTGCCTCTGGCCGCACATCCGCCGCCGCCGATTCTGCCGCCGGGAAATGTGGGAATTGTGGACAGTCCCATGAGCACTCCTCCTGCCCAGCCAAGGGTAAAACTTGCCGATACTGTGGAAAGGTGGGTCATTTCATTCATGTTTGCCGCCAGCGTCAGCGTAGGGGTATGCGGCGTGGCGTGAACAGCGTCGTTCAGGATGACGTCACCGAATCGTTCTTCTTTGGCTCTATCATGTCGTCGGTTGATGAGCCGCCATGGAGAGTGACTATTAACATTGGTAATCATCCTATCAGCTTCAAAGTTGATACAGGTGCTGACGTCAGCGTCATCTCCAAGGCAACCTTCAATCAGCTGCGCCCTCGTCCGCAGTTGTCTCCATCTAAAGCTACTCTGCGTAGTCCTGGTGGTGTTTTGCAGAACTTAGGGGAGTTCACCACTTCAGCCAGCTTTAAGAACAAGGTATTTGACATTCGCCTCTTCGTCATTGACTCAGAAACTGACAGTCTCTTGGGCAGACCTATTGCTCATGCAATGGGCATCGTGCAGAAGAACATTTGCGAGATTGGAGCTTCAGTGCCTCCACTTGAACTGTCTTCACCAGTCCAGTGTACTCCGGTGACCATCAACCTTCGCAGCGATGCCGAGCCTTACAGTCTTCCCACTGCCAGGCGTGTTCCTGTACCTCTCATCGACAAGGTCAAGGCCGAGCTTCGTCGGATGGAGAATGCAGGCGTGATTGAGCCCATCACTGAGCCTACAGACTGGTGTGCACCCATGGTGCCAGTCATGAAAAAGAACGGATCCGTACGCATCTGTACAGACTTCAAGAAACTAAATGCTGCAGTGAAACGTGAACGGTATGTCCTTCCAACGTTAGACGACTTGCTACACAGGCTACAAGGCGCCTCGGTGTTCTCAAAACTGGATGCCGCTTCCGGGTTTTGGCAGATCCCCTTAGCTCAATCAACTGCAAAATTGACAACCTTCATTACTCCATGTGGCAGGTACTTCTACAAGCGTCTCCCTTTCGGAATTTCAAGTGCCCCGGAAATTTTCCAGAGAGTCATGGAATGCATTCTGGGAAACGAGCAGAACGTCCTCTGCTATTTCGACGACATTCTGGTTTACAGCAGATCAGAGCAAGAACACGAGAAAGACTTGTCTGCAGTCCTGAAGAAGCTCAAAGAGGTCAACCTGAGCCTGAACAAGGAGAAATGTGAACTTCGAAAAACAGAGATCGAATTCCTGGGACACCGCATCAGCAAGGAGGGCATCCGTCCTGACCCAACCAAGGTTGATGCCATCGTCAACATGCCAGATCCAAGAAACGTCGAAGAACTGCGTCGCTTGCTTGGGATGGTAAACTTCATGGGCAGATATGTACCAAATCTATCGACAACTCTTCGTCCCCTGACACAGCTGCTAGAGAAGTCTGCTCACTGGAGCTGGGGGCCTGCTCAAGCTCACGCGCTCGCAAGCGTGAAGGAACTGCTCACTTGTGCACCAACGCTCGCCTTCTTCGACCTCACCAAGCCCACTGTGGTGAGCGCCGACGCCAGTTCGTACGGGATAGGAGGTGTGCTACTTCAAGAAACTGAAGGGACACTCAAACCCGTCGCTTTCTGCTCCCGTACTTTGACGCCAGCTGAAAAGAAATACGCACAGATAGAAAAAGAACTCCTTGCTGCAGTCTGGACATGTGAAAAGTTCCAGAGATACCTTGTGGGGCTTCCATCATTCAAACTACAGACTGACCACAAGCCACTTGTCCCCTTGATCAACGTCCGCGATCTTCAGGATTCGCCAATTCGCTGCCAGCGAATGCTCATCAGGCTCATGCGTTTCAACGTCAACGCTGATTATATCCCAGGGTCACGTCTAATCATCGCCGACACTCTGTCGCGCAGCCCTCAGCCGGAGAGTGCCGAAGTCGACAAAGAAGTTGACTGTCTTGTGCAAGACGTGGACTCCTATCTTGACTCCGTTCGACAGTCCTGGCCAGCGTCTGATGTGAAGCTTCGTCAGTTTGCAGAAGAGTCTGCAAATGACCCCGTCATCAGAGCCGCCATTGACTACACTACTCACGGATGGCCAAGGTACGCCAAAGATGTTGACTTGTCGCTTCGCCAGTTCTACAATGTCAGATCTGAACTCAGCACCTACAACGGCATGCTTGTCAGGGGATCCCAAATCGTCATTCCTCAGTCCTTGAGAGGCGACATTCTCAGCACTATCCACGAAGGTCATTTAGGCATCACAAATTGTCGAGAGCGAGCTCGACAAACAGTGTGGTGGCCAGGAATCAGCACAGACATTCAAAGACTTGTCTCCTCGTGCCGTCATTGTGAACAAAAACAGCCTTCTCAAGCTAAAGAGCCACTCATGTCAACACCGCTTCCAGATCGACCCTTCCAAAGAGTAGGTGCTGACATTTGCGACTTCAAGGGTCAACATTACCTCGTCCTTATGGATTACTATTCTCGCTTCCTGGAGATCATGCATCTGTCCCGCATGACCTCAGAGGTCATCATTGCCAAGATGAAATCAGTCTTCGCTTGCCATGGCATTCCAGAAACTGTTGTCACCGACAATGGTCGCCAGTTCATCTCTGCCGAATTTCAACAGTTCGCCCTTGCTTGGCATTTCGCGCATGTCACCAGTTCCCCATATTGTCCCCAGAGTAATGGTGAAGCAGAGCGCGCAGTGCGCGAAGCAAAGAAAATTCTTGCCCAACCTGACCCAATGCTTGCCCTGTTGATCTATCGGTCCACTCCAACAACCCCCACTGGGTACAGTCCGTCTGAATTAGCCATGGGTCGTCGCATTCGCGATATCCTCCCCACCTTGCCCATCAACCTCACACCCCGTATCATTGGTAGAAACTCATTTGCAATGAGGGATGAGAAGAAGAAGAGAGAAAACAAGAGACATTTTGATCGTCGCCATGGTACACGAGAGCTCCCTCCTCTTTCCCCTGGTACTGTGGTACTCCAGAAACTAGACCAAGAGCGTCAGTGGACAAGTCCCGCCACTGTCGTCAAATGCGTCGCTCCCAGGTCATACCTGATCCAGACGCCGTTTGGCATCATCCGCAGGAACCGCAAACACCTGCGACCCACTTCGTCCTTCTTTCCTCCTCCTGTCATCCACTTGCCCCAAGAAGATTCCGCCCAACAGGCCATGTCTCCTTCTTACCCTGACCAGTTTCATATCCCACCTGGTCCAAAGTTCCCTGATCCAGTCCCTAATCCAGTTCCTGTGATGTCTCCTGCACCTGCAGCCCTGGCCAGCCCTAAAAAGCCAGAAAAGTCTGCTCCTGACCCGCATACTCCATGTCCTTCTGCTAGCCCGCCGCCAGCGCCATTCGGAGGTCCATCCTCTGCAGTCGCAGTCCAGGTTTCCCGGTGTGGGCGTATCATCCATCGACCTGCGAGGTACCTAGATTGAGAAGAGCAGCCTACGACCAGTGCCATGCCCAGTTCCAAGGCCAGATGGTTTCGAAATCGAATCAAAGATAAAAGACAGTAAATGCTCCCCTCCTTCGGTTATTTCTTTGAAAGACTCTAAAACTATAAAATTGCGCACTTCGAAGCGCCGATGTAAATGTTAACTTGTGAGGGGAGATGTAATGAGATGTTCATGTAATAAGACATCGCAGCTACTTCCGTTTGGTACTTCCGGTTAGTAAAGCAACGCACGCCATACGCAGACTGGCATGTGGTAAAATCTCTCTGGCCTCCATCGCATTCTTGTTTATGTTGTACGTCGTCATCCTCCATCATCACGATCATAGCACAACAAGGTTATATTGAAGAGTGACTGCGGGTGAGAATAGAGACAAAAAGCTTTAGGTTGCGATTGTCTCGCTTAAGAAAATGGGACTGGAACTATGCTTATTGGCTGCTGTTCTCATAGGGATCCTATCCTATCCTATCCTGTCCTGTCCCGTAACCCTGAGGTCGTAGGGGCACCACAGATGATCGTTTAACCAGCATACTCCATCTTTCTCTGTCCTCTGCAGCCCTGATGGCTTCGCTCAGTGTCAAACCAGTCCATTCTCGAATGTTGTCCTCCCACCTCTTTTTCGGTCTCCCTCTTCTTGTACCTTCTTGCACTGTGCCTTGCAGAATAGTCTTTGCAAGGCCTGATGATCTGGTGACGTGGCCATACCATCGGAGTTTCTGTTTCTTCACCACTGTGAGCAGGTCATTGTGTTGTTCAATGGCTTGTGTGTGATGGTCTGTCGGACTTCGTCGTTGGTGATGTGTTGGGTATAAGAAATGCCCAGAAGTCTTCTGTAGCACCTCATCTCCATGCTTTGTATTCTTCGTTGTAGATCTGCTGTGAGGGTCCATGCTTCGCAAGGAAGATGGAGATGACAAAGGAGCGCAGCAGTCTTACTTTGGAATGTAGACTGATGGTCCTGTCTTTCCAAATGGGCACGTCAGGGGGTAGTTTTTAACAAGGTTATATTGAAGAGTGACTGCGGGTGAGAATAGAGACAAAAAGCTTTAGGTTGTGATTGTGTCGCTTAAGAAAATGGGACTGGAGCTATGCTTATTGGCTGCTGTTCTCATAGGGAAAAAAAGGAAAAATCTATCTCCCTTTCTCTGCTGCCAGTTGTTTAAGTTTGTGGTAGATAGATAGATAGAGAGATAGAGAGATAGATAGATAGATAGATAGATAGATAGATAGATAGATAGATAGATAGATAGATAGATAGATAGATAGATAGATAGATAGATAGATAGATAGATAGATAGATAGATAGATAGATAGATAGATAGATAGATGAATATTTTCGTACTTGGAGTGGCTGCATCCACCTTTAAGGTTTTATCTAATGTCTTCAAGCTGTTTTACCACACCAGAACCTTATTTGCAATATGTATTTACCATTTACTACAACAATTTGTAACCATGACTCTGGTGTCCATTTAGTCTGGGGTTTGTATTCAAATTTATAATATTGTAAAGTATGCTAATTTAATAAAGCGTGTAAGTTGCAATCTACACAAGACAATGTTCGTGTTTGATTATATAGCAAATGTTAATAGGTTGTGTGATTGCTATCGGACTGGTCGCAACATATGTGTGGAATGTGTGTGAGGATACCTATAAGAAGCATTATATGTAAATTGAATTTGAACTCGGAGTCAAATGTATTTTCTGTAATATTCATTATGCATGCATTTTGTTAAAATTCAATTATGCAGTCTGATTGTTATCAGGGGTGATTAACTCCTTGAGGTTGATTGTGCCTTGTATTGCGTGACATAGTCTTACCATAATATTTTTTGTACAACTGTACTGTTTGTTTCCCGTTGGGGTGCCGGGGGTTTCAGTATAAATAGTATCCCCACTTTCTGGAAATTTAGTGCTTTAAATTCCCACTGTCGCTGTCTTTCTCATTTGCTCTTTCTCATTTCTGTTCTTTTCTATCAATCTGCTATACTATCGTCTTCTTCGCTAGACCAGTCTCCTACCTTTTTTCTTGAAAACTCTTCCGGGACAAGACTCCTTGTTTGTGTATGATGTCTGTTGGATCAGCTTGGGAATATTGGACGCTTTCTGCCAGGTGGTCACTAGGGCTTCCTATGATGTTATTATTTAGCAATGTAGGCATTTTATATGTATGTGTTTTGTTGATAATTTATAATGATGTTTGTATTCTATTTTGTTTTTGTAAACGGGGGTACGATAAGTTGGGGTGAAGCCTCAGCCGTCCCCTGCGTGGGATGTCTTTATTGTAAAGTGACTGGCTGGTGGAGAGCTTTCGGTTTTACCACTAGGGTTGTTTCAGCAGATCTTTTATGCGGATCGGACCCCTTGGGGTCATGAGCAATCTTGCCACTGTAGATTGTTCTAACCTATAAAGGGAAAAGTGAAAGCCCCAGTTGAAAACCTGTCTTTCCTTTGTAGGAATGACCGATTCACTGCGGCAACAGTACCCTCGTTGGAGTGCCGGGGGTTTCAGTATAAATAGTATCCCCACTTTATGGAAATTTAGTGCTTTAAATTCCCACTGTCGCTGTCTTCCTCATTTACTCTTTCCCATTCCTGCTCTGTCCTATCACTCTGCTATACTATCTTCTTCGCTAGATCAATGACCTACCTTTTTTCTTAAAAACTCTTTCTGGACAAGACTCTTTGTTTGTGTATGAGGTCTGTTGGATCAGCTTGGGAGTGTTGGACGCTTTCTGCCTGGTGGTCACTAGGGCTTCTTATGATGTTATTACTTAGCAATATAGGCATTTTATATGTATATGTTTTATTGATAATTTATAATGATGTTTGTATTCTATTTTGTTTTTATAACCGGGGGTTCGAGTAATTGGGGTAAAGCCTCAGCCGTCCCCTGCGTGGGATGTCTTTATTGTAAAGTGACTGGCCGGTGGAGGGCATTCAATTTTCCCACTAGGGTTGTTTCAGCAGATCTTTTATGCGGATCGGGGGTTGTCCGGTCCTGATTTGGCTCGGAAGAGTCCGCTGGACCTAAAGCAACAATCAATCAATCAATATGCGGATCGGGGGTTGTCGGGTCCTGATTTGGCTCGGAAGAGTCCGCTGGACCTAAAGCAATAATAATGTAATGTAATGTAACTGTTTGTTTGATGTGGTGTTTTGTTTGTTAAGTCTTTAAACTTGCTCATTGTGAGGAAACAAAAAGTGTGTCTGCAGTCAAGGTCAAAATGGCACACAAACTTATAAACTCGTAATTCAAGCTAAGACTCAGTTACTAAGAGATGACTTTTGCTTACATATTCATACATTTTTTTTGGATAATGTTAAATTGTTAACATTTGATCCAAACTTCATATTTGACCATTCAGAAAAGATCGTCTGCAGTATTTATTTATTGAATCCATACCTGTACAGGTGTGGAAAACTAGAAAAATGCCACTACGTGACTCAGCAATATCAGCGTGTGTTTGAGGGCTTTGCTGGGGCTCTTTATATGTCACTGGTTCTTGGCCTGTTGTATCAGCTGAGGTGTATGACTGTATTGTAGAAAATGCCCAAGGTGACGTTATAAAAGGACATAATTCTTTTTTAAGTTGCTAACACGCTTATTTGGGATCTTTTCTATAGGCCCTTGATAATGTGGGTTTGATAAACTTTACCTTGATCATACTATTTAATATCCCTGTTGCCATGCCAGGGTTTTCTGTGTAAATAGTACCCCCACTTTTGTGGAAATTTAGTGCTTTAAATTCCCACTATTTCTTTCATTTTCATTTGTTCTTTCTCGTTCCTACTGGGATCTGTCCTATCAATATATTATCTTCTTCGCTAGACCAGTCATCCTTTTTTTTCTTGTAAACTCTCCAAAAACTCTTCATTTGTGTATGGGGTCTGTTGGGTCAGCTTGGGGATATTGGACGCTTTCTGCCAAATGGGCACTAGGGTTTTCTATAGTATTATCATTTAGCAATGTTGGCATTTTATATGTATGTGTTTTGTTAATATTTTACAATGATGTTTATATTTTATTTTGTTTGTGTAAACGAGGGTTCGATAAATTGGAGTAAAACCTCAGTGTCCCGTGCATTGGATGCCTTCATTGTAAAGTGATAGGCTGGTAGAGTGCCTTCAGTGTTACCATTAGGGTTGTTTCAGCAGATCTTTTATACAGATCAGGGGTGAGTCCTCTTTCAACCAAGTTGTGGTCCTGATTTTGGCTCTTTGCAGTCCAATGGATCCTATAAACAATGACTTACTAACTAAGATACTATCTAGTACTATCTAACCTTCATGTCATGTTGTATTGTATTATATTGTATTGTATTTTGATTTGGCAGTGTATGTATTGCTTGTCCTATGACGGGTAATAAAGAGTTGTTATAGTGTATCAGTTTTGTTTCATTCAATTTTGTCTATTTTCCAGAGAATGTTCCAGATCATCTTTGTCGCATTGGTGGTTATAATGGTCTTGGTAGGTCTTTTGATTGTTAAAGTTATTTGATTTTTGTTATAGTTGTGTGTGTGTGTTTTGGTGGTGGTGGTGGTGTTGTTCACACAAACCCTACTATTAATAAAAACATTATTGTTGTTTTTGGAGACAAACCGCACTGAAATTAGGCAAGATATTTTAGTAATTATTAAAAATGATGTGTTCACATGGTGACCTAGAAACTAGAAAGGGACCAAAAAAAATTTGTGTTGAAGTATGGAAGTGTTCGTGTGCATGCATATGTTTATTGTGTTTTGCCTTAGTGTATGTGTGTGTAATGTGTACATGTTTGAAATGCCTAAATTACTTCTCTTGATTACCGTGCAGCCGGTGGTGTTAATAATGGACACGGTGTGTTCAGCAATTCAATTTTTCATGTTTTATATAGGATGTTGAAATGCTTACAACCATAAAAACTAACCTAGTGAAGATGGTGATGATGATGATGATGGTGATAGTGATGATGATAATCATGATGATGATGATGATGATGTTGATGATGTTGATATTAATAGGTAACAACAATTTTGAGTATCTACAATGGGGTAACTGCGACCAGCGGCGGCTTCATGTTCTTCTTACTGGGAGTCAACTTGTTGGCCCTCTGCATCTTGGAGATTATTATGGTGTGTATTTTATAATACATGTAGTAACATCCACTAATTTTAAGACACTTATCAACCCTCAGTGACTTCTCACTCGCCTTTGATCAGTCATCTGCAGGGAGCGTAGTGTGCTCAGTGGTGTATGCAGCATACCAAAATGTCAGGTGATAACATCGCAGCTGTACATGCAATGGTTCAAACCTTGTTGACAGCTTAGAGTAAAATAATAAAAATAATAATAATAATAATATAATAAATAAATAAATAAATACTATTTTAAAATATTACCCTGAGACATTACACCCTTACTGCTTCAGATGAGAGTATAAACCGAGGTCTAATCTGTGCACACATGGACTTTAAAGATCCTGACACCCATGTCCTAGACGGGTGAGTGCCGGCTACATAAACACACCCAGCATGCACTGGGTTTCTTCTCTCCATCCGTGGTCGCCCAGGATTGTGTTCAGTCCTCTGGGTGCCACACTACGCACCTATAGGTTGCAGGTGGACCCCTCGGGCGGCTTCAGCCAGGTCCTGTATCGGCCAGCGCCTAAGTTAAGCAGTTCTTGAGCTGAGAAATCACTTTTTAAGTTTGATGAAATAAATAAATAAACAGGTCTGCTAATCAGCATCCTTGTGTGTATGTGCCTGTGTGAGAGAGAGAGAGAGAAAGAGGGAGACAGGAAGAGAGAGTATGATTACATTTTTCATCATCCATCACCTTGCCCCCTTCCCTGTGTTGTTATGCGTTTGTTTACTATAATGAGAGCACACTCTGGGTATCCGTTGCTGAGACTGAAAGAGGCTTATGTACGCCACTCTCCAGTCGCTGGTCGTTAAGCCGAGGGTTGTAACATAGTGGGGCCCTTAAATCTCCCCTCCCCCCCCCTTTTTTTTCTTTTTATCAGTTCGAGACAGGGTTATGTGATGTCATAATGCTTCAAGAAAACCTGCAATCTGTAACCAGCGGCAGAGATTGGGAGGAGGCGAGCGTAAACCATCTCAACTTTGCAGTGTGTTGAGATGGATGATTCGTGATCAGTGCTGTAGTTAGTGCTTGTGCTATATGAATTTGGATGTTAGTGGGCTTGTAACTGCTGAAGAAGCAGTTAGCGGTATACTTGTATAGTGTCGAATCTTTTAATCTGCTGCTTTCCATTTCCTTTAACTTCTGTCGTCTTTGTTGACTGTTTTGTTTTGGGTATTTAGTCTACTGTATATTTTTAAAAAATCTGTTTTTGTGCTTTTGTGCATTCAGTCACTTTGAGTTTTATTTGGTGGTTGTTGCAGGTAGTGTTTGTGCGGCGCGGGGACTTGCCAAAAGGAAAAACGTGGTTTCTGTACTTCGTGGGGGGTGCTGTCATTTTGGAAGCCATTTTCACCGATGTGGCTTTGGAGCAGTGATGTTGTTATTGGTGTTGGTTGCTGTTTCTACATCTTCTTTCCAAGCGAGAGCACTTGTTGGCGTTTTCAGCCTGCAGTCATTGAAAGTTGCACATTTTGTACGTCTGTACAGTTATGGAAAGGGACGGAGCACGCAGCATAGTAAGACTTGCTGCTTGACACGTCTGAGCAAGACTGCGAGGATGATGCCCCTGTGTTTGTTTGTTGTTGGTTTTTTTAACAATGTAAGATAGGCCAGATATCTATAAGCTAAAGCAATAATGTTTGGTTTTAAATGAAGGATAGGCTAAAACTGCCTGGATGCATTTTTCACAGTGATGTATAAACATACAGTTTGGTGTACAACAAACACGTTCCCCTAATTACGCATACTTGAACTCGTGCACCCACGCACACAAACTGACACACACAGGTACACACATACAGACACTTATGCTCTCTCATAATCACGTGCCCCCATCAATTTCACACACAACACTCTCACAATAAACACACACACACGTTTGTAAAAATGCCGTTGTTAGGACTTTCATGATACGCCACATACGTTGCTTTGACTTTTTGGGAAATTTGTCCATTTTTTTAAGCTAACCCTAACCCAAGCTCTAACCCTAACCCAAAGTCTAACCCTTAACCTAATACTAAGGCTAACACAGCCCTAACTCTAACGAAACACTGTTTTCATGTCAAAATTACGGGACCGTCAAAGGAGCTTAGGTAGAGTATAAAGAGTGTGTACAAATAACGGTGTTTCTACACACACACACACACACACACACACACACACACACACACACACACAAACACGCTTTAAAATCCCCACATACATATACAACTAACTGCATTTGTATACCATTAGCATTTGTAATGAGCTCGCTAGCTAATATGTAAAGGTTTTTTGTGCCTGCTTTTTTTTTTTTTTTATAGCAGCTAGAAAGCGTTTCCAATGAGTTTATGAACAAATTGTATCATTTATTGATGTTCATGTCCCCATAGGCCATTTTGATGCCGTTTTATTTTGTTAACACATCCAGTATTAATTTTTCAACAAATAATAAAGGGCAGATATGTACCAGATGATGCGCATACAATTTGTATTATATTGTATTTTATTTTACTAAAATATGTCGTTCATGCTCTTTTCTGCCTTGCTTGGTTGGGAGTTGAAACGTTTATATCTATTTATATTTATATTCTTCATTGACGTACGTTTGTTTGGATTGTGTTGTGTTTTTTTACATTTCATTTATTTATTTATTAGCCTTCTTTCCGTTTGTTTTGGAAGGCTTGTGCATGTGAATGAGCACTTGGAACAAACTGCAAAAGTGTAATGTGTTTTTTTAGCTATGTATGCAATATGTACAAACATTTGTGACCAATATAGGCCTGTCACCTAAATAAACTTACATGTTTGAGGACTGTACTTGCTGAAAGTGCCACTAAAAGGGACATAACTACTTCAGTACTCAAGATGAGGATAATGTAGTGTTAATAAAGGGTTTACTTCGCACTACGGGTAAAGTTTGCTCACAAATCAACTGACTGGCCAACTAACTTACTGGCAAGAATATTTTCGATCTTTACAAAATGGATGAACAAAAGTAGTAGAATCTTATATAATAGTGTATTTGTTGATAGCAAATATTAGTGTTGCTCTGTGGTGAAAGAATATCGTCACTTTTGGCTTTTTCAAAAGTATTTTTTGTTGGTGGATTTTTTTGGTTTTCGTTACTGTGATTTAAGATATAACTTGATTCGTTCATTTATTGTTCTGATGTCAGTCGTTACTGCCGATTCATCTCGTTGTTGTTGTTTAACTGTTATTATTATTTAATGTTTCTTGTTGCAGTATCTGTGTAATTTGGAATGCTGGTGCGCTGCTGCAGAAACTTCACACTGCAGTTGCTCTGCCCGAACCTTCCTATTGGTTGGGATCAATCGGGTGGCATTTCTCACGTTATTTCCTCCCAGTTATAATGTATGTGGTCTTTGTGCATGCAATGAAGGCACGCATGAATTACCTCAAAATGAAGAAAGGAAACTTAATCTAAACTTTTTCATCTCTGTTGAAACGATATTATTTGTCAGTACTGTTCGTTATCCAGCGCCTTGAGCAATTCTTGGAGCTGGAAAAGCCCTATATCAAAACAATGTATGTAGTGTGTGTACATGTGCACGGAAAACTGTTTGCACCAATCATTATTGTCCCATGAACTATTGGAATCTGTAAGAATTTGATTCATTTGTCTCTTTTAAAAGTATTTATTTGGCCGATTGTACTGCGGGATCACCCCCGTTGGGGTGCCGGGGGTTTCAGTATAAATAGTATCCCCACTTTCTGGAAATTTAGTGCTTTAAATTCCCACTGTCGCTGTCTTTCTCATTTGCTCTTTCTCATTCCTGCTCTGTTCTATCAGTCTGCTATACTATCGTCTTCTTCGCTAGCCCAGTCTCCTACCTTTTTTCTTGAAAACTCTTCCGGGACAAGACTCCTTATTTGTGTATGAGGTCTGTTGGATCAGCTTGGGAATATTGGACGCTTTCTGCCAGGTGGTCACTAGGGCTTCCTATGACGTTATTATTTAGCAATGTAGGCATTTTATATGTATGTGTTTTGTTGATAATTTATAATGATGTTTGTATTCTATTTTGTTTTTGTAAACGGGGGTTCGATAAGTTGGGGTGAAGCCTCAGCCGTCCCCTGCGTGGGATGTCTTTATTGTAAAGTGACTGGCTGGTGGAGAGCTTTCGGTTTTACCACTAGGGTTGTTTCAGCAGATCTTTTATGCGGATTGGGGGTTGTCCGGTCCTGATTTGGCTCGGAAGAGTCCGCTGGACCTAAAGCAATAATAATGTAATGTAATGTACTGCGGGATCACTTTCATAATTAATAGTCATGTACATAGTAAGCTTAATTACGTTTGTTCGCCATAGCCATTCTCAAAATATGTATGAATAAATATGACAGGTAGATCCATACTTTGGCAGTCATGAGTTTTGAATGTGAGAGAAAGAGAGAGAACACTAGGTCCCTTCTCCCCAATACCTGGTCGTTCAAGATTGTGCTCAGTTGTCTGGTGAGTCAGAACATGCGCCTTAGACAGCAAGTGAGCGCAGAGAGCAGCGAGTTAGATCCTGTATCGGCCATCTCAGTGAGCAGCCCTCCACATTGAAATGCGCTTTGTGAGAACAATGAAATAGTCAGTCAGTTGGGACGTAAAAACTCAAATGTTTTGAAGAAAGGAACAGAAAAAAATTAACACCTACGCGCACACACACACACACACTCTCTCTCTCTCTCTCTCACTCCTCTCTCTCTCTCTCTCTCTCTCTCTCTCTCTCTCTCTCTCTCTTTGCGCTTTTCTTCACACGGCAGATAAGGTCCTACGTTTTGTGTGTTAAGTAGGGCAGAAGCATGTGCTATACAAGAATGAGTCAGTCCTATCACCGCATATACTTTTTGGACAAGTTTTATTGCCTGCTGGTGAGGGGACTGACCACAGAAGATTAGTAGTGCCCCGTTGATTCTTCAAAGGGCAATTACGATATACGCGTATGTAACAAATACAGGGAAGATTTAGGCGGACAAAGGCTCTGTTATATTGCTATCCATCTCTATAATTAGCGGGGAAACTTGAGGCAGCCAAAAGAAGATTGGGTTACCAGTCACAAAACCTCTCTTTTAACCACTAGTTAACCGTCTGCTGTTTAGCCTAGGCCCATAAGCCGTCTTTGGAGATAAACTTGCAAGTGTGTAATACGGTATCGGACACAGGCAGGATCGCTCTTTTCATAAGGTGCTTAGCGCCACATCCAACCGCCGTTCAGCGCAGATTTGAGCAACACAGCGAAACATACACGTTTCACTGAGCTAACGTTGTAAAACATACAAGTTCCACTTAGCACCATAGTAAAACGAACACAAGAGCTAAAATAGGGAAATATTTACGTTCCTTTGAGCAACATAGTGAAGCATAATTAGTTATTCATTGGTTACAGGGTCCAGCGGACTGCAAAGAGCCAACGATTTCATGTCGGGCTTTCAACCTAAAAGGCAGTTTAACCCAAAATGCCTGTTAGCTGCAAGCCCGTAACTTGTCGTACGCGTGAGGCTTTCATGACGGGCTGATAGCAGGGCCGACAGAAAAAAGCCTCTCTATTTATAACCGATTGACCTTGACATGAAATCTTGGGGGGATTCTCTCTCAGCGCATGCGCATGACGCGTTTCTGGATTCCCGTCAAGCTTATTCTGGCGCGAGATATCGTAAACAGCAAAGAGAAGAAAAGAATGTGGTCGTAGAAATGGGACGAAAAAAGACCGCAAACCCGCTTACATCTGTAGAACATCCTCTCTTGCGGACACCCTGTCGCGCTGACATCTGAAATGAGTGTGTGTGTGCGTGTGTGCGTGTGAGTGGGTGTGTGTGATTGTGTGTGAATGTGGGTGTGTGTGAATGTGTGAGTGAATGCGTGTGTAGGCCTATGTAGATGCGTATGCGTGTACTTGTCTTAAAATTGTTTTGCTTTTTAAATGAAATTTGATCCCTCTTAACTTGTTTTCACTGTGAATGAAATTAGAACTGCTATTATTATTATTATTATTATTATTATTATTATTATTATTATTATTATTATTATTATTGGTGTTGTTATTATTATTATGTGAATCACATAATTATATGTTTTCTTTTTAAACCAGATTAATGCCATTACACGAGCTTTTATTCTCTTCATCTGGCCTGTCATATGTTGTAACGATGTTTAGTTATTCAACGATTATTCTATTTTTAAAGCTGCTGCATGTATTTCACCACCATCTACACTTTACATCTTAGATGAGGCATTGTTGATTCTGCTACGCCCCTCTTTAAATTATTTTTTCTTTGAACTTATTCATTTATTTTGTAAGTTGATTGATTGATTGACCGATTTTATATTTTTATTTGTTGGTTTGTTACCTTCACTAGGTTTACATGTTGTCTTGTTTTTAAATGCAGAATAGAGTTATTATGCGTGTGTATCTGTGTGTGGCTGCGTGTGATCAAGCGCTTTGTGAAGCATTTTATGTTTGAATTGCGCTATACAAAATAAATTATTATTATTATTATTATTATTATTATTATTATTATTATTATTATTATTATTATTATTATTATTAAACCCTGCTGGCAGGCATTGCCTGCTTTTGGGACTTTATTCGCGCAAACCGCGAAGTTCTCCTATCTTCGTTCACTAACAAAATCACAAACAAACCTTTTTTTTTTTTTTTTTTTTGGTGGGGTGGGGTGGAGGGGTGAGGGTGTTGAGATGTGTATGTGGTTGCGTGTTATTGACCAATGTACGCATGTTGTGTTTACATTTGTTTGTGTAAAGCGCTTTGTGATTTTGGAAATCGCCGTATAAATAGCCTGTTATTAGGCCTACTATTATTATTAAACTGAAAAACGACCCGTGGCGGCAGGTCAGCCCACATATGTATAGTATGTAATTGAGAGGCCTACGAGACTGTGATTGCCGCCGGCACTGAACCTTTCCTCGATGTCGGGTTCCACATCTTCCACAATAGCAAGGATTTCTGGCCGACGAAAACAAAACTTTTTATACAGCTTTACATCGTTGTATATATATTCAACGGATTTGTTCTGTCGCGGAAAACGCGATCCTTCCTCCTCAGTCGCTGGCGCCTAGCACATATTGCAAAGATCGCTGCCATTTTGGAAAGGAGAGTTAGCGGCCTCTAAGGGCACTTACAGGAGGGGGTAGCGTACGTTAACTTTTGGGCTGTTACGGACCTTCAATCGGGCAGTTAAGTGTTTCATGAAAGCAGATTTTGGGGAGTTAAATGCCCGTCAAGGTTTAAATGCCTGTTAGACCATTTACAGGCCCGAAGAGCACTTACCCCTGATCCGCATAAAAGATCTGCTGAACCAACCCCAGTGGTAACACTGAAGGCTCTCCACCAGCCGGTCAATGTACAATAAAAGCATCTCACGCAGGGGACGCTGAGGCTACACTCTAATTTATCGAAGAACAAAATAGAATACAAACATCATTATAAAATATCAACAAAACACATTAATATAAAATGCCTACATTGCTAAATAATAATAATAATAATATCATAGGAAGCCCTAATGACCATTTGGCAGAAACGTCCAATATTCCCAAGCTGATACAACAGACCTCATACACAAATGAGGAGTTTTGTCCCGAAAGAGTTTTCAAGAAAAAAGGTAGGTGACTGGTCTAGTGAAGAAGAAGAAGAACTTAAGACAGCGACATTGGGAATTTAAAGCACTAAATTTCCAGTTCAGTTCAGTAGATAGATTAACGTCCCCGGACACATGGCGTATAGGGGACAACTAAATTTCCAGAAAATGGGGATTCTATTTATACAGAAACCCCCGGCACCCACACAGGTTGAATGAAGCATACAAGTTTCCACTGAGCAACATCCTGACATGAAACATACATTCATACAAATTCTACAGAGTGGCTGAGCTGAGCTCAGGAAGCTGTGTTACACACGGACCTTTATTACTAGTAATAAGGGTCCGTGGTATTACAGGGATAAGATAGTGTGCTGTGCTTGCAGCAGATTTAGTGAATGCGGATGAACCCTTCTGCAAAGGGATGCGTTAGAAAAACAACATTCTGTTCTTAATCATATCCTATCCTATTCCGTAACTCGGAAGTCGGGGTACCACAGACAATCGTTTAACCAGCATACTCCATCTTTCTTTCTTTGTCCTCAGTAGTCCTCGTGGATTCACTCCGCGCAAACCAGTCCATTCTCGAATGTTGTCTTCCCATCTCTATTTCCGTCTCACTCTTCTTCTGCCTCCTTGCATCGTGCCTTGTTGTTATTAATGGTCCTGTTTAAAATAGTTATTTTCTTCTTCTTTCTTGTTCTTCTTTTTTTTGTGTGTTCTTTTTCTTATTCCTTTTCTTTTTATCCTTCTCTTTCTTCCTTGTTCTTTTCTTCTTCTGCTTCTTAAAAAGCATCGGTTTTGAAACTGTAACACATTTAGCAGAAGACAAACAGTAAACGTGAACTGAAATTGAGAGGGACAGACGGACAGAGACGCACGCACGTTTTCACAGGCGCACGCAAACAGTCATGAATATTTTAGATGTATTCGCATTCTACTGAAAATCTTTATTTCATAATGTTAAACAAGGCAAAACGGTATATTAACAAATTTTCTTCTCCACCATCCATCCCATCCTTCGCAAGGTACAATCAAAGAGCGTCCGTAATAAGCTCTTTGGTACAGTTTTAAAATGGTGGTGGCGAGGATGGGCACTTTCATTTTCGAAAGTACAGCAGCCCCAAGTGAAGCGCTTTACCCAAGGTACATGCTGGGTGTGTTCTTGTCACCGGCACTCACCCTTCTAGGACATGAGCGTCAGGATCTTTAAAGTCCGTTATGATGGAATGCATGCAACACAGACTAGACCTCGGTTTATACTCTCATCCGAAGGAGTAGGGTTGAGGAATGTGATATGAGTTTGTTGCAGGGGAGAGTGTGTTTGTTCAGGAGTTCTGCAGCGAGTTCCTTAACAATAACTGCATGACAATCAAACACTACAACCAAATCAGTGATTTTGTGAGTGTGTGTGTGTGTGGGGGGTGTGTGTGTGTGTGTGGGTGTGTGTGTGGGGGGGGGTGTGCGTGTGTGTGTGTGTGTGTCATGAAACAAAAATGTACATTCTAATTACAACTTTAACAAAAAGGTTTTCGCTGCTGAATTTAAACAGCCTGCATTTAGGGGTTTTAAAAAAAAACTAAAGAAAAAGTTAGAAGAAATCATCAAATAAATTTTTGTTTTCTAATTTCGCTGTGTATTTGCCACAAATACGGAACAAACAAACCCCCTCCCCCCCCCCCAAAAAAAAAAAAAAAAAAAAAGAAAAAAAAAGAGGTGGGATTGGGGAGAAGTAAGAGAGGGGAAGGGGGGGGGAAGGGGAAATAATCAAATTGTTTTAAAATTTGGTTAGAAGAATTTGTTACAACGCAAAGCGATGAACAACCGAGAATCATGTTTCATTGCTTATTTATTCAAAACATTTAGTTTACAAAACGCCGTCCCGATACATTGAACTTCCCGACTGACTTCAATTAAATTTTTATTTAATTTCAGTTAAATTCAGTTGAGTTCAATTCAACAAATTTTTATTTATTGCCATCAAAACAAATTATGTACAACCATTGGTGTCGCATTTCAATTTCTTTTAAAAGCGTTCAAAATAAACGACAATTCTTAAAAGCTTACGCTTACACTTAGATTAATTTATTTTTATTATTAATAATATTAATTAATTAATTAATATTAATAATATAAATTTTTAAAAAACATAAAACAATGAATAAGTCTTTTTTTTATATTATAAGAAAAAATACTTATTCATTGTTTTATTTTTTTTTAAATATTTTTTTTAAAATTCTGTTGTCTTACCTTAGCTTCCGCTCTAAACTATGTATGTAGGCCAAATAATATAGAAAGGGAGATCAGTCTATCAATAGCCTACTTCTTCGCCGAGCAGACAGGGCATTTTGATTAATTCAGAACTGTCGAGTTCGCAACAATTTCTTCTTCAGAAGAGAGAGTGAACCGAGATCTAGTCTGTGTACGCATTCAGTCAATCGCACGGACTTTAAAAAATCCTGACGCTCATGTTCTAGATCGGGTAAGTGCCAGTTACATAAATATCCTACACCGAGTCTCTTCTCCCCGATCAGAATTGGGCTCAGTCAGGGGTCTTGGGAGTCAGGCGGATTCGCTTAAGGCAGGAAGTGGACGCATCGGGCACCTTGAGTTAGATCCTAAAATCGGCCAGCGTCTTGAGCAGCTCTTGAGCTGGGAAGGCGCCATAAATAGAATAATAAAATGTATGTACATTTAAATTTCGCCATACCCCGTCTGGGATAATTTAAAACATTCTTCAAATTGCCCAATCAAATGTTCATTCAGATGAACAAGCAATAATAATTCAATGCATTGAAACAACCAACATCATTATAAACTACAAATTTCACGTAAATGCGGATTTCTAATTACATTCTGTACAAATTGTGAGCAGACGACAACATAAGCTTACTTAAAAGGCCTCAACGGGAAGGTTAATTGTTTACTTTTGGCGAAAACGGGTTTAGCCTAAAATTCGCATTGTTATTATATTAAATGATGAAGCGGGCATTGTTATTATATTAAACGATGATAAAGTGGGCATTGTTATTATTTTAAACGATGAAAAAGCGGGCTTTGTTATTATATTAAACAGGGATAAAGCGGGCTTTGTTATTATATTAAACAAGGATAAAGTGGGATTTGTTATTATATTAAACAAGGATAAAGTGGGCTTTGGTTGCTCAACCAACCGCTACAGTTTCTAATTTTACTTTCGAACAAGATTTTGTTGTTGTTGTTGTAACCTATTTTATTCAGTGGGGCAACACTCACTGTGAATGTTAAAAGGGTCTGTAGAAGGGCCGGGGTCAAAGCAGCTCCCTTTAGTTTTTCATTATATCTCCCTTGTTTCAAAACATTTGTGTGTGTGTGTGTGTGTGTGTGTGTGTGTGTGTGTGTGTGTGTGTGTGTGTGTGTGTGTGTGTGTGTGCCATTCTCCACGTTACAGACTCCATGCTAAAAGACACACCCATTGAAATTCGTTCAAAAGGGGAAATAATTACGTTACATTAAAATTAAATTTCAATGACAAAACATTCAAAAAAGATTATTTCTCATAGAAATCCTCCCAGAATTCGTATTTACTGGTTTCTGTTTTTTTTTCTTTAAAGAAAATTTTTTTTAAAAAGATTAAAAACGCGACAGGGAATTGTAGGTCTTTTAGTCTACAATATTTCATTGCAAGGAGATGCTATTTAAATTGGAAAATAATAATCCCCATTTAAGGGGAGAAAACTAAGGGGTTTGAAGTGCGTAATACTTGTAGGAAGAGATCTGGTCAAGCGCACATTATTATATTCGTTCATTGGCGTTATTTTGTTATTCAGTTTTCTTTCGTATGCGGTAATGTACAATAATGTACAACAGTTTCACTTCGAACTTGATTCATACAAACTATACAATTAAGATAATGTAAAATCTTATCACAAAGCCTGCACACAAATTAAAAATACATACAAATACGCACACACCTACACACACACACTAACACACCCACACATACACACACACACACATACACACACTAACACACACATAAATGCACATACTCGTTCCTCTCCGTCTCGTAAACACACTCGCGCACCCACACACGCACACACGATATTGCTATGCGCACAAGCATCATCCAAAAACAATATTAAGTAAACTTTGCGAGACTGCAAAAAAAAAAAAAAAATAAATAAATAAATAAAATAAAAGGAAGAAAACATGTCAAACATTCAGGAAATGAAATAGTCCAGATATAATGATTCTTAAAAGCAATAAACTTGCTTTCATTCAAATATGATACAAAGAAACGCAAAAATAGATTCAAATTTAACAGAATATATTCAAAAATGATAAATGATTTATAACATATACATATTAAAAACAACTGTTAACATCACCTTCCGGAATGATTTTTTTAAAAACTGTAATATCACGACTACATTGTAACAAAATGGGGCTGACTACACTTTTAAGACTGGAACTTGCAGTGCAGAAATCTGCAATAAGGAATGCACGAGCAGAACACCACAATGAAAACAGGAACCGAAATACCATCAGTGTATAAATATTATGAAAAGCAGACTGAACACAGATAGTTCTGCCAAAGATGTGAAAAATTACATTACATTACATTACATTACATTATTATTGCTTTAGGTCCAGCGGACTCTTCCGAGCCAAATCAGGACCGGACAACCCCTGATCCGCATAAAAGATCTGCTGAAACAACCTTAGTGGTAAAACCGAAAGCTCTCCACCAGCCTGTCACTTTACAATAAAGACATCCCACGCAGGGGACGGCTGAGGCTTCACCCCAACTTATCGAACCCCCGTTTACAAAAACAAAATAGAATACAAACATCATTATAAAGTATCAACAAAACTCATACATATAAAATGCCTACATTGCTAAATAATAACATCATAGGAAGCCCTAGTGACCACCTGGCAGAAAGCGTCCAATATTCCCAAGCTGATCCAACAGACCTCATACACAAACAAGGAGTCTTGTCCCGGAAGAGTTTTCAAGAAAAAAGGTAGGAGACTAATCTAGCGAAGAAGACGATAGTATAGCAGATTGATAGAACACAGCAGGAATGAGAAAGAGCAAATGAGAAAGACAGCGACAGTGGGAATTTAAAGCACTAAATTTCCAGAAAGTGGGGATACTATTTATACTGAAACCCCCGGCAGCCCAACGGGGGTATGTGAAAAATTAATCTAAAAGTCGACCTAACTAAATCAAAACAATGGAAGATGGGGTTAGAGCGAGGGGTGTGTGTGGAGGAGTGGATGGTGAGGGATGGTAGGGTGTGTTTGTGGGGTGTTGAGGTAGGGAAGAAAAGAAAGGAGTTTACTATAGCCTAGTTATCCACGTTTGCCCTTCACTCGGTATAACAGTGAACAGTAGGAAAAAAAAGAAAAAAGAAATCAAACTGTATATATTTGATTAATATCTTTATTATAGATATTGCTAAATCAAAATGAGTTTGATCAGAGCACTCGCACTATACAACGAAACATTTAACAATTCACACTATACAACGAAACATTATTTCATAATTTCGTAAATCAAGAAATGAAGAGAATCAAATCAGTACTAATGGTATCTACAATCTGAACATCAACCAATCAGGAATGTAACTCGGATGTCTCTTTTAATGAATATTTCGGTGAATATTTCAATCATGAATGTATCTCAGGATGTCGCTTTACTTCAAAGTAAATATTTCAGTCAGAAATGTATCCCAAGATGTCTCTTTCAGTCTCTATCAATGTATGTTTTCAATGAGAAGTGTGTCTGGCATCCCAAGACGTGAAAATGTCCACAAAGCGATGCAGGGCTGTGGTGGGAGTACGAACACACAAAGCATAACAAGCAATGGCAATGAGGGCAGACGGTCCACAATTTTCGCCACATCTACTCATTCAGTCTTTACAGAATATAGGCCCTAAACGATACTTGTTTGCCAGAAGTCTCAGACGTACCATTTAGCAAGCGTAGCGCTCAACAGATAACAAGATTGTAAGCCATTCAAATGTGTTCCAAGACATTCGCACACGTAGCCGAAAACTATATTCATGTTCAAAAGTGTTAATTTTCTAGGCGGTTTTGTGACCCGGCTTCATCTTAACGAGACAAAAAAAGAATACATGGAACCTGAACTATCTGCAAGAAAAAAGAAAAAAAAATCATAGAACTCGGATCAGCCAATTTGTAGCTGCAGCGCAACTGTGTATAGAAAATGGTAAAGCACAAATATCACCTTGACCTTTGAGGAGGTACCAATACGAATGAAGCAACATGTTTAGCAATGTTACACTATGCACAAAGTAAACATGATGAATTTCGGTTAGTCTTGAGATACGGCCAAAAGGATGTTTTGGAAATAAAAACAAAAGTGACGAACCGACCGGCTGACCGACTCTCCAACAACCGGATTGCTACGGAAGGATGGCCCATGCTTTGAAGTATCTGTATACCAAAACTCAACAAAATCGCGTCAATCGTTTTGGAGATGTTGAGCAAAAACGTGTTTAGCAACAGATAAACTCCAGTGACCTTGATCTTTGCCGTGCAGTCATTTCAAACGCTACCACGGGCTGAGAACTGAACAAAGTCGCTTTTGAAATACAGGGTGTTCCAAAAGTCTTGGGCACATTTGAAGTCCCCATATCTTAATTACTATGAATGGTAGTAAGATAAAAGTTGTGCCATTGTAAAGCTAATTACATTAAGTTTTTTGTACAGCTGTTGATTTTTTTAATTTCTTTTCAGACCCATTAATGGCGTTCACTCAACTAGAAAATGCTGGGACGCGTTTGGCAAGAATTTGACTATCGGCTTGATGTGTGTCGTGTGACCAATGGTGCTCACATTGAACATTTTTGAACATTCCATGTAAAAATTGAGATTACAAGCTTTCTGAATTTACCAGATGGGTTTTTATATCCTTAATAGTTTCGGAAATATTCAATGTCAAAATGTGCCCAAGACTTTTGGAACACCCTGTATTGCCAAAGCCCAGCCGCTGCTATAGTAATTGAGGCCAGTCACACACGTTATAACTCCAAGGTTTTCCGCGCCTGTGTTGTTTTGTAAGGGCGGTACATCACACAGTGCCTACAATATACGGACCTTTTTAATGGTCAAGCACGTAGTTTAGACTCAATTTTCGCAAATATTAGGCACGTACAAAACAAAAACAAAAATATATCTATAGATATCTATATATTTATATCTTTATATGACGCAAACCGTCATCTCATCGTGAATTAAACATTTTATAAGGTTTTGCGCAATTCTGATCTGCACTCTTTTCAGTACTCGTCACTCTGCACTCATCACTGTGCACTCATTACCTGCAGCCGCACTCGGCTGCCACCATGTTCGCGTGATGCCTGACCACGATCTCGTCGTATTCAAAGTACAGCATGCTGAGCGGTTTGAGGCGGATGGGTACGCAGCAGGTGGGCGGCGCCAGGCGGCGTTTTTTCTGCCGCATGAGGGTCTGCAGCATGGCGTGGTTGGTGGGTTTGAATTTGGTGTCTACGGGGGACGGGCATTCGCCGTAGCAGAAGCCGGCGTTGAACTGTTTTGGGTGGATGATCCACTGTCCCCAACCGATCAAGTCAAAGTCCACCGTAAAGTCGTACATCTGGCATTGGTCGTCCTTCGACGCCTTGTACCACTTCTTGCGTTTTCCGCCCCCGCCCCCGCCCACGTTCTTCTGCTTTTGCTGTGGATTGGAATCTCTGCTGGACGCGTCTCTCTTCATTCTGTGACGTTGTAACAACACGTCTCTGGTAGAAGAGTATGAACCGACATTTCTTATCGAGCCCGAACTGGAATGTTTAAGGAAGTCGATAACATCTGAGTCTGAAAGGTCTGTGAAGGCATTGTCACTTTGGGTGCTGCTGTTTACGCCAGATACCATATCGTCTCTAAATTGCCGCGCCAGATGACTACCACTATAAGGGTCAGTGGCACTTACACCAACGCTTTTAAGGTAAGCATAAAGACCTTCACTTACTCCTCTCTTTGTCCGCGAAAATCTAGCGTCTGCTTCACCCTTGTGAGTGTTATTTTGTCGGACACCACCACCATCCTCCTCGTCGTTGTCGTCATCCTTTGTGTAGCTTTCGTACATGTTCTTGAGGAACTCTCTGTCTTCCAGGTACAGCGCTACCAGTGACGTGGACTGCAACGACCCGGAGACGTCCTTCAGCACGATGTTCTCTTCCAGATTGTGTGGGATTCGAACCTTCAGCGACACGTTGCCGTGCTTCGTGTTGATCCACGAGGCCAGAACTCGCGTCATATTGAACACGTCATAATCTCCTTGCTCCGTCCCCCTGCAACAAACACATCGATGACGTCACAAAGTAGTTTGGGCATCAACAGAACAAACTGTCGTCAATCCGGTCATTGTTACCATAAAACGAATGTATCTGGACCACCAGGACTCAAAATACTACCGAGACAAGTTATTTTTCTGAATCCTTCCTCGGAAAATTAGTTGGAATAAGAACCTAATGCAAACAACTCAATGCCAAGAACAAGAAGATGACAAAGAATGACGACCATGACGATGCCGACGACTTCTTAAAACGATGATATTAATGATGTGGCAATGGCGGCGACGATGACGACGATTAATGACTTCTTAAACGATGATATTAATGATGGCAATGGCGACGATGACGACGACGACTTAACGATAAAACTTACCGTTCTCTCAGCACGACCTTCTCCACGCATTTCCCGCCCTTCAGAACGTCAATGCGTAGTTTGAAACGCTTCCTTCGTCTGGACCGCTTGCTACCCGCGTCTTTCTGGCGTAGGAAACGCAACTCTGCCGTCCTCAGCTGCTCGTTCGGCGGAAGGAAGGGCACGAAAAAGGACACGGTCGCCTTCTTTTTAGAGTACTGCACCTCTGTATCAACAAAACCAATTTAAAAATATAATAAACATGTTTTCATACCCAAAAATAATATTTAAACAGTAAATCAAAGCTATAAAAAGATCATCAATGCTTATAACCTAAAAAAATAAAAATAATAATAAATAGGAAAGACAAAAGTTACAGACAACATGTGTAGGGTTCAGTGTTGTACATGAAACTGCTAGAGTAAACACAACCTTTAAGGCCACTCCCACAGGGGCATGCACTCAAGCATACAAACTTACACACACCTCTACCACTCCCGCCACTACCACCACCACCATCACGACCACTGTTAATAACAACAATAACGAGAGTATCGTCTGATTATGATATATTGCACATCCAATCTAACGGTCATTTTCACAGTTCTTGATGGTTTTTAACAGCATGAATACAGCACTAAACATAATGATGGTAACTGAAGACGATGATGATGATGATGAGATGATGATGACGATGATGATGACGACGACGACGACGACGACGATGATGATGATGATGATGATGATGATGATGATGATGATGATGATGATGATACGTATGTCAGTATGATATGCACATTGACAGCAGCGATGAGAGTGATAATGATGACAAAAGGCAATCGTAACAAATTTGCAGAGGCTGTTTTAAATTATACTCGAGCAAACAAGTTCATCAGTAGTTCTCAGTAGTAGTCGATGATGGTGATGGTGATGATGTTAATGATGATGATGATGATCATGATGATGATGATGATGATGATGATGATTCATATGATAATAATGTTGAAATTAACAATAATTGTAATTGCTACTGGTGATGATGATGATGATGATGATGATGATGATGATGATGATGATGATGATGATGATGATGATTATGATTATGATGAAGTTAACAAAGATGAAATATAATTTTATACTTCTCTTTTTTTAATGACCTAACAAAGATAACAGTAAACAAAAAAAAAACATATATGTTTTAGGTGTAAAATTTTTATTTAAATCAGGAAATAGCAGTATCAGGAACATTATACAGATAACTTGTAAATTCATAGTACTTGGACAGTGACAGTGTGGGCTTTCTGATTGATAGAGATGGTGGTGATGATGATCGTAGTGGTGATGGTGGTAATGTTGATGAAAATTATGATAATGGGGATGGTGGTGATAGTGAGGATGATGGTCTTGGTATAGATGATTCAGACCTGCTCCTTTTGTGTCCAAACTAATCCTTATAATTTATATTGGAGAAATACACAGTTAACCCAGAGAGGGACGCGCTCTATAATTTAGGCACCAGATACGGGCGCTTGTACTGATGTTAATGATTTTGTTAACATGTTTGAAAGGGAACATGTCCGAATTTAAGACTGGGATTTAGGAAAGCAGTAGAGATCTATGACAATTTGATTTGATTTCTTGTTTATAGGGTGTGGTGAACCTTCAGCGGTCATAGCTGGACCACATCTATGACAATGATAACCATAATAGCCAGTCACATTTTATATCCAGATATTTTATTAAAATTATATTTGTTGTTTTTATATAGCGCTTTTCCAGCTCAAGAGCTGCTCAAGGCGCTGATCCAAACGGGATCTAACTCCAACCGCTCGAGGTGTTAACTTGCTGCTGAATGCGCTTCGTCTGCCGCCCTAGACAACTTAGCTGGATGTGTTCATATAGCTGGCACCCGTCTAGAACATGAGCGTCAGAATCTTTAAAATCCGTGTTACAAAATGCGTGCGTGCACAGACTAAAAGACCTTCATTAGAGTCGTTTGCATTGTAAGCTTAGTGCAGAAAGAAATATGACCAAAAAATATATATATAAACAATAAAATTTAATTTTAAAATACAATTAAAAATATAACTAGGGTGACAGTCTAGTTAAGGCCGTCGGTAAACTGTTCTGTGAAGCAGCCATTTCATCTACCATAAACTCAGCAGTGGCAAGTTCGTTGGTGTCTATATAAGCCTACACACAACAATAAAACTCAACCTACATCTATACAAGTTTGACCAAACGCCGAAGCATACATTCTTTCACCGCACGCATCCGAGAGCGTTTAGCATATGAAACAGATACAACAACGACTCGATCCATTCAATTCACTTGCAAAATATACCCGCTGTTCGAACTTTAACTAGCGGGGGAAACGCCCCTTAATTTGGTCTCAGCTATTTACGGCAAATAATAACAGTAAAATGTTTGTTAAAATTGGCTTACACCCTTTCCTTTGCTTTTGAAGGTGGAACAAATAAGCAACATCTACCCAACCAAAATAATCGTAAACAGGCATTTGATTTTCAAAGGACAATAAAATCGTCGCGATGGCATAAAACATGAAGAGATATTGACGTACAAAAATAAAAAATAATGAACCTATGAAATCGTGCGTTCTGAAGATTACGTGACATCAGCGCATTTTGTGGTCATATTTTGCTGACGTTGCAGAATTTCTGTCTGAATCTCGCACTGAATGGCTTCGGACCAGTATTTTCAAACTAAGCTGACTCCCACGCTCTGTGTTTTATAGCGTCCCGGGAATAAACAAAGAATAAAAGAGATTTGAAACTAAATGTGCTCCTGATATTTCCAGCCATTTCAACCTGGGGAGCATTTCGTAAACGGCTCAACGGGATTTGGCCGGTGGTTTGTGGCGGAGCGGAATATTGCCAATTTTTGGAACACTGGACCTAGGCTACATCGCCCATCTTTCGGCAGTTTGAAAGTGCCGAGAATAGAAACAGGAAAAGACAATACCCCCTCCTCACCTATAATAATCCTGTCTTCAACCAGCAAATCCTCCTCAAACACGACCTCAACCCATACGCACAATGACCTGACTGCATCATCATCATCATCATCATCATCATCATCATCATCATCATCATCATCATCATCATCATCATCATCATCATCATCATCATCACTACCACCAACCTAATCCCATCATACTATGAGAAAAAGTCTTCACGCAAAATCGCCATGGATATCACCGCTTTATAAATGCCCAATAAATCAGTCAATCCCTCAGTCTCGCCATGTACTAATACCAAAACACTATCCCGCACCTCGAAAACCGCGCGTTCATTCATATTTCTAAGGTCATAGACATTCTTCACACATTTTTTCCCCCCTTTCTCAATCCCTCTTGAAACAATAACTGCAGGCACGGCAGACGACAACTGTTTAAAGTCCCATAAACTTGTTACTAGAGGTCGGAATGATTGGCAGTTGGCGAATAATCAGAGATTACATGAAATGCGTGTATCGTTTTTTTTGTTTGAAGTAACACAAATCCCTTAACCCTTTTTATGACTGCAAATTTTCAAGTGCTCAAGGTTGTTTAACGCAACGGGGTATTATACAGTTCTGAGTATACCAAAGAGAAACTTTGCTTACAGTTCACTCCTTCGGATGAGAGTATAACCCGAGGTCTAGCCCGTGCGCGCACGCATTCCATCGCATGGACTTTAAAGATCCTGACGCTCATGTCCTAGAGGGGTGCGTGCCGGCTACACAAGTACCCACTGCGCGCTATGGGTCCCTTCTCCCACTTCCGGTCGCCCAGGATTTGTGCTCAGTGGTCGAGGTGTGACCTTCAAGGCAGCAAGTGGGCGCCTCGGCTTAAGTTAGATCCTGTAACGGCCAGCGCCTTGAGCAGCCAGTGAGCTGGGGAAGTGCTCTATAAGAAAGAGATTGTTGTTTAACATTTTCTCTTATACGAAAGCAAGGAGACTGGAAAAAGAGGCGGGAGGACAACATTCGAGAATGGACTGGCTTGACACTGAGCGAAGCCATGAGGGTTGCTGAGGACAGGGAAAGATGGAGTACGCTGGTTAAACGATCATCTGTGGTGCCGCAACGACCTCCGAGTTATGGGATAGGATAGGATGGGATAGGATAGGTAGATGTTTATGTAGAAAGCATTCTCTTATTCGAAAGCAGGTAGATGCGTGTGTTTATACCTGAGAGCCAGCAGGTAGTGTTATGCACAGTTGTGTTTGTAACGGCTAAAGAGTGTTATTCTTACTGTAAGTTATTGTCATTGCTAATTTAATATAAGTATGTGTTGACACTACAATGTCATTTCTTGAAAGAGATAATAAAGTTATCTTATCTTATTTAGGCTGTCGCGGCTCTAAGTTCCCACATGGCTTTTTGTTCAGCGGGAGAGCAGAGCTGTGTGCGACATTTGAACTATTTGATTATGTAGGAACACCGACCTGCGGGACCGTAGCTATAGATTTGTTACAACATAGCCGCCACCGTGGCCAGGGCCTTGAAAGTCTCTAAAGAAGAGGCGGGACGGGGAGCCTCGATGATCAAACTCTCCAACGCTCTCCGACTGCAGAATGTGTCGATAATCATAGAAGACTCGTCTAACTGAGGGCTCGCGAAGCACGCTGCAGAACTAATGAACGGTTGAGGGGTTGGGTGAGAGGTGGGGGAGGGGAGGGAGAGAGAATTTTGAGATTATAGTCACTGGGTGAACATAGACCTCAAAAAGGGTTGTGAAAGTGCATGAGTAGTGACAGCAAGTGAATCTGACTGTGTAGTAGAAATAGACCCTTACACCCTGTGCCATGTGCTGCTGGAAAGTGCCCATGCTGACTGTGTAGTAGAAATAGACCCTTACACCCTGTGCCATGTGCTGCTGGAAAGTGCCCATGCTGACCGCGGTATCGACGGGAGGGAGATGGATGGCGACTACACCCATTAGATGTAACTAATACACTTCACAACTCACTGACTTTAACGCTGATTCGTACGAGGATCCACCCTGCACTTTACAAATGGCGTTGCCTTTCTACACGCGTCCACATTTGCTGGGGTGCCCGGGACCCCGAGTCAAAACGCCAAACCGCCAATAAAAAAAGCGGTAATTTAAGTCTTAATATAGTCTTCACGCCCACTGTATCAGTTACACCTGTGTGCGCAGACCGTTTAAACCGCGTGCAACCGTTTATACGACGCCCAGAATATCGTTTTGGCATAAAACGCTAGACGTGAAATTCTCTCCTGGTGGGTAGCATATTGAGACGGCGATTTGGAGCGTGAAATAATCAATCACGTTTGTCGTGTCAGTGACCGGGTTAGCCGGCAACGAGGCTCTCGATAGGACACCCAGATCATCACAACAATCATTACCAACAGGAAACACCCAAAATAGGGGTAGGGGCCCTGATCTTTTGTAAAACAACCCACCAGAGTTTTCGAACTCGTTAACTTGCAAATCACCGCAAAAGTGGAATGAGGTATTAAAAAATATTTTTTTTAAAACCACCCATAATCATTTCCCATCTTGCCCAAAACACATCAGTTTGATAAATGAAGCGCACGGAATTTGACCCGTGTTATTCAGTTTGACGACAATGTCGAAGGGAACAAAATATTGCATTGAAGGCGGCTCGGGTGTGTCCTCCAAAAAAGCAGAATGAAGAAAAGGAAAATGGCGTTCATTCAAGGAAAAAAACAGTCCCATTTTGCTAATGGGAAGTTTGCGAAGGATGCAAGGTGGACGGTAGTCAATGAAGGTAGGGCAATGTGTGCTGGGGACCAGGGTACAATCTGATGGTATTAGGCTGGCCGTTTAATTTTCTGCCCAGCTTTCCCCAACGCTGTCGACCGCTTGATCCGGGATGTCGTTTTATGTCACCTTTATTTGTCTCCCTTTCCAGCCCTCTCGTCCTTTTCTGCCTTACGCGACAAAAGAACTCCACGTGACGGACTATTTGAGACCACGCGACGTCGTCTCCGATATTTGCGCTGCCAGAATGAAAGTGTCAGTTCCTGTCTTGACACTCTGTGTAGAATTTATTGCTATGAACCCCTTTTTGGCCCACAAGACTCCTCGATTTCAGTTCATCACCAAAAGGACCTACTCGATCCCATTTAGCAATCAAACTGTCGCCAGTCTTACACAAACTTTCAGTTGAACCTTCTCAGGCCCTGTCCGCTTTCACATTGTTTGACCTTAGTGGCGACTCCTCTTTCTCTGCCGAACCACAAGTTTTTTTTTTTTATAGATTGATTAAATGAATTAATGAATTAATTATGTAATTAAAAGGTATTCAGTGCATATTTCCACAACAAGCAAAATGGCAGCGCGGGCATCAGAAGACGGCAAGACGTTTGTTTAAATGGTTGAGGTAGTGAAAGCAATGTCTTAATTTATTGCAAGCAACACATTAAATTACCCGTCAAGTTTATGATATGCGCCTAATGTAAATCAACAGCTGCTTACGCGTTTTATAAGTTAATTAATTTATTTAGTACCCATCTACATCTGCACACTTAGAGACAGAGACAGAGACAGAGAGAGAGAGAGAGAGAGAGAGAGAGAGAGAGAGAGAGAGAGAGAGAGAGAAAGAGAGAGAAGGTATAGGCCTACATATGGGTGTGTGGGTGTCTATCGTGATTGCATTGCATCCTGGAATTTTCTATTGCAAAAATAATGTATATATATATATAAACAGTCAAAACAAAACAGATACAGCACACTCTTGCTCCCATCAGTCAAAACAAAACAGATACAGCACACTCTTGCTCCCTTGTATATATTTGTTATTATTTATTTTTGTTAACACACTCTCATTATTATTATTATTATTATTATTATTATTATTATTATTATTATTATTATTATTATTATTATTATTATTATTATTATTATTATTATTTCGATTTTCTCGCACTATGCGTCGCTTGCTTAATTGTGGGCCTGTCATTGTGCTATCAGTGCACACACACACATCCAAATGCACACCCACCCACCCACACACACACACACTCTCTCTCTCTCTCTCTCTCTCTCTCTTTTGCACATTGTTGCCACTAAGGTCTGGCTTGTCGGTGTATCTAGCCTATCAACCGCTCCGCCTTAGCGCAAAACTGCTAAATCCCGGCTACCTGGACAACCCAGTCATGTATCCGTACACCCCTAATCCCCTCCACACAGCGCTACCTCGGAAGGCGCAGCCCGGGTGGGTTTTCATACCCACGACATGACAACTAGCACCCTGGGTAGAGAAGCGCAATTTATCTCCTATCGTTCACGTATTACCGTGTTTTTGAAATGCAGGCGATCTGACCAAGGACATGTTTAGTTACACGGTCCCCCGAAAGAACCTGGAATTAAAGAGGCCCCTTTGACCACAGATCCTTTTTGGCATTCACAGTGGAGTGCTGCCCCCACTAACTAAAAAATAAGCTTACAACTAAAAATAACTTTGTCGAAAGTACAGTTACCTTTTAAAATCAATCAATTCCGTAGTTGCTGTGCCTTTTTAACAGCAACTGCTAGCCACCATTATTGCGCTAAAAATAGCAGCTAACCACCATTATTGCGCTATAAATAGCATCTACGAAAGCCCGTAAGAGGCAGAACCCATCATAAAGTTTCTGGGTAAAGGCTTTTGACGTGATAGGTTGGTACAACAGACCCTACCCTACCACAGACATTCAAGACCGCACCCCTTGAAGCCGCGTGGCTCATCCAGAAATAGGGTCAAAGGCCCCAGAGCTATGGTATTAGTGAACTGTTACACCTAAAAATCACTCCCATCAGATCAGGAATGGGCAATTCAAACTTTAGCGATTGGATTGAGCAACGAAAGCCCACGTCATTGGTGTGTAATGTAATAACAATGCGAATTTTAAGGTCAACCTTTAGTGGCCAAAAGTAAACAAAGCCTTCCAATTTGGGGTCCTTTAAGCTCTGGCCTTGCCATGCCTTGCCTTGCCTTGCCTAACCTTACCTTTCTATCTAACCCTTTCTT
The DNA here is from genome assembly GCA_036898135.1 of Oncomelania hupensis. Lineage (NCBI taxonomy): Eukaryota > Metazoa > Mollusca > Gastropoda > Littorinimorpha > Pomatiopsidae > Oncomelania > Oncomelania hupensis. The sequence continues at coordinate 6,955,214 of CM072512.1, forward strand.
TGATCTGACCTGTGGAAGCCTGCGCAATCCCACACAAAGTGAGCAATTGCCACAGCACTGGCAGACCCGAATTGAAACAAAACATTAATGTGTGCACAATAAATCTCAGTGTTCCTTCGGATGAGAGTATAAACCTAGGTCTAATTTGGGCATTTACGCACGCATTCCATCATACGGACTTTAAAGATCCTGACGCTCATGTCCTAAACGGGTAAGTGCCGCTTACATTAAAAAAACACCAAGCAGGCACTATATCCTGTCTCCCCTCGTACCCGGTTGACCAGGATTGTGCTCAGTTGTCTGGGGCGTGCGTCAGACGATGCATCTAAAGCCAGCAAGAGGGCGCCTCGTACAGCTTGAGTTAGATCCTGCATCGACCAGAACCTTGAGCAGCTCTCGAGCTGGAAAAGCGCTGTATAGGAACGATTAAATTAAGAAATTCCGATCGACTGTTTGGCGTCTAACGTAATAAACTGTAACGCTGATCTGCGTGATCGTTAAGCAAATGGCTGAGCCCTGTGCTAGTTATGCATGAAAACAAAGACAAGCACAATGAGACAAAGGCCATGTACATACAAAAGTACTTTGCACTTTGAGGCACAGATTGAGACAAACGAGATGTCGGGGACAAAAGTATCACGACGTGGTGTAGAACAGAAACAACGGGTATAATGTCCAGGACAATTTTGTTTATGACCCCACTCTGTGCGTTAGATCCCTGTTGTCTACACTGCCAACTGTCAGAGTTTGTTAGTTAGTTATTCATTGCTTACAGGGTCCAGCGGGCTGCAAAGAGCCGAATCAGGACCACAACTGGTCGAGTGTTTTATCTACTTGCTCCAATTGTTTTGAGAAAAGTCTCCTTTAAACCAGATCCGCAGATGGCTCAGTGGTGTATGCAGTGTACTCCAATGTCAGGTGATAACACTGCAGCCTTACAGGCAGTGGTTCAAATCCCGGAGTAAAATAATAATAATAACAATAATAAGATAAATAACATTACAAAATACAAATAAAAATTACCCTTCGCATGGACTTTAAAGATCCCGACTCTCATGTCCTAGACGGTGAGTGCCGGCTACACAAATACACCCAGCACGCACTAGGTCCCTTCTCCCCATCCCCGATCGTCCAAGATTGAGCTCGCGCATCTGACTATGCGCCCCCAAAAATTGCAGGTGAGCGCCTCTGGCGCCTCGGGATGCTTGAGTTAAATCCTTTATCGATCAGCGCCTTGAGCAGCTCTTGAGCTGGAAAAGCGCTATATAAAGAGTGATAAATAACATTTAAAAACTAAATATAAATGAGGTCATAAACCTCCGTGCTGATATCGCAGAAGATTCGCACAAACTTCACAAGAGTTTGCTAATCTAACAGTTCTTAAACATTTTAATTTCACACATACATGCACACAAACATACTCATTACCTCCTCGTTCACTCTTGTTGAGCGAGAGAGGAATGTCACCACACTTAGAAACATACACGTAGCAGAAGAAATTCAGAATAACACACGCATATAGCTCTCTCTTTGATATATTCAACTAACGGTGAATAAATATAATTCAAGACGTTAACTTCAACCTAAGCAATTTAACCAGCAAAGTAATTCGCAAACAAAGTAAACATTATCAAATGATTTAGTCCCTAATAGTTCAACTAACGATTCAATCTTCAAACACATTTTCTTTTAGCAGTACTTGCAGATATAAAACCGTTTTCAAATGCACAAGCAGTAATGTTTCTGATCTTGCTTCCCATCATCATCGTCGTCATTCCTCCATTTGTTTTGTTTTGTTTGTTGTTTCGATTCAGACCACCGCCGCCACTCACCCCATCACTCATCCTTACCTCTCCCCCCCTCCCTCCCTCCCTCGTCTCTTATTCGTTAGCAAGTCTCTGATTTTATTTTGTATGAAGCCAGATATTTAGAATGAATGCGTGAGTACTGCGCTTTGAACTGATATTGTTCATTGGGAAAAAGCGCTATATAAATATCATTCTTCTTCTTCTTCTTCTTCTTCTTCTTCTTCTTCTTCTTCTTCTTCTTCTTCTTCTTCTTCTTCTTCTTCTTCTTCTTCTTATTATTATTATTATTATTATTATTATTATTATTATTATTATTATTAATAGTTCTTTTACCTCATATTGGGAATCCATTACAACTAACACATTATTTTCATCTATCATAGCTATATTGTTCACACTTTTTATAGACACACTCACTTCATCTACCACAACACCTATCCAGTATAGTCCATTCACACTTCACGCACTCAATCACAATCACCCAGAGAGAGAGAGAGAGAACTTTATTTCTCCATGGCACCTGGATTTATTGATTATTCTTTGACTCATCACACCCAATGAATCCGCTAATTAAAAGAAGTTCGCTAATAAGGAAAGATAATTCATAGTTCCGATTCTTCCTCCCACGCTTTCACTCACGTTGACTGTGCTAGCTAACACTGGTCCACCAAAATGCGTGATGTGCTGTAAACTAAACAATTCACTTCGTGACTTTGGAACTTTGTCCCATTGACAAAAGATCCGCACCGAATAAACGACTAACACTTGTGACCTTTTCCAACTGACCTTTGCTCTACCTGTGACCTTTAACTCGCAACTTTTCTTTGATTCATTCATACCAGAGAAAATGGATTCATTCACTCATGAACCGGTTCTCAGATTAAAACGGATGCCCTAAAGACCTCATAGTGTAGTACTACATTACATTATTATTGCTTTAGGTCCAGCGGACTCTTCCGAGCCAAATCAGGACCGGACAACTCCCGATCCGCATAAAAGATCTGCTGAAACAACCATAGTGGTAAAACCGAAAGCTCTCCACCAGCCAGTCACTTTACAATAAAGACATCCCACGCAAGGGACGGCTGAGGCTTCACCCCAACTTATCGAACCCCCGTTTACAAAAACAAAATAGAATACAAACATCATTATAAATTATCAACAAAACACATACATATAAAATGCCTACATTGCTAAAGAATAACATCATAGGAAGCCCTAGTGACCACCTGGCAGAAAGCGTCCAATAATCCCAAGCTGATCCAACAGACCTCATACACAAACAAGGCGTCTTGTCCCGGAAGAGTTTTCAAGAAAAAAGGAAGGAGACTGGTCTAGCGAAGAAGACGATAGTATAGCAGATTGATAGAAAAGAGCAGGAATGAGAAAGAGCAAATGAGAAAGACAGCGACAGTGGGAATTTAAAGCACTAAATTTCCAGAAAGTGGGGATACTATTTATACTGAAACCCCCGGCACCCCAACGGGGGAGTGTAGTACTAAGTCTATAGGCTCTACTACGATGAACGCCACAACAAATATCAACTCTACATGTACGATATTACACTACTTCACGGACATGCCATGCCTCAACTAATTGTCCAATTTGAACATGCCGTAACGTTGGCGTACTACTACTACTACTACTACTACTACTACTACTACTACTACTACTACTACTACTACTACTACTACTTCTTCTTCTTCTTCTTCTTGGTGCGACACCCGGTACACATGGGTCGAAGGCGATAAAGCATGCTCTCATGCTTCAGAGCACTGCTTCCTATACGCTTCAAGCTCTATAGTGACGGGAAAAGCGCAATTTCACTGTAAATATATACAGAATGTTGCTCTAACAACATTCCGCTCTTTCCCTATCAAAAACCCAATTGCCTTTTTAAATTCTAAAATTGTATGAAACCAAGTGAGGACACTACCCGGCGTCAACAAACGGTTAAAAAACATTCTCAAACGGTTCGTAAAAGACAGTTGACCTAGAAACAAATACAGTTTGACCTAATTCGTCCCCTAGAGGAGACGAAACTAACATTTTCTATTTTCATGAGTTGATTGGTCAATGCTCCTAGCTTGAAGCGTATAGGAAGCAGTGCTCTGAAGCATGAGAGCATGCTTTATGGCCTGTTGAAACGACTACTACAGCATGCTTCTAGTAGCCTTCGACCAATGTGTATCGGGTGGGTGCGCATATTTTTAAACACGTGAGGGGGACCATTTTCTTGTTTCTTTTTGATGTTGTTGGTTGGTCTTCTTCTTCTTCTTCTTGAAGCAAATCGTAAACCTGACCCATTGTTACTCATTGTGTGAAAGAGACTTCTCGGTGCCACGTATTTAGTTTCCCCAACAAAATCGACAATATAACAAAACCTTCCTACACGCAATTTGTAATATTGTTATCCACTGTCAATGACAACCGTTTTCTACATGATATTGTGTATCCTCGGTACTGTAAGCTTCTGAATCACTGTCACCCTCGTATTAGTAGACTTGATGAGTGGATAAATAAATACTATAGCCTACATCATTAAAAATACATTAACCTGAACAGGAAATAGGATACGCTTCTACAGTCAAGGACAAGCAGGGGCGATTCAATTTTGGAAAACTTTGCTTGTAATTTACGTTTTCGTATTGGATTGTGTGCTTTCTCGCTAATTTAGACGTACATCTACCGATGGAACTTGTGCATTAGAATCTACAGTTTCGTACTCAAAATACGCAGACATTAGTAACTTCATTACACAATATCATCGAAAGACAATCCAGCAGAAAGTAATACAATTTAAAAAAAACAAACAACACACAATCTTCTCTCTCCCGCCAAAAAACACAACAAACAAGCACACACACACACAGACACACACACACAAACAAACAAAACCCGATACAGAGTGTGCCCATATTCACTGCAAATGTCAACGATAAAACTGTCTACACGAGCAGACGGCTAGAAACTGACATTTTGGATGAACTGGTTAATGAAAAATACGGATTTTAACATTTCCACACACTATTTTGCTGCTTTGTGATTATCAAATGAGAATGTAAAACACACATTCTGTTTACTTTAAAACTCTGTTACATTAAAATTACGGATGCATCCATAATTAACGAACAGAAAATATTTTAGGCAGCAACATCTCAGTAAGGGAGATAATAAATTTGCATTTTTGTCAATAATGTATACAAATGGATATTATGTGTAGATCTGTCATGTTGCTTGTTTGTAATGCTTTTTTCCACTTTCGCATAGCTCTCTCTCTCTCTCTCTCTCTCTCTCTCTCTCTTTACACATATACACACACGCACACACATAAATACACATCATTCAACCAGCACACCAGTTTCCTTTCCTTTCTCTCCATCTCACTCTCTGTCTCCACACACACACACACCCACACACACACACACCCACACACACACACACACAAAAAAACACACACACACACAAACCATTCAACCAGTACACCAGACTCTAGCTGATTGGGCCTTTGCAGTGAATATAAAAAAACGCCAATCTACTATTGAAAATGTCCCTACAGTCAGCAAAAAAAATAATAATAAACAAACAAACAAACAAAAACGCCACTTAACTCCACAAAACACAAACCAATAAATTTAAGACAGATATCTAGGAAATGACAGGGTTCACATTTTGTGTAGGCCTACTGTTACCTGTGTATATTGTACAATATAAGTTAGCCTTTGCTGGTACTTGTGTGCATACATTACTACAATTCATTTTTCGGTTATTTGTTTTATTAACGTCTTCTTCATCGAAACAATAAGTCGAAATTCATTTTTATTTCTAGCGTCTGAAGCCATGTTGATCACATTTTTAATTAATTTATTTAACAGTTCTGCTCAAGGTGCTGGCCAAACAGAGACTCAAATTCATGGCGCCCTAGGAGCCCATTTACAACCTTTGCAGACCCCTGTAGCTGTTATCGTGAAGTTATCAGGGATTTCAATGGCTTTTTAAGCTCCTACGAGCTTCCCGGAGAACTTTCACATAAAAAGTGGATTATAATAAATCTTCTATGATCATACTATCAGTGGTAAAGGTTTTGGGAGAGAAAAAAACCCACATGACATTAAACTCGCTTTAGCCAATAAAAGAGATTCAATTGTCCCTTACCTCCTGCCGAGAAACTTCTAATGGTGTCCGTGGGTGGAGGCTGGTCATCCCCATCGCGAACATTGCTGCCTCCACCTCCTCCTCCACCTCCACCACCACCACTCCCACCACCATTGTCTTTGGCGGAGGTCTTCCCTTCTTTGGGCGACGGCTTGATGGAGGACTGGGCGGCTGGAGACCCTCTGAGCAGGTCGTTAAAGAGGTTTACCATGAAGACCGTGGAAGCCTTGCGCTGATACACAGACCCCCGCCGCCCATTCTTGTAGAAATGGTACATCACTTCCGACTCCCGAATAGCCTCTTGCGGCTCCACATCAGCTTCTACAGTATTTGACGTCAGCGCTTTGACGTCAGAGAGAAAACCTGAATCTTGACCGGAGGCGGTCAGGAAGTGTCTGGGATGGAGCGGGGACATGGATACTGGAAGGTTGACAGCTGCCGTTGAGGTGGGGGCAGTGACCACGGTCAACAACGCTAGCAGCAACCACTGTAACCATGGTGACCACACAGGCAACCGTTTCGCTAAAGTACCGAAGGAGATCTTGCTCGGTCTGTCGCTTTTTGTTGCTGTGAGGAAATCTTTAGTTCTTACCCTAATTGCTTCCTTCCTTCTGTCCCTGTGGCAGGGAGCACCATTGTGACGTGAGTTAGCACCGATACATTGTCCTTCTGTAGCGCTGTCGCTGTCAGAAAGGTCCGTTTCAACACAGCAGCAGGAGGAGATAAAAATACCACTGGCAGAAACTAATGCCAGTTTTTTGTGGGCTTGCACCGATGAAAGCCTCGTGCACATAGCTATATCAGGTTTAGAGCGTCCTTCGTTCTGGTGGCAACGAGCGTTGTCATAATAACATAGGGCCCTGTGTGTGCCGTTAGCACCAGTCCTGATGCTAGCGTTATCACTGGCTGCAGCGATAGGGTTATTGGGTTTGCACGTTTTGCAGCACCTTCTGTCTTTTTTATCCATGGCGCTCTCGCTGTTGGAGCACACACGCATGGTGTTGCTGTCGCTGCCGCTGCCGCCGTTGACCTCAACGTCCTTTATTTCAGAGTGTTGGCAAGGATAAACCGCACTGCTACACGCTGGCTGGCTGTTCTTGGGGGTATAATAGTTCCTCGTGTAGTGGTTGTAACACCGGTGATCCCTTTTGACCAAAGTCTGACAGCTGTGTTCAGAGTCTGAAGAATAAACACGACTGCAAAAGTTCTCGCACAAATCGGATACGTGGACGTAAACGACGTCGCTTCCTTGACCTCTGACGTCCCCTTCAGGAGTAGTTGCGGCTGAGTTACTGTTAGGTAGACTTCTACCTATAGCAGCAGTGAAATCACTCGCAGGAATTGCTGTAGTTGCGGCAGCTGTAGTAGCAGCCAAGTCACTGACAGGAACCGTTTTAGCTGAAGCGGAGCGCTTTAAGCCGCGCACAAGCTCAACAAGGACGTTGCTGCCTTCTCTGGTGGGGACGACGTCAGTGTCGAAGGCGCCGTCGCTGCTGCTGCTTTTTGTGCATGACATGCAGCAGACGTCATGCTGCGCTGCAAGAAGGTAGTGGGAGGACATTAGCGTCTGATCTGACGCCCATAGGGTGGAGAAGCGTGAACGAGGCTATAGGATCGCTTTGCCGGATGCCATATCTGTTTTGCACCGGCCGCTCCTGGAACGATCGACGGAGAGAGACAGGATAACAATGCAATTTCTCACACCGTAAATTAAACACCAAAAACTAAAACCACCAATAAACTTCACTCACCCCCTCCCCCTCTTTCTCATTCTCTCTCTCTGTCTCTGTCTATGTCTCTCGCTCTCTCTCTCTCTCTCACTCTCTCTCTCTCTTTCTGTGTATCAAGATTTAAGGATTTAAGGCTGCCTCTTGAAGCCCCAGCTTTGCTGGATGGTAGAGGAAGAAAGAAGTAAAATGTTGTAGATCACATCACCATGACCACGGGGTTCTGTGCTCACCCTTAATCCTCTTCATCCGTATCTGTCTCTTCTAGCTTCCTTATGGGACCCTTCTCTCCTTCTCTCACCCCCACCCCCCTCCCTCTCTCTCTCTCTTATTCTTCGCTGCCACGCCCCGGGCCAGGATGGGCAGTAGGGATTACTCTCTCGGCCCTATCTCTTTTCAAAGATTCGCTGCTCGCTCCACGGATGGAGGCCACCCCACAAAAGCGCGGGTGGCCAAAGGGGTGGGGGAGGGGGGGGGGTGGGAGAGTGCGCGTTGCGGGTAGTAAGTCTCGCAAAAGCAACTTCGCAAAAGCAGGACGCTCGATCAATGAGGCTCAGTCTGCCTCTATAGTTATGCTTTATACCTCGCTATTAGTTCTGTTTTATATCTCTCGCGCTCTCTTCTTCAACGGAACTAACTAAACCTCCCTCTGAACTAAACACGGATACCTATGACTATCATTACCTCTTGTGGCGTCCTATTTTATGTCTTGTGGTGTTACTTTGAAAATAATCTACGAACAATTAGAATGCAGTTATCTCAGTTTTGAGCCCTCAAACTGACATTAAAAAAACAACCACCACTACCACCACAGTTGTTGATTCTCAGTACTTTCAGACACACCTTCACATAATACTTCTGTGAAATGTCGAATATTCAGTGTTTTTTTTTTGTTTTCTTAGATATATTTACACTCACATCAAATACTGAAAGTTTTCACTTCCTCATTGATGCCTTCCATCAGATGTAGGCTACAGAAATCCAACATTTTTGAATAATACAGTAATTTAACAGTTTGACATGCAAACAGGCGTAGGGAAAAACACGACACGCCAAAAAATCGTCCCCAATAAGATAACACATTTCTGTTGAGTTAACGCGTTCACCATTTGCAGAATGTTTCCTTTGATAAAATTTTCACACGCACCCTTGAGATCCTGCTTCACCATCCGGCATAATACGTTAATCTGAAACAAACAATACAAACAACATAATTAAAATAAATATTCAGTAAATTATTCAAAACGCCATTTTATCATTTTGGCTGTCGTCGTCATCACTGATCACCACCGACATCAGTAGTACCTTATATAATAATAATAATAATAATAATAATAATAATAATAATAATAATAATAATAATAATAATAATAATAATAATAATACAGGATGCTATATACGCATATAAAGACACAACTATTTGTAATCAATAATGGAAAGAAGAAAAAAAAAATTCTGTTAAAATACTGCCCAAAAAAAATCTGCTTTGTGGCGAACAGTAAGATAGGTGGGGATTACATGATTATTGCTTTAGGTCCAGCGGACTCTTCCGAACCAAATCAGGACCAGTATTCACACTTTTCTGCTATCCTATGCACCAACGGGAATCCCCTCAATGAAACATACTTCCGGTTTCTTTCTCCGCGTGTTTTAGTGAGTTATTTCCAAATATTCAAGAATAATAACATGCGTCACTGGCCACCAGTATCGTACCCTCATATATATATATATATATATATATATATATATATATATATATATATATTATATATATATATATATATATATATATATATATATATTTTTTTTTTCTATTTTTTTTTTTTTTTTTTTGCTGCAGTTTATTATCCCTTTCTATCGCCAGTGGCGCGCCTAAACCCTACCTACCTAACATTATTTGTGAATTTTTGAAAAATATTCGGAAAAACATAACGCCCAAATGCTGGCTCGAACCCACACCTGTAAGGCGCCATTGGTTTCTGGCTTGTGGACAAGGCAAGTTAGTCCCGCCTTAGGCCACTTGGCCACAACGCTCGCCTAAAATAGTCAACTACTTCGTGTTTTGTGAAGGTTGCGACGGCGAAGCTATGGAAAACTACAAGAGTCTTCAGGTCCTGTTTCACTTTCTGTCGATGATCGACGCACCTCCGAAGTCGCCACAAATACAGGCCTCTACGATTGTTTTTTTAAATCCTTTCACTGAGCATGTACTTCCTCCACCGTTTTTATACTTATCCCACTCGTTTTCTGGCTCTAACAATCGTCGTTTTCGGCAATTTGCCATATTTAAAAGTCACGCATCAAGCTTTGATAAAAGCAAAACAAGCCAGACCGGAACTTGGTTTCATTCTAACCTCGTTTTAATTTATAATGGCGATACCCACGAGTTTTTATGAGAGGTGCCGGAAAGTTGTGAATAGGTGGGGGTAGGAAAGGCGCGTTAGTCGAGCAGGAAAATCTATGCTAAACAATTGAAGGCTAAGTGAACAGAGAGACAGCAACGGCCAAACGTGCAGGGAGAAGGTTCGTATCACAGCCTTAGCGTACCGCTAGCCTCACCCCTTTATCTCTCGAGCAACGCAGCTGCCTTACTCTTTTGGATGAGAGTATAAACTGAGGTCTGGTCTGTACCCGCATGCATTTGATCGCACGGACTCTAAAGATCCAGGCGCTCAAACTCCTGGACGGGTAGGAAGCAGATACACCAACACACTCGACAAACACTGTAATGGGTCCTATTCCCCGCTTTGTCTTGAGCGACTGCATGCTCTGCGGCACAGGCGCTTGTATATGGACACGCGAGCGCCTATGCCTGTGACGTGTCTTCCTATTGGTTATCTATAAAACCAAAGAGAGACGCGCCACAGTTATAGGCGCACGCGTGTCCAAATACAAGCGCCTGTGCTCTGCGGCTTCATCTCCGTCGCATTGGCTGAGAAGGCAAGAAAAAGCCAAATAGGCCGGTGACGTTGATGAATAGAACTCGAAAATCCAAACGCAAATGCGACATACTGTCTTGCCAACAGACCTCTACAATGAATACCACTTTACACTTGTAAGAAAAAAACAACTGTGATGTAAAATGAAGCCTACGTTCAGGAAACACGGCACGTCACCTGTATGACCAACATTGAAACCTTCATCCTTCCGCCCTCACCCTTCCCACCCCTACCCTCCCCAACCCTGCCCTTCCATCCCCGCAACTTCCTCCCCGCCCCCACCCTCCCCATTAAGATAAAATAGTCCGCAGCACCGACATGCCTGATGACCTTACTCATGACGTCATTGCACCCGATTAATGGAACAATGCGTTTTACTCTTGCGTTTGATCTTGATCGGGTACACTGGCAAGACTGAGATACTCCGATATCTACCCGGAATAAGAACACGGAAATCATATCCTGTTCATAAACAGACAGCTTTTAAAAAAAAAAAAAAGAAGAAGAAGAAGAAGAAGAAAAGAGTATCTTGTTAAGAAATCGGTAGATTATGATTAAAAGAGTCCTAGTATTTTACACAAATCCATGAGAGATCCTTGAGATTATGCGTTCGATTCCCCCGGGGATGCCCAGACAATTAAAACTCTCTCTTCTTTTCTTAGCAGCCTCAGTGACCGTTACTTGTTTGCCGTTGTCATGCCATTGGCCGCGTTAAAATAGCAGGGCTGTTGACGATTTCGTTTTAAGACACCATCATCATCATCATCATCATCATCATCATCATCATCATCATCATCATCATCATCATCATCATCATCATCATCATCATCATCATCATTACCTTAGATTACCATTACCTTAGATTAATTAAATTAAATAAAATAATGTTTAAGGCGGGGTTTGCTGTAGCATCAAATCAGTCGGGAACTTCGCCTTGTTTTTCCTGCTAATTGGAAATAAGTAACACATTGGTGTATGTCATAACTCTTCCAATATCATAAGTCACGTATTGTCGATTACAAACAAATCAAAGAGAGAGAGAGAGAGAGAGAGAGAGAGAGAGAGAGAGAGAGAGAGAGAGAGAGAGAGAGACAGACAGACAGACAGACAGACAGACAGAGACAGACAGACAACAGAAGGGCAGACAGAGAAAGAGACAGAATCAGACAGACAGACAGAGATATTTTGAAACATTTTTTTTAAAATTAGGGATACAGATTTTAGACTAGTTAAGAAGTCTAATCTTCCAATCTGTCCCTTTACAAATTAACATTAAGAAAGAATATAAAAACATAAACATAGGGAGGGAGTGAGAGAGAGAGAGACAGACAGACAGACAGACAAACAGTGAGGGGATTCATACACACACGCAAACAGTACAAAATAGATAACTAACCTAACTGTGTAAGGGAGTTTGGGATGGGGGTGGAGCGAGGGTATTGGACAGGGTATAGAGGGTATAGAAAGAGCCTTATTGATTGATCTTTTGCTTTTAATACTGTATCTCATTTCAATCTTGCATGTGCGGCCAATCATTACAATGACAAAGGCAAATTTGTTTGGTGTTTTTTTTTAATTCGACAAGCTTTGAAGTATTTTTTTTAACCTAGAATCGATCATGTTCAAATTATTATTCCCCATTCCAACTCTTAGGGCCGGACTGCTGCTGCACGTATCAACGAGAGCGGGGGAGAATTGCCGGTGAACATCCTCTCCAACTTTGCTGAAGCGTGCCCCGCCTGTGCGAACAGACACGCGATTTCACTTTTACATTAGCATCGCCCATTGCAACAAGCCTAGAAGCGTCTGACCGTTGTGGTTCGTCCTGTTGAAGGACCTTCACCGCCAGACCGTTGAAACGTGCACTGTAGCCCTTAGTTGTAATGACGTATTAGTATTATTTTTCAGCATAGACGTAATTTTAATGTGCAGTTTAAAAATTACACATGCCGGAAATGTCTTAAAGCAAATAACATCCGTGTAAACGACCTTAAGGTATTCACTTCCTTATTTTGCTGTCTTTTCTATTCTATTTTAATTGAACACTTTTTATTACATTTGGCTTATCTATCAACAAATCAATCAAGCAATCTACCTTTCTATCAATAAATGAATCTCTCTGTCTGTTTGTCGGCCCGTCCATCCATCCCTCCATCCAATTCTCCCTGACTCTCTCTCTCTCTCTCTCTCTCTCTCTCTCTCTCTCTCTCTCTCTCTTTCTGTCCGTCTGTCCGCCCGTCCATCCATCCATCCATCTCTCTCTCTACCATTTATCTTTTTGATTTTTTAAAAAGTATTTATATTTTCTACTATCTTTCTATTTATACAATTCAATTTATTCTTGTATCACTTTATGTTAATACTTCTTTTTTTTTTCATATGTAAATTTCAAGTCTTTGTTTTTGTAAACTAGAAACGTGTATTTGATTATGTGTATAATATGTTCTATGTCGCATGTAGTTGTGACTGCTCTTGTTTGTACATGCGTATTCGTTGTTTTTCTGTGAGCCTATCCTTTTTTTGTGTGTGTGTGTGTATGTTTGTGTGTGTTTGTGTGTGCATTTATTTATACATTATAAATGACATGCCATATCGTCACTGTATGAGAATAAAGAGTAACTGTAGATTATAGTCACACGACACCGAAGCGTATAGGCGACTACTGGTCACATTATTCTGATACCAGCGAACCAGTTGATGGTAAGGGGAAAATAATATGGTCACACATTGGCCAATCCGGGATTCGAACCAGGTACCTTTCGGTTACTAGTAAGACGCTCTACCAACTGAGCTACCCGGCCCCTTAGAATAAAGATTTCCTGACTTGACTATTTATCTGTCTATCTGTCTGTCTGTCTTTGTCTCTCTCTCTTTGTCTCTGCCTGCCTGTCTGTCTGTCTCATTTATCTATAAATTTATTTAGGGTGGTCGGTTGTTGTTTTTCAAGACAATAAATGTAAAAAAAAAAGCATTAAAAATATTTGATTAAATACATGAATACAAGAAACAGTTACGTATAAACATGTACTACATAAAAACGAATGATTTACACATGCTAAGAGTTACACTACCATTTTTTTTCTCTTTATAATTCTATAGCGCTTTTTTCCAGTTCAAGCGCTGCTCAAGGCGCTGGCCGATACAGGATCTAACTCAAGCCGCTCGAGGCGCCCACTGGCTGCCTTAGGCGCATAGTCTGACGCCAAGACGACTGAGCACAATCCTGAGCGACCGGGTAGGGGAGAGAAGAGAAGGTTTTACCAAGTTTATTTCTAGTATAGAGGAACAAGTTTATTACTACGCGGTGTAATTATGGTATAGTGCAGTCCTGGTCGGCCAGCCTGTTCCAAAGCCTGGCGTCCATAAAAGAGGTTCCCAAAATATGGAGAGTTTATTAATAGAATTAATTTGATCTCTATTTTGGGAACTATGTGTTCAATTAACAACACCCACGATGAGCTAAAAATATCACTATGGAGAACTCGCCTTCGGTAATTTTTGCACGACCACGATATTACTCAAATACGAGTGCTCTCATTCTTTTTGCGGACAGATATGCACGTACATTCAAATACTGACAAACAGACACACACATATTCACAAACACTCACACACAAACGCACACACAACCCCCCCCCACACACACCCACACGCATGTGATTCGGATGTAACAAGACGATAATGTAGATTGTGTCTGCGAAATTTTCGAACATTGAGGTTACCTTTCCATGTAGTGTGGGCCAACTTTTCTTTTCTTTTTTCTTTTTTTATTTGGAGGGCGGGTAAAGTGTAACCTCTACAGGGACAACCTACGATCATTTGTTTTAAACTCAATAACAATATAATAATAATGAATGTACCTGCAACGTTTCAGGCAATCTTATCTACTATTTCAGGGTTTATTATCATTTTAGTCGTGTGACAGAAATCTCACTGGAATATAATTTTCAATGACGAGAATGTTCAAAATGTGCTTGTAAACCCTTCTTCTACCTTTCTGGTGGTTGCCATACTTGCATCTTTATTTTTTGTTCTCTCCATATGTAAGGCTATTTGCAGTTATGCTACTTTTATCACCCTTTAATTCAGAAATTATGCTGTAACTTCAAAAGCACCACAACGTTATCTACTTTATTTATTTATTTATTTATTTATTTATTTATTTATTGCAGTATCTTAAGACGTTTGCTTTAAAATAAACCTAATTTCTGCAAATTGATCCACTTTGATCTCAAAGTACTCAACTTCCTTAACTCATTGATTTAATGAAGCACAGTTCGGATTATAGGGAACCGGTCCTACTAAAACTAAATCATCATCATCAATAATAACCGATAATAACTGATATAATTTATCAGTACAACTTATGTTAATCTGATGAATAAAATTTGATACAACAACAACGATAATAACCACTGTAAAGTATTTATTACACGTCTATTTATCGTAACAATAATAATCTAACTTGTATACAATAACAAAAGGTGTTTTTTTTATATACAGGGTGGGCCATAAATAGTGTCCACATTTTATTGTGCAACAACAGATAGAAATTAATATTTTACATGTTTTATTCCACGTAGACAACAATGTTAAAGGTTTTGTTCAAACTAATCTTAGCAAAATCTGTGCATTTTCAGAGTCACAGAATCAATAGTTCATGATGTGCTCAATCCATGCTCCGCGTTGTTGAATAACAGCTGGCAGCCGAACGTTGAAGTTTTCACCAGACTTGAACCCTGCTGATTATTTTCTTTGGGGTTATTTGAAAGAACGAGTGTATACAGACAATCCAAGAACAAGTAAAGAACTAAAGGCAAGCATCAGGAGAGAAATCAGAAGCATTCCTGCAGAGATGCTGACAAGAGTTGTGGACAACTTCAACGTTCGACTCGCAGCTGTTATTCAACAACGCGGAGCATGGATTGAGCACATCATGAACTATTGATTCTGTGACTCTGAAAATGCACAGATTTTGCTAAGATTAGTTTGAACAAAACCTTTAACATTGTTGTCTACGTGGAATAAAACATGTTGTAAAATATTAATTTCTATCTCAGTTATTGCACAATAAAATGTAGACACTTTTTATGGCCCACCCTGTGTACACAGGGATAAATGATCTGTAGCAATACATTAGGCTTTTAAAACCATGTCGTCATCGATAATAACACGATGACATGCCATTCAAATGTATTTCCATACACCCATACACGTACATATCTGAATGGAAAAGGGCCTTTTCTTTGTCGGTTGTGTCTTACACAGCAGAAGTGAAATGAAAACGTGGAACTATATTGGCCAGTCCTTCAACTACTCTGCAAGCCAAATTGTATCAAACAGGTCCAGCTAAGTTTGCGATACAGCGCAAAACGAGTCTGTACAAAAATTATGAAGCTCAACGACCTTGACCTTTCTGAATTACCCAAAAGGCTGCACTGTAATTAAAGTATCTGCATAGTACAAAAATCAAAATAGGTCAAGTACTTTTTATTTTAGGTAATACTTTAAACGTGTTTTGAACAGAAAAGTCACATTCGGACAGAGCAAAGGATGGACCAAACGACCGACCAACGCACAAACACTGAATGATTGGCCATGAGTTGAAGTACCTGTATACCAAATAGTCAAATTCGGTTTAGCGGGTTTTTGTTGCTATTTTTGTAGTTGTTGTTGCTGCTGTTATTGTTTTGCTGTTGTTGTTTTTAAAAATTCAAAGATAGATCAAAACGTATTTAGCAAGGAATTGATCCCAGTGACCTTGACCTATGAAGTAGAGCAAATACGATGGCACGGGATAGTCACTAGCCTAGGTAATGTACCTATGAAGTTTGGCCCATATCTGTTAATGGTTTTTATTGTTAATGGTTTTTAATATAAGGCAAACAACTGACCGAAAGACAGACGATCGCGTAGACCGACCGACCCGACCGATGGACTTAGGGCTCGTTCTGATTCCACACTTCTTCAAAGTATTTCTAGATAAGTCTTTTAAACAAAATCTACAACTCGAAAATTATCTTTCACAATTGAGCTTCCAGCAACAATAGTCAGGCGTCATTTTTAAAACTTGTACTAACAACTTCCTGAAACAAATAGGCGTTTACATCTCACTGCAAAATCCGACGTTCTGACAGTTTGTGGAGTTGTAAAACAACAGCAACATGCGAATAGTACTTTATTTGTATGACTATTTGTTAGTTTGTTTGTTTATTCGTTGGTTTGATTTCAGTTTTTATTTGTGCAAACAGTTGGTACTTTGTATGGATGGCGTTGCGGTGTTGAGATATGGACACCCGCTAGAACTATTTCATGTTTAAGCAGCTGTCACAACAACAGTGGATACGGGTTGATAATTTGTTGTACGAAATAATTAGCTTGTTCGGGCTTCAGTTCACCTTGGCACTGCTTTGCTTAGCCTAGCCGGCTGCAAGTCACGTGCCGCATGAAGTTGTCGTGCAGCCTGGTAAGTAAGGTTTAATAATTATGTTTTAATATCGGCCATGGCAAATCAACAGGGTAGGTCAGTGCGTATTTTTTTCTTTCCACGAAGAAAGCCGCATAGCAGTTGTGGATTGACTTTATCCCTCTGTATTTTTCTGCCATCCTGTGTGTACACGTTGTTCTACTTGGATATGTCGGGCTTGCTTTAACGCGAGGTTTCAGCGTTCACGAGGTAAGGAACAGTTTCCTTATTTCGATGATATTTGTTGGGTCGAATTATTAGATATTTCCTGTGATAGGTTTTGGTCGTTTGTTCGGTTATTTTCCATCGCATTGTTTTTTTGTTGTTGTTTTTGTGTTTTTTTAAATTTAAATTATTCGTTTTGGTAGGAGGAAGGGGGCGGAGGATGGTGAACTAAAGGAATTGTTTAAAATCATTTTGATATTTTCATGTAGCGTCAAATTTGTGTTCTTGGTTTCATTTAGTTATGTAGGCCTAGACTGTATAAGATAGACAGTTCTATTCATATAGCACGAAAGAAAAATCATTCCATGGTCTCATGGTGCAGGTGTAGTAAACTAATATCGTAATAGTTGTATGCCGCGCTCGCCTATGATTCTGGAACTGGTATCATGGGGAATTATACAATATATACGCGTCTGTATCCAAAATGGAGATTGTCTAAGAGCTGTGATTTGTTTATTTATGTTGGCCTTGAACCTCTGTCCTCCTCATCAAAATCATTAACATCGTCCGGAAATCTTGAAAACTGTTCAAGTCTCGGCAAGTCAGTCAGTAAATTGAGTCCCAGTGTCGTCTCTATGAATCGTGGGAAAAACGGCGACGGCGTCGGCTACACCAGCGGTGTCAGGTCACACCGCAGCGGCTACACCAACAACGACGTCAGCAGCGACAGCAGCAGCAAGAGGCGTCTGCAGAAGCCTAACCCCTCTCGTCTATGCCCAGTAATTGACTCTAGTGACTCCCTCATCCCTTACATTTCCCTTCTTTGCAAGTTCTGTTATTTCGGAGTATCGTGAATCGTCAGCACTGAAAACTCTACAGGGAGATAGGGGCATGGCATCTTTGAAGAAAATTCTACTTTCATTAAAATATTCTAGCTTCGCATGCATCGTTTTTGTCTTCGTTAACTGCAGTTAATCGCCTCTCAGTTTACAAGTTAGGTTAGGTCAGAAAGAGGGAAAAAACCCAAACTGATTTACTTTTAAACCATTATTTTTATCACCACCTCATTATTTTGATTATCATCATCGTTAGCAGCTACATCACCTTCACCACCAATCACCACTGCCCACCATCGTCACCTTAACCCCCACCATCGTCACCTTAACCCCCACCATCGTCAACACCGCCGAGAAAACGGAGTACCCGGAGAAAAACCCAGAGGGCCGTAAAAGTCTCGTATCTAAGTGGCCTAAGTTGTGTCCACTGCGAGGTTCGAATCCGCGACCTTTGGCATAGGAAACCAGACCACTACCAGTCCATCACCCCACGTCACTACATTGGAGCGTTGAGCAGGGGCCCGTTGTCTAAGGCGGGCGCACGCCAACGCTCGCTGGCTTTCGGATTGGAAACGGTACGCACGCCGCGGGCGTGCGCGTGCGTTGGCGAGCGGTGGCTGAAGGTAGTATGCCTCGTGCTTCATGACCTCGGAGCACAGCACTGCAGCAATCGTCTTCACACGGTTTCTGTTTACAATCATTCCTTCTTCTGCCGCCATTTTGAAAACGCTCACCACGCGCAAACCGTTTCATAAGGCAAAGTGTGCAGTGCGTGCGCTCACGGCAGGCGTTTTGTTCTAGGCAACAGGCCCCTGGTCGAAAGGCTTTATTCTATCATGTCTATATTCTTACTGTAAATACCAATTTCTTCTGCAAATCTGCTTCAGTGTTAGTTGTCTATCCCGTGTAGGGCCTGCTGCTTTTCCCAAAGGCTAGTGGACGCCTTGGTCGGATTGAATTAGATGCACCTAGGTCCTTCTCCCCCATCCCTGGCTGCCCAGGATTGTGCTCAGTTGTCTGGAGCGTTATTACGATGCGCAAGTGGGCGCCTTGGGCAGCTTGAGTTAGATCCTGTATCGGCCAGCGCCTTGAGTCGCCAAGTACGGCGAAATGTGCCCTGTACAAATCCTCAATAATAATAATAATAATAATAATAATAATAATAATAATAATAATAATAATAATAATAATAATAATAATAATATCGGCCAGCTCTTTGAGCAGCTCTTGAGCTAAAAATCTCTATAAAAGAATGATTTTTAAACATTAAAATTATTTTTGTATCACTTTGTATAATAATAATAATAATAATAATAATAATAATAATAATAATAATAATAATAATTAGAGGAAGAAGAGGAAAAAGAATTATTATTATTATTATTATTATTATTATTATTATTATTATTATTATTATACAAAATGATAAAAAAATAATGTTATTTGTTAAAAATCATTCTTATATAGCGATTTTTCTTCTTCTTCTTCTTCTTCTTCTTCTTCTTCTTCTTCTTCTTCTTCTTATTATTATTATTATATACGCGCTTTTCCACCAAATCACCAATAGGGTTCCAAGCGCGGCGATCTGCACCAACATAAACGCTCACATGTTAAACATGCTCTGTCATACGCAACAAAAACACATTCATAACTCAAACCTGTGGTGCACTGACAAGGTGCTATATAGCAGGAGGAAAAGAAATTGACTTTTTATACTTGAAAATGTTTTTATATTATTATTTTAGACCGACAGCATCCAATGGCCTTTACTGAAGGGATGGGGGAATGAAGGGGTAACCGGAGAAAAACCTCGGGAACATTGCTTACTAGAATCAATCGGATGAGAGTATAAACTGAGGTCTAGTCTGCGCACGCACGTATTCCATCGTACCGACTTTAAAGATCCTGACGCTCATGTTCTAGACGGGTGAGTGCCGGCTACACAGATACACCCAGCACGCACTAGATCCATTCTCCCCCATCCACGGTCGCGAAAGATTGTGCTCAATTGCCTGGGCGCCAAGCGCCCAACGGCTGCTAGTGGGCTCTTTGGAGGGCTGGAGTTAGATCCTGTATCGGCCAGCGCCTTGAGCAGCTCTTGAGCTTGAAAAGCGCTATATGAAATAAATAAATAAATAGTTAAGACCAAGCATATGACTCTATATGACACCACC
>CM072512.1:6980483-6997983 GCA_036898135.1 Oncomelania hupensis
GTATACCTTGTCGTCTCCTCAAAAGTTTGCCTCCCACCTCCCTTCCATCCCCCCCCTCTCTCTCTCCCGCTCTCTCTCTCTAGCCCCGAGGGGCAAAATGTAAAAAAAGCACACCTAGTGCTTACTCTTTAACCCTTGTTAAATAAAATTGTTATCTTATCGTTTCTTATCTTATCTCTCTCTCACTCCCCCACCCCTCCCCCAACTCCCCGTATGGAACTCTCTTTCTCTGGAATGTAAATCGTACGAAACCTTTTTTTCTTTTCTTTTAAAAAAAAAAAAGAAACTGCTTGAAACATTTGACAGAACTCTTGCAAGAGTCCATCCACGTTGGTCTGCTGGAATGAGAATGTAGGTTGTTTAAAGTCATATTTCTAAATTATGCCGGCTAGGCTGCCTATTGATAGATATTACATTTTAAAGTGGTAAGTGTCGTTGATGCAGGGAATACAGGTTCTAAGACTACTATCCTATTAGACGATCCAATATTTACCTGAGGTTTCAAATAGGGACAATAAAATATCTTGTATCTTGTATCTTGCTCCTTGTTTGTTGTATCTTATATCTAGTTTCTTGTATCTTGAATTCGACATTTTTTTAAATTTTAATTTAGCAATTTTGATCCTTACTTTAGAAGCACGTTAAATTCGTTTTTCACTCTTTTGGAGTTTCCATCCTTTCACCTTTTTCCCCACTGCCTTTCACTGTCTCTCTCGTCCTTTACTTCTGTCGCACGCTCTCTCTCTCTCTCTCTCTCTCCTTCTCTGTCCCATAGAAAAGCACCTGGGCAGCCCCAATATAGGGTTTTCTTGAAAAGCGACCGAGACCACAACCCTTCTTTCTATTCTTTACAATAATGAGAAACAAATATATACATATACTTAAAGAACACAAAATGACGTACAGCGTGGTTGAACCTAAAGGAGACCTCTCTTTCTTCTGTGTCGAGAGAGAGAGAGAGAGAGAGAGAGAGAGAGAGAGAGAGAAAGAGAGAAAGAGAGAAAGGCAGGCAGGTATGTTGTGAGCTTCAAACCCAAACTCGTGGTAACCTACCTACCCTCGCGAGACGATCCATTTGGAGAAACTTTACCATCTCCTATAGAAAAAAGGAACCACAACTCAAAAGTTCCCGATGAAGATTTTCCCCCCATTGAAAACACGGAGTTACCGTTCCCTTTTTTCTAGAGTGTTCTTTCAATGTAATCCTTTTGAAGATTCGAGATAAATGTATAGTCCCCATACATACAAGGAAATGTAGCGTGTGGTGTGACAATTCCGTACACAAGGACATTGATACCGACAACGGTAAACATAAAATAAAATTCTGCATCTATCACATTATCACTTGGGCAATAAAATAACGTTTTCCTGAACAGTAAAATCACTAAAACTATTACTTCCACAGAGACATCACCCAACAACACCAATGGCATCGACATGAACATCAAAGTCCAAGGCCAATCCCCCAACACTGTGCATAGCTTCAAATATTTAGGAGCCATTGTATCAGACAATGGGTCCCGAAAGGAAGTCCTCTCCAGGATCGCACAAACAACTGCTGCCCTGACAAGGTTGAAGCCCATTTGGAAAGACAGGAACATCAGTCTAAATTCCAAGGTAAGGCGGCTGCGCTACCTTATCATATCCATACCCCTATATGCTTGCAAAACATGGACCATCACAGCAGATCTACAACGAAGAATACAAAGCATGGAGATGAGATGCTACAGAAGACTTCTGGGAATTTCCTATTCCCAGCACATCACCAGCAACGAAATCCTACAGACATCACACAAGCCTGATTCTGCCCTCTCATGGTTTCACTCCTATCTCTTTGATCGCTCTTGCTCCGTTTCGGTCTGTGGCCTGTCTTCCGATCCTTCTCCACTACGTTTTGGTGTGCCCCAAGGCTCTGTCCTGGGGCCAATCCTTTTCGTTCTCTATACTCAACCCATTGCCTCTATCGTACAACGTCATTCTCTCTCCCATCACAGTTTCTCGGACGACAACCAGCTGTATGCTTCTGGACCCCTCACCAATCTTCCTGTTCTTATTTCTTCCACTCAGGCCTGCGTCTCTGAGCTTAAGGTTTGGATGACGCAGAACAAGCTCAAACTTAACGAGGATAAAACTGAACTTATCATCATTGCTCCTCAAAAAATATTTTCATCTACTTCCTTACCTTGTTCTGTTTCACTCTGCGACACCGACATTTCTCTATCAACCTCTGAACCCCTTGGGGTCATGAGCAATCTTGCCACTGTAGATTGTTCAAACCTATAAAGGGAAAAGTGAAAGCCACAGTTGAAAACCTGTCTTTCCTTTGTAGGCAAGACAGATTCACTGCGGCAACAGTACCCCCGTTGGAGTGCCGGGGGTTTTCAGTATAAATAGTATCCCCACTTTATGGAAATTTAGTGCTTTAAATTCCCACTGTCGCTGTCTTCCTCATTTACTCTTTCCCATTCCTGCTCTGTCACATCACTCTGCTATACTATCTTCTTCTTCGCTAGATCAATGACCTACCTTTTTTCTTGAAAACTCTTCCTGGACAAGACTCCTTGTTTGTGTATGAGGTCTGTTGGATCAGCTTGGGAGTGTTGGACGCTTTCTGCCGGGTGGTCACTCGGGCTTCCTATGAATGTACTATTTAGCACTATAGGCATTTTATATGTATGTGTTTGGTTGATGATTTATAATGATGTTTGTATTCTATTTTGTTTTTGTAACCGGGGTGTTCGCGTAGTTGAGGTCAACCCTCAGCCGTCCCCCGCGTGGGATGTCTTTATTGTAAAGTGACTGGCCGGTGGAGGGCATTCAATTTTCCCACTGGGGTTGTTTCAGCAAATCTTTTATGCGGATCGGGGGTTGTCCGGTCCTGATTTGGCTCGGAAGAGTCCGCTGGACCTAAAGCAACAATAAATCAATCAATCAATCACTATCAACCTCTGTCCGCAATCTCGGTGTCACCCTTGATCAAACCGTCTCTTTTCAGATGCATGTAGCTAATATTTGTAAAACCTGCTTCTACGAAATTCGTAGAATCTCATCCATCCGTCATTTACGTACTGAAGATTCAACTAAGACTCTTCTCTGTGCCTTTGTACTGTCTCGTTTAGATTACTGCAATGCTATTCTTTCAGGCTGTCCTATCTATCTTATTTCTAAGCTCCAAAGTGTCCAGAACCATGCTGCTAGGCTTGTCTTTCGCTCTTCTAAATTTGACCACATCTCCCCTCTCCTACACACTCTCCACTGGCTTCCTGTTCAACAGAGAATTTCTCACAAGACTGCCACACTCTGCTATAAGTCCCTTGATGCTTCTGGCCCACAATATCTATCTGACCTACTCCATCTCTACACCCCATCCCGTCAGATTTGCTCTTCTGCAGACTCGTATTTTCACGATCCCCACTGTCAGGACTAAAACTTTTGGCCAAAGGTCTTTCTCTTATCAAGCTCCTGTTACCTAGAACCCGCTCCCCCACTTCATCCGTCATTCACCCTCCCTGCCAACCTTCAAAAAATATCTCAAAACTTATTTATTTCCATCATAGTCTTTAAATCTTGATTGTCTTTGAGTATGTTTGGTGTGCTTAAGCTTCTCGCAGTGACTAATTTAATTGATGTTTTGTTTTTCTTTATTATAGAAGTGATTTTGTGTGCGTGCGTGCGTGTGTGTCTGTGTGTGTGTTTTGCAGATGGTGGTTATCAGTGAAAAAGTTATCTTCTTTTCTTGTTTTGTATGTTGATTCGTTGTATATTTTTGACTTTGTAAACGCCTAGGGCTTTGTTTAGATTAGGCGTCAATAGCTATAATAATAATAATAATAATAATAATAATAATAATAATAATAATAATAATAATAATAATAATAATAATAATAATAATAATAATAATAAGCCATTGGACAACACGATGACATGCTCACAGTGTTGAAGAAACAGAAACTCCGATGGTATGTCACATCTGGCCTTGCAAAGACCATCCTGCAAGGCAATGTGCAAAGAGGCATAAGAAGAGGGAGACAGAAAAAGAAGTGGGAGGACAACATTCGATAATGGACTGGTTTGACACTGAGCGAAGCCATGAGGGTGGCTGAGGACAGAGAAAGCTGGAGTACGCTGGTTAAACGATCATCTGTGGTGTCCTAACGACCTTGGAGTGATAGGATAGGATAGGATAAGATAGGATAAGATAGGATATACATCACACTACCAAATTCGTAAGCAAGAGTCTAGGCAACAGCAACTATTTCACACCTACACACACTCAATCACGCTACGTTGCAGTTTACCACCAAACGGCACACAAACCTCTAACATTCTATTTATATTATACCACAAATTTTTTTTTTGTCCTATCTTGTTTTGCAGATTCGAGAGTGACCGTTTTAGCAGTGGGTGGAGAATGAAATAACTGTGGATAAAGGGAATTGGATGGCAGATTTGGGGGGGTGAGGTGGCTGGGGGTGAGGAGATGGTGGTGGTGGTGGTGGGAGGGAGGGGGGGGTGGAATAAAGAGTGAGATGATGTTTAAGTGGTACGGTATTTTTAAACCGTTAAATGAAGCCCAACCACTTTTCAACAGATTATGAGCAGTAGGGATGTGACCACATAGGGAAATGGTCGTGCACGAAAGGGTATTTTTTTATGTTGTTGTTGAGTAAATTAACGTCCCCGGACACATTGAGCTATAGGGGAGGTATTGATACGAAAGGGTAGATGTCACGGACCGGTTTTATAGTTATTTGGGTCCGATGACTTCATATTATTGTTAGTCTGTTTCTTGTGAGAAGATATTGGTAATTTTTTATGAGAGCTAAATTCTGATTGGTTGAGCTGGTCACATGGCAGTTCATTAATGTACATTCAAAATCTATTCATTCTTTTCCTGATTATACTAAAGATAGTTTGTGCTCCACTTCTCACAACTGTGTCTGCAGGTATATATTGTTTATTATTTGAAATGTGGTATTATAAATGTAATAGTATTATTAAATGATGATATTATATTGAGTATGTAATAAAATTAATAATAAATCATTTTTATATAAGTGTGGAGGGGGGAGGAGACGAACATGGTGTGGTGATTCACTGTAATATTTCAATAACGGATTGAATTCGGATAATTACTTGATTTGAAGTTGAAACTACAAGTGCAGTGTAAAGTCTTAAGGTTAATTGTATGAATGAAATGAATTGGTGCCATTGATGTAATAATTAGTTGTTGTAATTAGTTGTAGAATGTTTTTTTTTATGTGTGAACTGTATTCGATATGGATGAAATTCATTGTATTGCCGCACTGGTCCCGTCACAGAGAGAGAGGTATATGTAATGGTCCAAAGAAAGTTTATGTATCTAGAAACTTAGTTGGGGTTAACTCATTTGTCTGCAGAAGTCTCTGGCTGCGAGGGCCTCGAGAGATAAAGAAAAATAGGAAGAAGGAGAAGAAGAAGAAGAAGAAGAAGAAGAAGAAGAAGAAGAAGAAGAAGAAGAAGAAGAAGAGGACGCAGGGGAAGAAGAAGAAGACGGAGAATGAAGAAGAAGAACAATAAAGAGGAAGAAGAGGAAGATGAAACAGCAGCAGACGAAGAAGAGGAAGAAAGGAGAGAAGAAGAAGAAGTAAAAGAAGAAGAAGTAAAAGAAGAAGAAGAAGGAGAAGAAGAAGAAGACGGAGTAAGGGAGAAGGAGGAGGAGAGAAGAAGACTGAGAAGAGGCGGACAAGGAGGAGAAAGAAGAGGGGGACGAGAAGGAGAGAAGAGAGACTGAGGAGAAGAAGAGTGAAATTGAGGTGCAGAGAAAGAATATGGCATAGGCTTGAGATCGGACCATAACTACAGTATGACTATATATAACTTTCGTTTCTCTCTTTGGCGATGGTGACTGGGAGTAATTGAAAGAATAACTAAACACAACTCACAATTTGTGAGTTGTGTATAGTTATTCTTTCAACGGATTTATTCTGCGACATATGACATGAGTAGAAGCATTTACATTTATTCCATTTGATTCTTGTTGACTCTGTATTTCGTTATTCTATTCTATTGATTTATGTTTATCGTTTAATAGAGGGTGTGACAGCTTAGTTTCGTGTTACGAGTTAGTGAAGTTGGAAGACGGGAGAACACGCAGATTCACGCATACACGCACGCCGATTCTGAAAAACCCATTTTCGTTACAGTAGAGGAGGGATGAGAGAGATACCGCAAGGGAGAGAGAAAGAGACAGACAGATAGAGAAAGACAGACAGATAGAGAGAGACAGACAAAGACATGGACAGCTAGAGAGAGAGACAGACAGACGGACAGAGACATGGACAGAGTGAAGGGTAAATATGAACGTGGGAGAGAGATGGCAGAGAGACAGACAGACAGAGAGGGATGGGGTGAAATGGTAAACATGAACCAGAGAGAGAGAGAGAGACAGACAGATAGGCAGAAAGAATCGGACAGACAGGCAGAGACAGAAACCGATAGACAGAGAGAGATAAATTATGTTCAAGACGTGATACAAAAAGGGGGTAGGGAGGTAACCTGTGAAGACAGAATTAACGCCATCCTGTCATTCTTAACTGCACTGCTGTTCGACGACAACGGCCTAATACTAGTACATTACATGATTATTGCTTTAGGTCCAGCGGACTCTTCAGAGCCAAATCAGGACCGGACAACCCCTGATCCGCATAAAAGATCTGCTAAAACAACCCTAGTGGTAACACTGAAAGCTCTCCACCAGCCAGTCACTTTACAATAAAGACATCCCACGCAGGGGACGCTGAGGCTATACTCTAATTTATCGTTTACAAAAACAAAATAGAATACAAACATCATTATAAATTATCAACAAAACACATACATATAAAATGCATACATTGCTAAATAATAGCATCATAGGAAGCCCTAGTGACCACCTGGCAGAAAGCGTCCAATATTCCCAAGCTGATCCAACAGACCTCATACACAAATAAGGAGTCTTGTCCCGGAAGAGTTTTCAAGAAAAAAGGTAGGTGACTGGTCTAGCGAAGAAGAAGATAGTATAGAAGATTGATAGAACAGGGCAGGTGTCACATCCTTCAAGTTCCGGGTCTCCTAGTTTATCCGAGCGCATTTGCGCATGCGCTAGGTCATGTCGGGCCGGCTTTTTCACGAAGTTCTTAGGCGTCATAGCCCTAACCCTAACCCAAACCCTAACCCTAACCCTAAACTCTTAACTCTAACCCAAACCCTAACCCTTACGAAGACTATGTTAGCACTGTGCGCATGCGTCGAATTTTGTAACGCGTCGACCAATCAGAATGCTCCCATTCGCTCCCAGCCAAGCTAAGATACTAGGAACTGTGAGGATGTCACACAGGAATGAGAAAGAGCAAATGAGAAAGACGGCGACAGTGGGAATTTAAAGCACAAAATTTCCAAAAAGTGGGGTTACTATTTATATTGAAACCCCCGGCACACCAACGGGGGTCCTAATACTAGTAATAGTGTTATATTAATATGAGTCTGAAGCACACTTCGACAAATCTGTGGTCAGTCCACTGCCGCCTTCTTCAACAAGGTCCATAGCCTTTGTGTGTGTGTGTGTGTGTGTGTGTGTGTGTGTGTGTGTGTGTGTGTGTGTGTGTGTGTATGAATACCGGAAATAAAATTAACTTGTAAAGAAATGAGTTTTGAATGACTAATTTCCTGCCCGACTTTTTAACCTGGATTCGAGACACGATGTTATGTCGAATGTCAGTAGTGTCAGGCAACGGGCCAACATGTGGTTGCTCTGGTCAAAGTGAAATGAAATCAGATATCCTATCCTGTCCCGTAACCCGGAGGTCGTAGGGGCACCACAGATGATCGTTTAACCAGCATACTCCATCTTTCTCTGTCCTCAGCAGCCCTGATGGCTTCGCTCAGTGTCAAACCAGTCCAGTCTCGAATGTTGTCCTCCCACCTCTTTTTCGGTCTACCTCTTCTTCTACCTCCTTGCACTGTACCTTGCAGAATGGTCTTTGCAAGGCCTGATGATCTGGTGACGTGGCCACACCATCGGAGTTTCCGTTTCTTCACCACTGTGAGCAGGTCATCGTGTTGTCCAATGGCTTGTGTGATGGTCTGTCGGACTTCGTCGTTGGTGATGTGTTGGGTATAGGAAATGCCCAGAAGTCTTCTGTAGCACCTCATCTCCATGCTTTGTATTCTTCGTTGGAGATCTGCTGTGAGGGTCCATGCTTCGCAAGCATATAGGAAGATGGAGATGACAAGGGAGTGCAGATATAAGCAGTTATATTCTACAACTGTAAGGATTACAGTATATTTTGTTTTATACGAGTGCAGCTCTGAACTTCCCTCTCTGAAGACTGGGCAAAATACGCCAGTATCTTACTACAGCCAGCTTGCTGTATCTTTAATTCTTTCATTGATTAGAGTAACTCACTTTTGGCTGGCCTTCCTGATAATACATTTTCCAGACTTCAGAGCACTCAGAACAATGCTGCTCACCTTGTCCTTCGTCAACCTCGTCATTCTAGTTCAACTTCCGCTCTGAAAACCTTACACCGGTTGCCTGTAATGGCTCGTATCGATTACC
The DNA here is from genome assembly GCA_036898135.1 of Oncomelania hupensis. Classification (NCBI taxonomy): domain Eukaryota; kingdom Metazoa; phylum Mollusca; class Gastropoda; order Littorinimorpha; family Pomatiopsidae; genus Oncomelania; species Oncomelania hupensis. The sequence goes on from CM072512.1 coordinate 6,989,062, forward strand.
AAGGTGCTTCTCCTTGCTTTCACTGTTTGAACACGGATTCCTGTGCTTCCTATCGTTCACAACTTCTCTATCCCTACCAACCTGCTCGATCACTCCGATCACAAGATGCAGCTCTCCTACCAATTCTTAGATATTCGCTCGAGTCCTTTAGCATATGACCTTTCTCTGTGTTTGCCCCAACTCTTTGGAACTCTCTGCCCTCCATCCTCCGGCACTCCCAGTCTTTTACCGTGTTCAAAAAGAACCTCAAAACCTCCTTCTTTACCAAACACTTTTAGATCCAGAATAATCAGTGTATGTGATTGAATAATTAGTCAGCCATTGTTTATAGAGTCCAGTGGACTGCAGAGTCTAATCAGGACCAAGTGTGATTGAATAGTGGTATGTGTGTGTGTGTGTGTGTGTGTGTGTGTGTGTGAGCGTGTGTGTGGGTGTGTGTTTGTGGCTAGGTAGAAACGCCTTTATTCTGACATACACTTGAACCTCTACGTACTTTCTTTTGACGGACCCCGTTATTTTGACGTCACAACAGTGTTCCGTTAGGGTTAGGGCTGTGTTAGGCTTAGGGTTAGGTTAATGGTTAGAGTTAGGGTTATGGTTAGCTTCAAAAAATGGACAAATTTGTAAAAATATCAAAGTAACGTATTTAGAGTTTCATGAAAGTCATCACAACGGCGTTTTTGTGCAGTTGTGTTTGTGTGTGTGTTCCATCAGTGTATTTTATGTAATGTTCTTGGTTTAAATACTTTACTGCCTGAACACGTCTTTTTATTGTTTATTGGGATTGGCACTGTGTTGCTTTAAAATAGTTTTCGCTATATATTACTCTGGTTTTTGAAAGAAATACTTATGAGTTATGTATGGCTTTTTAATATTATGTTTATTACTGTCATATTACTTCTTTTCCTCGTATCACTAAGTGGCACTTTTTAATTTGAGCTATTTTCATAATTGCTTCATTATTTATTCTTAATGCTGATATCCTACTTTGTGTGTGTGTGTGTGTGTGTGTGTGGGTGTTGGTGTGTGTGTGTGTGTGTGTGTTCAAATATGCCTTTTTATACTTAGATGTGATGTTTGTTATGATTTCCTACGATGTTAACGTGTTTTATCTCAATAATATTGTACCGTATTGTTCAAATATTTATTCTTGGGTTTTTGTTTTGGTTCTTTTTAAGATGATATAACGGTTTCGTCTCATAATGCTTTACCACATTGTTTAAATATTTATCATTGCGAGCGTATGTGTGTGTATGCGTGCGAGCGCTTAGGGCAAGCTTTAAGTTTGGTTTTGCGCTAGAAAAAATAAATTATTATTATTATTATTATTATTATTATTATTATTATTATTATTATTATTATTATTATTATTATTATTATTATTATTTATAAAAGTTATTAGTAATTTCTTAACAGGTAGTTACTTTCAACCCTCTGGTACAAAAAGTCCAGCAGTCGGCCATCTTCAAGTCCGTTAACTCGCGCTTTATCACTCACTACTCTCACTCCACCACAACTCTCTATCTTCATTAGACCATCTCGAACTTACACTATAACCTCCTCCTCCTCTTCCTGCCCTTCTCCATCCCCACGTTCCTCCTACTTTTCTTCCACCTCCACCAGCCTAGGTGGAACCCTAGCCCACGGTCAGCTGTATCGTGTGAACGATGTTTGCCGCTGTCCGAAGCGGTCCTAGACGGCTGGGTCAATAAAAAGATTTAGGCAAGGATTAAGGGGGCCATCACACAGCCTCAAATTATGCCACGCTGCCGCGAGTCTTAAGAAAAGCCAGGCGTTATTTGAACCCAATATAGGTAAGTCTTACAGTGCAGGTTACCGACTACAATACTTATCCTACCGCCAAGCGTAGCTGTACTACACGGGTGCTCGTATCAGGGATATGATGACGGTTTTGAATGAACATTGAGGTTTAACGTCTACACCCACCATTGGCGATATGGCAGACGGGGATAACCATCCCAGGGAAAGAGGGGTAGGGACCTGAATCAACACTGAACCACCAAAGCAATCATACTGCTAAAATGGACAGTAAAAATGGCCACATTTTATATCGCCCACCACGGGATTCGAACCTGGGTCATCTGTGTGCCAGGCGAACGCTCTACCAATTGAACTACGGCGGTGGGCATTCGGTTTTCTCTCCCTATCAACACTTTTATATCACAGGCGCCAGTATCTCTTTGAACAGCGCCCCTCTCTCTGCTAACTAGTATTATAAGTATGCAGGCAGCATTCTACCCTACTCACGTCCTGATAGGGGTGCCTGTACTTTATACCAAGATCTCAAACGTCTTTCAGCGAAGATGGCAGCTCATCGCATTTTTTTTTTCAAATCTATATAAACAAGTTAGAAGATTTCTCCCGAAATTTTTTTTTCAATCATAAGAATTGTATCATTTATATCACAAAGGCCGCAGAGTGCTGTGTGCCTTTATCATCACCTTAACGGTCATAATTTTATATCAATCTTCATCCACAAGCCTATTTTTATATAGTTTTGCTTTATTTTCATTTGGTCATCTAGTATTTTTATATCATCATAAGATAATTTCTCCTTGTCCCCTATACACATCGTGTCCGGGGACGTTAATTTATGAATGTAAATGAAATCCCCCGAAAAGAGACGACTCAATCGATTCAACAGTGATTCATGCAAACATCCAAAGTACTAAATAGGCGGAGTCTATTTTCAAATCCGTTCAATTTCTGTAAAATTTAAATAAATAAAAATTCACGTATATAAAGTTTGTTTGACGGAAGTTGGTTCTATGACATGTGGGCTTACCGCAGCGATAACTACCGTCGTGAATCATCATCAGCAGCAGTAATAGAAGCAGCGTATCAGTAGCAGCTAAAAAAAAAAGTTCGGTTACCATTTATCAATCCTGTCTGTCTCAGAAGTGTCAGGACTGGACATTTCATAAAAGGACCATTTTTTATTCTTACACATTCAAAGAATCAAACGATGTGAACACCGTTTCAGGACATAGACCCAAATGAATGGGAATACAACACAATACAATACAATACAATACAATACAATACAATACAATACAATACAATACAATACACATTTCTTTCGGCGTGGGAGCAAAACTTGGCATAAAATCAACAAATTAACAATAAATAACATTTGTCATGCATGCATTTATCACGAGCGTTGTGGCCAAGTGGGCTAAGGCGGGACTAACTTGCCTTGTCCACAGGCCAGAAACCAATGGCGCCTGACAGGTGTGGGTTCGAACCTGCATCGGGGCGTTATGTTTATCCGAATATTATTTACTTTCGACTCGGGCAACGTCTCGGGGGTTTTCTCCGGGTACTCCGGTTTGCTCCCCCAGCAAAATTTCAAAATTTCAAAAAAATTTCAAAACTTTAAAGAATTTCTAAATTTCAAAAATCACAACTAATGTTAGGTAGGTTGGGTTTGGGCGCGCCACAGGCTGCGACTACGCCTTCCACACGGGAGGCGGCCCAGAATTTCCCGATAAAAAAGGACAATAAAGCATTAAAATCTATAAAAAAAAATCACAGGGCCTAGATTCTGTCTGTCTCTCTCTCTCTCTCTCTCTCTCTCTCTCTCTCTCTCTCTCTCTCTCTCTCTCTCTCTCTCTCTCTCTCTCTTGTCCCCTGTCCCAACAACTTTCAGTGCTTCCAAGCCCAGACACATCGGCACATGTACACTGGCCCTCTATGGGCATCAATGGCTCGAGCGAAAGTAGAAAAACGAGTATAACGTCTTTAAGAGGGGCCGGGTAGCTCAGTTGGTAAGAGCGTCTTGCTAGTAACCGAAAGGTCGCTGGTTCGAATCCCGGATTGGTCAACGTGTGATCATATTATTTTCCCCTTTACCAACAACTGGCCCGCTGGTGTCAATATAAATCGGTCCAGTAGTCACCTATATGCGAAAGTGTCGTGTGACTATAATCTACATACAAACGTCTTTATCACACATGTGACATGCGCTGCACTAAATGTTTTTTATAAGGCTTGAGGACAGACCCGTATCTTTATCTGTATCTGTGCCTGTATTGGTATCTTTATCGCTATCTGTATCTTTATCTGTGTGTCATTAAATTTGTATAGTTCAACCTTAACAACGCCCTCGCTGTACCCACCCATAAAGGTCCTTACCACTATAGCCACTCTTTCCTTGCTCATCCATCCCCAATCTCGCTCACCTAACTCCCCGCACCCCCCACAGAAACCCAATCCTCCCAGATTTCCGGAGGGTCCAGAGCGGCGAAGGAGGGATTTAGAATAGTGAATATCGCGGTGTTTTTAACTGTCGCCATGCCCCGGATGAAAGAGAAACAGCGTCAGGACGGGAGACTTGTCACCTTGCGTCCAGTTTCGTTTCGTTCCGTTCGCTAGATTAGAGTCCCCGGACACTAAACCGTCCAGGCTTTTCCTTGTGTATATATAAGTAAGAGGTGACCCGTAGCCTTTCGGTCGTTGGGGAGGGAAGCGATTGGCACCTCCCATTTCTCTAGGCCAGCATAATGAGGGCGGTTCGTATCTCCTCTCACTCGCTGCTGTACCTACCCCCGGTTCTAAACAGATCCAGGTACCCATTCACAGCTTGGTGGACTGGTTGCCTTCCAAGCATGGTCACCTATCCAAGTACTAACCCTTCCCGACGTTGCTTAACATAAAACATTGTTAGCCTGTGCCCCAAACCACGATACTACTGTGTCACCCACGTGCCCAATGGAATAAAAACAGAGAACCACTGGCATTAAAACTTTACAATAATTTACAACAAATCACCACATCGCAACCCTTTCAAGGCACCCGCTAAGTACGTCAACCTAAAGAATGCTAATTTAAGCAAAAACAACACCGAGCAACACAGCGCAAAATTGTATTGCTTATACCACATTTAGGAAAAGTCCATCTAAGGACAGTCACAAATTTTATTTGAATTTAAAAAAACCAACTTATGTTTGTTTGTTTGTTTATTGTTTGTTTATTTCATTTAACGTCTATTCACCGAAGTGATTTTAGACAAGAAAATAAAAGGAAGGTGGGGAGAGGGGGGGGAAAGCATATGCGCTACATGGATGGGGGAAAGGAGATAACATTTAAACAAAATAGTACACAGTAACATAATATAAAATAAAATAAAATAAAAATTTAAGTATTCAAACAATATTTTAAAACTCTATCAAAAAAATAAATAAATAACATAAAATAAAATTACTATGGAACATGTCAAACTTGCGAAATGTTCATGTACGAAAAGTCAATGTTGTGAGATTGTCATATACGACGTAAAAAAGTAAAAACTTTAAAAAAAAATAAAAAATTAAAAGTAAGAAGTAAAAACTTATGTTGCCGACAATTGTATGCTAAATCTCGCACAATCATATAATTTTACCAAAACAAAATAATATATATGTAATGAGCTCATGTCTTTGAAACAGGCCGCTTTGTTGCAATGCAGTTAAATGCACAGGCTTAGCTGCAATATAAGAGTCGTGACAACAAAAAGCTGAGACAATAAAGAGCTGCACGAACAAGAAGATAGAGTTAGATAACGTTAGCCCCGTGTGCTACACGCCTCCAAAAATAAATCTGCGGGGACAATCAAATAGCGGGAAATCCTTCGGATGGGAATACAAATCGAGGTCTAGTCTGCGCGAGTACGTATTCCAAGGCACTGACGCTCACGTCCTAAACTGGTGAGCATCGAACCCTTTCTACTTTCATCTCCGGTCGCCCATGACGCTGCTCTGCAGATGTGTAGGTGGAGGGGGAAGTCAAGACGATGCGCAAGAGGGCGCCTCGGGCGGTTTGGCCCGCGCCTTGAGCTGGGCAACGCTAGATAATAACAGTTAAGTAAAGAAATAAATAAATTAAATAAATCAATACAGTAAACATGAATTAATTCATTGATTAAATAAAACTAACTAACTGAATAAATAAGGCATAGAACATTGTGGGGAATTTTTGTTCAGTTCTATTCTTTTTAATAAACCTTTGCTCACTTCGCCCTCTTATAGACACCATCACTATCGGACAAGACCACAACACCAAGGCAACACTGAGTTTTGTGTGCAGAGAGAGTATACAATCCTGTGCGATATAAGTCATTACACAAGAAGAAATGTCCTAGAGTTCTTTTAGCCTCTTCTTCTTCTTCTTCTTCTTCTTCTTCTTCTTCTTCTTCTTCTTCTTCTTCTTCTTCTTCTTCTTCCCTCCCATGCTTCTATGATTTAATCGTTCTTACGTAACCCCCGTTGGGGTGACGGGGGTTTCAGTATAAATAGTATCCACACTTTCTGGAAATTTAGTGCTTTAAATTCCCACTGTCGCTGTCTTTCTCATTTGCTCTTTCTCATTCCTGCTCTGTTCTATCAATCTGCTATACTATCTTCTTCTTTGCTTGACCAGTCACCTACCTTTTTTCTTGAAAACTCTTCCGGGACAAGACTCCTGATTTATGTATGAGGTCTGTTGGATCAGCTTGGGAATATTGGATGCTTTCTGCCAGGTGGTCGCTAGTGCTTCCTATGATGTTAATATTTAGCAATGTAGGCATTTTATATGTATGTGTTTTGTTTATAATTTATAATGATTGTATTCTATTTTGTTTTTGTCAACGGGGGTTCGATAAATCAGAGTACAGCCTCAGCCTCCCCTGCGTGGGATGTCTTTATTGTAAAGTGACTGGCTGGTGGAGAGCTTTCAGTTTTACCACTGGGGTTGTTTCAGCAGATCTTTTATGCGGATCAGGGGTTGTCCGGTCCTGATTTGGCTCGGAAGAGTCCGCTGGACCTAATGCAATAATGATTTAATGTAATGTTCTTACGTAGCGCTTTTCCACCTCAAGAACTGCTCAAGGCGCTGGCCGATACAGGATGTAACTCAAACCGCTCGCTGCGCCCACTTCTAGCATTTGGGCGCATCGTCTAACACCGTCTTCGGCGACCGGGGATTTGGGGAAAAGGGACCTAGTGTTTGCGGAGTGGAATTGTGCAGCCTGCTCTCACCCATCTAGGACATGAGCGTCAGGATCTTTACATTCCGTGCGATGGAAGGGATGCGTGCACAGACTAGACCTCGGTTTATACTCTCATCCGAAGGACTTATTTTCTAGAAAAGCACACATTCCCTAGCCCGTCAGAGGCACTCTCCAGAAGGCCAGACTAATGAAAAGAAGAGAAGTTAGACGAAGTAAGAGATTTACGCTGCTAAATAATGTGTCATCACAACACTAACAAGACTTAAAACGAGCGAATTATCATAACAGAGCTGCAGCAAGAGATCTTTAACGCGCTTGTGGGACGACACAGTATATTTCAATCCAAATCCCCCCAAAAAAGTTCTTACATGCAGCCCTCAGCTCCGTGCTCAGGGCGCTTAAACAGCAAGACTTTGGGCGCACAGTGTGTAGCAGGGACGGCCGAGGTTTACGTCGCCTTTTCTCCATCTGGTCGCATAGCCTACCTATTATGCCGGTTGGTGTAAAGCAGTTTGACATACAGTCTGCCCTTCTTTGTCAGTTCAGGACGGGGAAAGCGATCCTGAAACCTGCAATCTGTTTGTAACCCGCTGCAGTGATGGTAGAAAAGCTGCGTAAACCTCGACCGGCCCTCTCTGCAACTGCTAGTGTGACTTTGTGCAATAGCAGTGCAGTGCATGAGGGGTAACTTCCCAAGAGAGGATCTGCAGCCGTGACCGTGATGATGATCAGGTAAATCCTGGTTATTCAACAGGCCTCGTGGCGTACGATTGTTTTCTGTTATAACGTAGCAAATCGTCTCTACTCGTCATTCAGCCTCGTCATCACACTGCGTAACTGAGACTAGCCAGGGAAGCGCATTGGGCTCCGTGGTGTCCGTAATGGCAAAACAAATGAAGCATTGATCGTCAAGCGATAACATGGCAGCCTGTACAAAGGCCGTTGACGGCCTGCAATTTTTATTTTTTTTTAAAAAAAGGTATGAACCTGAGAAACTGCGCCCGCACTCTGTCTGATGAGAGTATAAACCGAGGTCTAGTCTGGTGCATGCATGCATTCTATCGCATGAACTTTAAAGATCCTGACGCTCATGTCCTAAAGGGGTGACAACAAATACATCCCGCAAGCACTAGGCTCCTTCTCCCCCATACCCGTTCGGGTAGGGTTGTGCTCGGTTGTCTGGGCGACAGACGATGCGCCCAACGGCTGCTGCAAGTGGGCGACCCGGGCGGTTTGAGTTAGATCCTGTATCGGCCAGCGCCCTGAGCAGCTCCTGAGCTGGAAATGCGCTATATAAGAACGATTAAATAAATAAACGAGCCGAGGAGAATGTGTGCCTTTCCTTAGTGACTAGTGAGATACTTCGGCGTGTATGGGCTACTTAATGTGTCTTGTCATTCATCGCTACGATTAAGGAGAAGCGACTGGGGCCCAGCGGTGCGCTTTCCGCCATGTGTCTTTTGGTTGGGATCCTTGTTCTTTCACGCGCTGTAGGCTACGATATTCTACCTGACTACGAAATAAGTTCACGTTAAAGTGCGTCTAAGGTCGAGATCAAAATGGCGCACAAAACTTATCAAATGTCTAGTTGACGCAAAGAGGTGACCATTTTCCCATTAGTTATTCATATCTGTGTGTGTGTGTGTGTGTGTGTGGGTGTGTGTGTGTGTGTGTGTGTGAGGTTAAAGGGACCCACTTCGACCAACCCCGACCCCGCACCTCCCCGACAGATCAGTTTAATATTCACAGTCAAAGTTGCCCCACTTTTAAAAATAATAGCTTGCAACCAATAAAGAACTCAACCGAAAGTTAAATTGTTGTTTTTTTTAATGAATAAATTACGTAAGGCGTGTGCCTATTCATAGCAACGGCTGGCTATAGTTGTAGCGCTAAAAATATCAGTTTTTAGTAGGTCGTAGAGCGTATTGGTGTAC
>CM072512.1:7002983-7127983 GCA_036898135.1 Oncomelania hupensis
GACTGCCTAGGGCGAGAACAGAAATTATTCTGTTTTGACTGCCTAGGGCGAGTCTGTTCTCCAATTGAACTCCTCCTTGCCTGTCCGTCTGACATACACCTCTCTCTCTCTCTCTCTCTCTCTCTCTCTCTCTCTCTCTCTCTCTCTCTCTCTCTCTCTCTCTCTCTCTCTCTCTCATCATTTACATCATTTAGAACACGTCTCCTAAAACACATTAAAAATTAAATACACATTAATTGTTAATGTTGTTGATTGAGATTAACAACATTAATTTGATTTCAATTGTTTGAAAAGGATTTTATCTAATGATGACTGTTTATTTGTTATTGTTCCATGATGTGAATGTTATAACCTTGAGTTGTATTTAATAGTTATTGTTAAAGCCCCAAGGGCAAGATGTAAAAAAGCGCATCCAGCGCTTATTCTTTTACCCTTGCACAATAAAATTGTTATCTTATCTTATCTTATCTCTCTCTCTTTCTCTCTCTCTTTTTTTTTTTCTCTCTCTCGTTCCATTTTTTTTCTATTAACCCTTCACTGCCTGACTGAGATATTAAATTAACCCTGACATGCCTAATCCTCTTCCATCCTTTGGCAGGCTTCAAGGGAAAACATGGAGAACAGTGAGACACTGAGCACACTCAAGGAAATAATTCTGTCACTGCCACTAAAATTTTTCTACCATTGTTAAGCTTACACTTAAAACCTTACATTGAAAATCTTACATTTGAAACCTTGCATTTTAAATCTTACATTGGAAATCTTATACTTTAAATCTTAAATGTGAAATCTTATATTTTAAATCTTACGTTTAATAATAATAATAAATGGCATTTATACAACGCATTTTTCATTAGAATAACAACTCGATGCGCTTACACACATCGTTCGTACGCATCATCACAAAATTCGTACGCATCATCACAAAATTCGCACTACATCATGTACAGCATCATTGAGAAAGTATTATTACTGTTCATACTGTTTACACAGAAAAGGCCTTTGAAATCTTACATTTTAAAGCTTACATTGAAAATCTTACACTTAAATTTTAATTAATGAAAAACAAATCTGTGAATTTCATGCCTAAATTATTGACTTTAAGAACACCATAATTTTATCTTTAAAATGAAAAACATTATTTCTGAGTGAGAAATATGCTTAAGGTTGGATTTCGTTTTGTTAGATCTAGAGCAAGTATCTCATTTGGCCTTAATACTTCAAGTAGACAGATGATATGTGACGCTGTCTTATAGGGAGTAGTTAATAGTGGTGTTTTTCATTGTTTGGCTATGGTTAGTAATGATTTGGTTCAGCTTGTTTACTTGGTCGGCAGTTTCCGCAAGTCTGCATTTACACGAGCAGCGACCATAGGTATAAAATTACACGATCGGTTCACAGACTGACGAGAGTGTATATAAATTTGAGCGTTAACAAGGCCAGGTTGCTTCTTGATACAGGGAAGAAGGGCGGAGAGGGGGGGAGGAAGAGAGAGAGAGAGATAGAGAGAGAGAAGCAATGGATTGGTCACTGACTGGTCACCGCTCTTTCTGTCAGTGGGCAGTTTACGACGAGGGTCAGACGCAGGGCTATAAAGCATTGTATGGACGCGTTTTAAAGGTCCGTTAAGCCTGGCTGGACACCGCGCGATTGTCATTTCACACGTTAGACAACAGCGGGGTGTCTGCAAATGACCATGACCATGGATGGACACAGCGCTGGACAGCTCCAAAGCTTAGAGACGAAGCAAAAGTGTAGAAAGACTTAAAGCTTACTACATTACACAGCGGAGCTTTAAGTCAAACCCCAAGCTGGCGTATCCACAACATGCGTTTTCTCACGTTGTTAAGGCCGTCAGTGGGTCCCCCGTAGGATTTGAGAGATGTTGTTATCCTTTTGTGGAATAAGAGAAGTGTGCGTGCGTGTGGGGGTGTGTGCGCGCGTGTGTGGGAATGTGTGCGGGGTAAATGCTAAACAAAAGAAGAGGTTCTAATTTGCATCCATACCGGCGTGTACAGTTCAAAGAGTGTTTTGCCCCCTATTGCTTTCTTTACCATAAGCTTCCTAACTCCATCCATGTTGTAAATAAAATGTCAGAATCTGAAACTATAGGCTTTGACGGCATCACACCCATCCACCCGTAGCCTTTGGTTAATAGGTGAGAGAATGCCCTCTCTTGTCTCCAGGCGGTGCCCACCTCTTTTTCCCTCGCTATTTTCCATTACCTGGTGGTACCAGCTATTGCGGGTGATGTGCATGCGCGTGTCTTCTTTCATATCCCCCACCCCCCTCGCTGCACCTAGCCCAGCTACTGTGGATACACTTCCCTCTGCGTACAGTGCTAACCGAACACATTCAAGTTATATGGACGATGCTTAACCTTGAACACGAAACGTGCGCCCTAACCACTATTATAGCCAGCCGTGCCATTCCAGCTGCATGGCAAAGCGCTATTCAGCAACAGTATAGGAAACTGAAACGGTAGCGCCTTGAGCAGCTCTTGAGATGGAAAAGCGCTATATAAGAACAAATTGAAAGAGAATAATATAAGAAAGATAAAAGGTTAGCGCCTTGAGCAGCACCTGAGCTGGAAAAGCGCGCTGTGTGAACACTTTAAAAAGAGCTGAAACGGTAACTAGATTGAGATCAACTCTTGTGTTCAGGAAGAAGCCACTGAGAAGGAAGAAGAATCCCTCCTTTCGTCTTGATCGTGCGATGCTAGTTAAGTGTAGCTGGTTGTGATTGCACTTAGCCCCCGCTCGCTATTGTACCGCGCTTAGTGGGCTCCGCTCCCCGATTGCACTTAGGCTGGGAACACCGCAGTTGTGGTCGTTAGGAGCGGCAACTCCTGTTTGTCGCCAAGCTGGGGAGCTAACACCTTATAGTTATGCTGAGTGCCTGGAGAGGTCCAGGCAAGCCGAACACGCTTGTTTCTAAATAGCTACGAAGCTTGTTTGGTGTTCAAATAACTAACCGTGTCAGTTCAGTTCAGTGGATAAATTTAAGTCCCCGGACCAGTGCGTATAGGGGACACAACCGTGTCACACTATAATCCTTCTTATATAGCGCTCCTTCCAGCTCAATAGCTGCTGAAGGCGTTGGCCGATACAGGATCTAACTCGATCCGCCCGAGCTAGGCGCTCACTCGCTGCCTTTAAATGCATCGTCTGACGCCAAGGACAACTGAGCACAGTTCCTGTCTTTAGATCAAGTGTCGTCTGTTGGTCAAGGTCTGTCTAGGTCATCGGTTTCGCTATACTCATGAAAACTCTAGACAAGCACCCTATAGGAGGACTTTCCACTCAGACAATACTCTTCAATCATCGTGATCCCTTATATCGCTTATCTAATATAATCATACACATTTCCTCTCCATCGCTGCCTGACCTTCCCCGGTTCTAAACGGAGCCAGGTAGCCATTCACAGCTGGTGGACTAAGGTGCGTCGAGCGCTTGTTTATAATCTTGTGTGTGCACTTGCATGCACGTACAAATGGGTACCAGACCTTGTCATTCTTAGCTACAAATGGGTTCATTTGCTTGGAACCCACTTTTTTTTTTTCCAGAACCCCACTTTTTTCTAAATACATGTACACGGGAGTGCTCTTTTAGTGCATGGGAGTGCAGTTGTAGTGCATGAAAGTGTTTTAAGTACAATGGAGTGCTCTATCCGGGACGGAAAAAAATCCAGCCACTTTTCGAGCAAAATTTCGAAGATAAGTCGACCTATTTGGTCCCCTATAGGAGACGAACTAGGTCATCTTTTTAGACGGCAAGAGCCAATTTTGCATCAGTTTCTTACCTTTTTAGATGGATTTGGCGCTCTTTCCGTAAAAAAAACACCAAAACTTTCCGATTCCTACATTCTTAAATAAACCCAGTTCTTATGTATTGCAAATCTCTCTCTCTCTCTCTCTCTCTCTCTCTCTCTCTCTCTCTCTCTCTGTGGATATGTGTGTGTGTGGGTGGGTGTGTGTGTGTGTGTGTGTGTGTGTGTGTGTGTGTGTGTGTGTGTGGTTTGATGGTTGCTTTCCAAATATTGTCACCTATCTAAGTACTAACCTTTCCCAAAATAACATGCGTAACGTGAAGCATGGCTAAAGTGTGCACAAACCACTACACGACTGCGCCAAGCTAACACAGAGTAGAGACAGACAAACTAAAGAAAGAGAGACAGAGTGACAGAGACACAGATAAAGAGAGAGTAGAGACAGAGAGAAAGAGATGGGAAGAGAGAGAGAGAGAGAGAGAGAGAGAGAGAGAGAGAGAGAGAGAGAGAGAGAGAAAACAGTGAAGTGTGGGCACGATGTGAACGCTCAATCACAGCCTGGGCAACATGCAGCGCTAGAGACATTCCTTGGCGATGACGTGTGCAGGTGATTTGCGCTCCATGAAAAGCCCATCAATAGCATGCACAAGACTTGGATAATGACCCCCCCCCTCCCCCCTTTGTATGTACAAGACAAATCCACCTTAAACACCGTCTACACTCGCCGCTTTTCAACCCCCAAATCCTTATGGAAAACCCGACACGTCCAAACAAATCGCTGGTAGTCAGTGGACCAGGGGATTACTTTCGCTCCAGATTTTATTCTCAGGGAACTACATGTACTTATCTGATGAGAGACCACAAGAAGAGGGTGGGGGAAGGGTCGGTTCACTGTGACAGTGGGAGTGGGTGGATGGATGGTGGGGGAGGGGGAATCAGGGTTAGCTCAGTCGATAGAACGCTGTTCTTCAGTTCTAGAGGTCGCGGGTTCGATCCAAGCTGGCCTCCCAAACTTTGAAATACCTGTGAGCATTTAAAAAAAAAACCTGCTTTGATTGTCTTATTATTGTTATTGCTTTAGGTCCAGCGGACTCTTCCGAGGCAAATCAGGACCGGACAACCCCCGATCCGCATATAAGATCTGCCGAAACAGCCCTAGTGGTAAAACCGAAAGCTCTCCACCAGCCAGTCACTTTACAATAAAGACATCCCACGCAGGGGACGGCTGAGGCTTCACCCTAAATTATCAAACCCCCGTTTACAAAAGCAAAATAGAATACAAACATCATTATAAATTATCAACAAAACACATACATATAAAATGCCTACATTGATAAATAATAACATCATAGGAAGCCCTAGTGACCACCCGGCAGAAAGCGTCCAATATTCCCAAGCTGATCCAACAACAGACCTCATACACAAATAAGGAGTCTTGTCCCAGAAGAGTTTTCAAGAAAAAATGTTGGAGACTGGTCTAACGAAGAAGACGATAGTATAGCAGATTGATAGAACAGAGCAGGAATGAGAAAGAGCAAATGAGAAAGACAGCGACAGTGGGAATTTAAAGCACTAAATTTCCAGAAAGTGGGGATACTATTTATACTGAAACCCCCGGCACTCCAACGGGGGTTTTGATTGTCTGGTCTGGTGGTTGGTTACCACAGTGCATTGTGAGTAGGATTCTCTCTCTCTCTCTCTCTCTCTCTCTCTCTCTCTCCTTTTTGGAGGTGGGGTGGGGTGGGGGTATTTCCAGACTTATCTATACAATACTGTATACTCCCCTTCGCAATTAAACTCAACCCCGAATTTGAAAATAAAAATATTATTTTAAGATGTGTAAAAACGTTTGTGTGTGTGTGTGCGTGTGTGTGAGAGAGAGAGAGTGGGAGACACAGAGACAGAGAGAGAAAGAGGGAGAGAGAGAGTCTCCTCCCAACGGAAGTTAATCCCAGCAAACCGAAATTCCAACCTCTTTGACATGAACCGTCAACATGCGCTACACAGCATCAAAAGAGACGCAGAGTCAAACCCGCAGAAATAGAAATGACCCTACAGTAGACTCTAACATTAATTGGTTCCGCCTACTCCAAATTGCTGATTGCGGATAGCGATTGTGTGTTTAGGGATCCACGTTAGAAAAAACATGATTCTCTAACCAGACGTCCGACATGCATTCCACGTCTTGAACCTACTCCGCCCATCGAAAGGCTTTCTATCAGATTCCAGTCAACAGTTACCCTATATCTGATGACAAAGGAAAAACAAAAAAGGAGCGGTCCGCACTTATTGGTCCGTCCTTCTCTGCCCACTTTCAGCTCTCAGTCCCTCCTCCCCGATTTAAGCGATCTCTAACTTCGGCGGGCACGAAGTGTCTTCTACATTGTCACAAGCTGAGCTGACCTCAAAGTACAAAGTTAAAGTAACCTATAGGCTGATTTTGGCGGGCGGACATCAACCTAAACTGGGGCCAAAGCCCCAAGAAAAACAAGCAGCGGGCGTTTAGAAGCCATTGATATGGTGTTATTAGATCAATCATTTGATTTTTTTAACGACTTGTATCCTCAGTTTCAAACTTCCCAGACTGATAAATTGCGATCTCAGAACAGTGATGATGAACATGGGCGGAGTAAAAAGTCAGAACGGATCGCAGAGGGAAGTTTAAAAGCCCGGAAAGGAATCAATCTGATCCCCACTAAACAGCAGCGCCGTATCGGAAGTAGATCAAACCCCAACGTCAACAATCTTCAGTTCATCTACACAAACAGGTACAGAGAAAAGTCAGCGGTCCGTAGTTTGGGGCTTACAATTCGATCATGACCATAGCCCATAATTGCAATTCTGCCTGATGTCCTACAAAGGGAGGCTAACCATCTATTAGCCGTGACTATTCACTAACTTCAATCTGTCTGGCGGACACGGCGAGGTGTCACTCTCATCATGGATGATCAGCGGCTTAGGACACTGCCTCGTCGGGACGACATCCATCCTTGCAGGGACTGTTAGAGATACCCAAGGATGATTGATCTTGAATAATCCGGAAAACCTTGTCTAAACTCAAATGGTTGACGCTGTTCGACAAGATTCGTCATGCTATTTAACCGATTCGGTGAGTTTAGTATTAAAAGACACCTGTCTCAATCTCAACATTTAATAAACAAAACCACTTATTTTGGACAATAGGAGAATCCCATGCAATACACCTATCATAACTGATAATGAGGCTATGGCTATTTTATGCAAAGTTTGCGCTCAATGCCAAAGGCAATTTTTCGCTTTTATAATGTAAAAGTTGAACAATAAAGATGCATCTGCCTATTGTATTGTATTGTATTGTATTGTATTGTATTGTATTGGAGACAGCGGAGTGTGCCCACAAAATCTCTATATATGTAACATAGTAGCTGCGTTTAGCATTAGATCATCTGTATTATTTCTTAGGTGAAATATACTTGCGAGTTTTAAGAGACTCGGCAGCACCATAATACTGAATCTGCACAAAGATGCAAACCGGGATAATTTATCTGCGCGCAAAATCTATGCAACGTACCCTTGGCAGAGAACGAGCAGAGGTGGATCGTTTTGTTCTAAAGGTCGAATGTCACGGGTTCCAACACAGCAAAGGACGAGACTTTTTGTTTTTCAGGTCACCGCGAGTTTTCTGCAGGCTTACGTAATCCCTTCATTAATAGTATTGAATGCAGTCAATCAAACATTTTAAAATAAAATTATATTTCCTTTCCCTTTTCTAATAATAGCGACTGCCCTCCTGCCTTTCCAACCAAAGAAACACACACACACAAATATAAAATAAATAAATAAATAAATAGATTATAGAACTTACCAATGAAACAAACAATCAACCAAATAAACAAACACACACAAATATGAAACAAATAAATAAATACATAAATAAATATTACAGAACTTACCTGCAGCTCGTTGTGTAGAATGGTACAGTCCAGTGTCAGAAAAAGTTTAAATGAACTCAGCGTGACGATCAAGACAGAACGAAAATGGCCGACATCTGTTTCCAAGTTTGTTGTGTCCACTTCTAGGGCACCACTCTATAGAAATGCAACCCGGCTCCTTTCACTGGTTTGCCTGAAACCAAAATGCTAAGGTTTTCAACTATCATGAAAACTAAACCCCACCTACTAGAACCCCCACCCTCCAACCCTCCTCATGTCCCATACACCTTGTATGATTTTTATCACCCCACCAACCACCCCACCACCCACCCCCAACATACAATCATACATGTACACACACACCCATACACACACGCAAATGCGCGCGTGCACTCCCACTTCCCAAAACACACACGCTCATTTCACATCGCAATCCCATCCCAAGTCACCATTTCTCTCATCCGCCCATTTCTCCCGACATTTGCGATCACGCCAAAGATTTCGATCAGCTAAATTGCAATTGCGTCGTTTGAGATTAAACAAACCTCACATCCGATAAAGTATGCCGAGCAATGACGTCCTATATTGAGATGTCCATCAGCAGCAAGTCAACATCAATCAGTACTAGTTGTTGAAGACGCCTCGGCTCTCCCAACCCTCAACGTTAAAACATCGTAATATGGGCGGATTACATTATTAAAAAAAGGGTTGATTTGTTTTGTGCAACCAATCAATTGTCTTTCATCCCCCTCACTTTCACCACACATGCACTTACCCACTTGAATTTGCCTTAGTTATTCTGCATTTTGGCTGTTATGCTTTAGCTGCGCATTCGAGTTGAACTTCTGTGTGGTTGTTTGTTGACAGGCACCCAACTAGCCTGCACCCGTGGGGGGTGCCGGGGGCTTCAGGATAAATAGTATCCCCACTTTCTAAAAAAAGGGCTTTAAATTCCCACTGTCGCTGTCTTTCTCCTTTGTTCGTTCTCATTCTTACTCTGTTCTATCAATCTACTACACTATCTTCTTCTTCGCTAGGCCAGTCACCTACCTTTTTTCTTGAAAACTCTTCCGGGACAAACTCCTCATTTGTGTGTGAGGTCTGTTGATATCAGCTTGGGAATATTGGACGTTTTCTGCCAAATGGTCACTTGGGCTTCCTATGATGTTATTATTTGGCAATGTAGGCATTTTATATGTATTTTATTGATATTTTATAATGTTTATATTCTATTTTGTGTTTTTAAAGGGGGGGCGGGGGTTGTTCGATAAATTAGTAAGCTTATATAGCTTCAGCGTCCCCTGCGTGGGATGTCTTTATTGTAAAGTGACCGGCTGGTGGAGTGCCTTCAGTGTTACCACTAGGGTTGTTTCGGCAGATCTTTTATGCGGATTAAGGGATAGTTTTTTTACAGCGAAGTTGTGGTCTTGATTTTGTGGCCCTGATTCGGCTCTTTGCAGTAGTCCGCTGGACCCTGTAAGCAATGAATAAATAACTAACTAGCCCAACTAACCTCAACATGCTTAATTGTGCGTGCACACACACATACACACACACACACACATCCTCACAACAACAACAACACACACATCTTGGCATTGAGCTATAACGAAAGCGCATACAAAGAAGAAACTTCAGATTTGAAGAAGAACAAAGACACACACACACACACACACACACACGCGCGCGCGCGCGCGCGCACCCATACACACATTCAACGCAATTCAACGCAAATCAGCGAACGCGTACGGTGCTGTCATAGTTTTGTTTTGTTTTGTCTGTAAATTATTTTGTTATAGACAGACAGCTTTATATTTTATGAGTAACTGAGAGAGAGAGAGAGAGAGAGAGAGAGAGAGAGAGAGAGAGAGAGAGAGAGAGAGAGAGAGAGAGAGAGAGAGAGAAAGGGGGAGATAGAGAGGGAGAGAGAGAGAAGGAGAGAGAGAGAGTCAGCGGCGCATTATGTTTTTGGTGACATCGAGGAAGTCTCAGTGTGTTTCACATGACCACACCTAGAGTCGGAAAATAAATCGCAGATGAGAGAGAGAGAGAGAAAGAGAGAGAGACAGACAGACAGACAGACAAGAGGAGAGAAAGAGAGAACCAGACAGACAGATATAGAAAGAGGCAAACAAGAAGGGTTTTATTTGTTTACTTGTATTCTTATCTAGCGATTTTTTTTAAAAAAGATGTAGAGCTGCTCAAAGCGCTGGCCGATATAGGATCTAACATAAGCTGTAGAGCTGCTCAAAGCGCTGGCCGATATAGGATCTAACATAAGCTGTAGAGCTGCTCAAAGCGCTGGCCGATATAGGATCTAACATAAGCTGTAGAGCTGCTCAAAGCGCTGGCCGATATAGGATCTAACATAAGCTGTAGAGCTGCTCAAAGCGCTGGCCGATATAGGATCTAACATAAGCTGTAGAGCTGCTCAAAGCGCTGGCCGATATAGGATCTAACATAAACTGCCCACTTGTTGCCTTTTAGGCACATCGTTTGACGTGCGTCCCAAACAACTAGACACCATACTGGGCGACCAGGGATAGGGAAAAAGGACCTAGTGCTTGCTGAGCGCATCTATGTAGCTGGCACTCACCCCTGTACGACATGAGCGTCAGGATCTTTAGAGTTCTTGCTATGGAAAGCGTTCGTGCACAGATTAGACCTCGGTTTATACTTCCGGTGCATCAGGCTTATGCTATAGTTGTTTGTTTGGTTTGTTTTTTTCCCCCGGTATCCAGGCCTTGCAATTTTGAAACACTACATGCACATTTTCCTATCCTATCCTATCCTATTCTATCCTATCGATATCCTATTCTCCAAAGTCGTTGGGGCACCACAGATGATCGTTTAACCAGAGTACTCCATCATTCTCTGTCATCAGCAACCCTCAGGGATTCGCTCAGTGCCAAGCCAGTCCATTCTCGAATGTTGCATGTCCTCCCACCTCTTTCTCTGTGTCCCTCTTCTTCTGCCTCCTTGCACCGTACCTTGCAGGTTGGTCTTTGCAAGACCTGATGGTCTGGTGACGTGGCAGTACCTTCGGAGTTTCCGTTTCATCAAAACTGAGCAGGTCATCGTGTTGTCCAATGGTTTGTGGATGGTCTGTCGAACTTCGTCGTTGGTGATGTGCTGAGTATAGGAAATGCCCAGAAGTCTTCTGTTGCACCTCATCTTCATGCTTTGTATTCGTCGTTGTAGGTCTGCTGTGAGAGTCCATGTTTCGCAAGCGTATAGGAAGATGGAGATGACAAGGGAGCGCAACAGCCTTACCTTGGAATATAGACTGATGGTCATGTCTTTCCAAATGAGCTTCAACATTGTCAGGGCAGCAGTTGTATGTGCGATCCTTGAAGGATTTCCGGTCGGGACCCATTGTCTGATACAATGGTTCCTAAATATTTGAAGCTATGCACCGTGTTGAGGGATTGGCCTTGGACTTTGATGTCCGAGTTGATGCCATTGGTGTTGTTGGTCATCATTTTGGTCTTCTCTGCACTTAATTCCATTCGAAAGGTTCTGGAGTTGATGTCAAGCCTCTGTACCACCTAGTCAACGCGCCCCAAGGGAGACTGTCGACCTCTCTAATCCAGGGAAAAATCTCTTCTCTCTCTCTTTTTCCCTCTCTCTTTCTTTCTCTCTCTCTCCCTCTCTCTCCCTCCCTTCATCTTGTTTATTTGATACGGATAGCTGCATTGTTCTGTTTTTATCGCAATATCTAATCAGCAACAAGTGAGGTGACACGGGCACTGAAGACCTCGTTGTGCCATTTTGAATTCACCATAGTCCGTTCACATGAGCCAGCCACTGATACAGGTATTAAGTGATTATAGAGAATTCGTTCCAACAAGGGATGATGCTGGTTATAGATGGTCTCTTTCATCAGGTCTCTAAGTCATCTGAACGGCTGATACAGGACTTTAACTCTAAAACCCCAACAATGATGATGACGAGAAAGATGATGATAGTTAGTCAGTGTTTATAGGGTCCAGCGGACTGCACAGAGCCGCATCAGGACCACAACGTGGTTGAAAGAGGGCTCATCCATTCACTTCTAATAAGTATAAAAGATCTGCTGAAACAACCCTAATGGTAGCACTGAAAGCATTTCACCAGCCTGTCACTATTACAAACCGAAGTACCCGGAGAAAATCCTCGAGTCGAAAGTAAATAATATTCGGAGAAACATAACGACCAGATGCTGGATCGATCCAACACCTGTCAGGCACCATTGGTTTCTGGCCTGTGGACAAGGCAAGTTAGTCCCGCCCTGAGACCATGCAGCCACAAATCTGTGTGTCGCATGACTGAAGACCACGATTTTTTTTTGTCGCTGTCTCTCTGTTTGTCTGTGTCTGTCTGTCTGTCTCTCTCTCTCTCTGCTATAAATGTTAAATATAAATATAAAACTGAGGTGCAACTTCACACCTATTCAATGCTTGTCATGTACATACCCGTGTTCTTACTCAAGTATATCTGTAAACATGTCATGTAATCGTTTTATGGGGTTTTGTTTATTTGTTTGTCGCTTCAGTAGACTAGTCTCTCTTTAGGGCGAGAGCCAGATGTAAAAAAGCAGACCGCTGCTTATTCTACTACCTTTGTTAAATAAAGAATTATCTTATCTTATCTTATCTTATCTTATCTTATCTTATCTTATCTTATCTTATCTTATCTTATCTTATCTTATCTTATCTTCTTTCTTTCTCTCTTCTTCTTCTTCTTCTTCTTCTTCTTCTTCTTCTTCTTCTTCTTCTTCTTCTTCTTCTTCTTCTTCTTCGTTAATGTTATCCTGTGCATCACATGGTCCTGATTTGGCTCGGAAGAGTCCGCTGGACCTAAAGCAACAACCATGTAATTTAATGTAATGTAATGTGCATCACATGACTAAGACTACAAACTTGTGTTTTGTGTTGGGTGCACATCAACGGCTTGGAATTATGTGGTGGGGCGCTGTTATGTTGATCTATCTTTGTCCACAAACATGCTGTGATGGAGGTGGAGGGCAATGGAGAGGGGCAAAGAAAATGGGTGGGGTGGGGGGAAGAGGTTTTGTTGGGTAAAGAGGAAACGGTCAACTGAACATAATGGCATTAGATATATCAATTATCGTCAGCAGAAGCAGCAGCAGCAGCGTCGTCGTCATCATCATCATCAGCTAGCTGCAGCAGCAACAACAGCAGTGTCGTAGTCATCACCATCATCATCAGCGTCGTCATCATCATCATCATCATCATCATCATCATCATCATCATCATCATCATCATCAACGTCGTCGTCATCCTCATTATCATCATCAGCAGCAGCGTCGTCGTCGTCATCAGCAGCAGAAGCAGCAGCAGCAGGGTCATCATCATCATTGTCATCCTCCTCATCAGCAGCGTAATTATCATAATCATCATCGTCATCATCATCATCATCATCATCAGCAGCAGCATCAACAGCGTCGTCGTAGTCGTCCCTCACCTGTTCCTTCTCACCCTTATCGCCAAATTAACAGTGTAAGCTTGTGGCCGCTTTCGGAAAGACTACACAAAGCGGGACCAGACCACAAGGAAATTCACGGCTAACCGGAAGCTGATGCGGGACGACACAGCGGGATGTTAATCAGGCCAAAGACTCGGCGCCATTTCGTCTTCCGGTGACGGCCCATCAATACCAGACAAATGGTTTATTTCACATCCCCAAAATAGCGATCGCAAATTTGCACGATTCTCAAAGTGAAGTCACGTCATATTTGGATATTTTTTTAACTCTCTCAACGCCATGCAGGCGATCATACTGGATGCCGGATACTATTATAATATACACG
This sequence comes from Oncomelania hupensis, assembly GCA_036898135.1. Classification (NCBI taxonomy): domain Eukaryota; kingdom Metazoa; phylum Mollusca; class Gastropoda; order Littorinimorpha; family Pomatiopsidae; genus Oncomelania; species Oncomelania hupensis. The sequence continues at coordinate 7,016,475 of CM072512.1, forward strand.
GGATTTTTATTTTTTGGGTTTGTTAGTTTCTGTGTTTTCTTTCCAAAACCAGACTCAAAACACGGCGTTCTCTATAACCAGCACATTTTTGTTGAAATGTTAAACGTTCTCCGACATACACAACAAACACACGATTATTATTCAAAACGTGTGGTATAAAAGCCATGAAGATTTCTACTAGAAGAACCGTGTCTCCCTGGGTCTGGCCCAGTGGGACCTGCTGTGCCTCTGGTTGCCGATGTGTGACCTGGTCCCATCGTGCATCCGGCACCTTTTTTGGCCTTTTTAAAAAAATCTATTTGGTATGGCCCCTTGTGTCGCCGACACATGTACCATTCTGGAGCTATGTCCCGTTTGCTCCCTTTTGGAGGGGAAGCTATTGTGTGCGAGGGCACACACGGTTCTTTTTTTACTTCCATTTTAAGGAATTATTTTATCCTTTTTATCGTGGTCCTGATAGGATTTTTATCATTCCCGGAGCTTGAGACCTATAAGTAATTTGTATATACACCCAGATCTCTTAGTAAGCCTACATAAGGCATTCTTAATTAGATAGTCCCCTTTACGCTGATGTGTTGGGGACTATAATCTATATAACGTAAAATTTAGCACTATAGGCATTTTATATGTATGCGTTTTGTTGATGATTTATAATGATGTTTGTATTCTATTTTGTTTTTGTAACCGGGGGTTCGCGTAGTTGAGGTCAACCCTCAGCCGTCCCTCGCGTGGGATGTTTTTATTGTAAAGTGACTGGCCGGTGGAGGGCATTCAATTTTCCCACTGGGGTTGTTTCAACAGATCTTTTATGCGGATCGGGGGTTGTCCGGTCCTGATTTGGCTCGGAAGAGTTCGCTGGACCTAAAGCAACAATAAATCAATCAATCAATCAATCAATATAACGTAAACGTACTAGAATACAGAAAGGAAATCGCATTGGTGTTTGGTAATTTAAGATGGCTGTGAAATACTTTCATTATTTTTGTTTGTTTGTTTGTTTGTTTGTTACTTTAGGCTATTTGTTATTATAAATAAGGCTACGGACCAGCAGAAAACACACAAAAGGTCACGGAATAATCAACATCTCATGTTCAAGGTTGCTTGAAGATTCAAGATGCCTCGTGGCGCAGTGGATAAGTCGCCGGTTTCCTATGCCGAAGGTCGCGGGTTCGATTCCCGCAAGGGGCGAACGTATGTGACTTAGGTACGAGACTATTGAGGTCACCGAGGGTTTTCTCCGGGCACTCCGGTTTCCTCCCTCCCTTCAATAATGATACTGGACGCAGTCAATATAGCAATTTCAAAAATAAAAATTTGATTTTCTTTCCGTCTTCTAATAGCGATCTCCCTGCCTTTACACCACCTGTTTGAATGATGGATGTGTATTTGTTGTGTATGAGTGTGTGTGTGAGGGTGGATGAGATAGGTGAGCGTGTATGTTGGTACAGATCGCCGCGCTTTGAGCCTAATTGATTTGGGAAAAGGCGCGTATATAGTATCCATTATTATTATTATTAATATTATTAATATTATTATTATTATTATTATTATTATTATTATTATTATTATTATTATTATTATTATTATTATTATTATTATTAAGATATACTTATTGTACCCATAAAATTAAAAGGAAATTGAGTACGTGGTGTGACACTTTCCAGTCATCAAAATTAATAATATAAGCAAAAATCCTATAAAACGTGTGCATGATTGTAGAAGAACTAATAACCAGCGTTCCCGATCATCACTATGGTCCTGATTTGGCTCGGAAGAGTCCGCTGGACCTAAAGCAATAATCATGTATGTAATGTAATGATCAACACTAACTATAGCACTACAGCGCAGCAAAATCGCGTCAGCAAATACAATTAGCAACATTTCCTCTTTGGGGTCAGCATATTACCAGCGCTTGTCTGCAGTAATTTTGGAGTATTCATTGCCTTTTTTTTTAAAAACAAAAATTTAAATTCTACAGAAAATACTTGGCGCTGGTGGCGCAATATTTGGCAATGAAAGAGTTAAACTAGCCTGTTTCTTCACCTGCTAAACGATAGTGTGTCCAGACTAATCTGGAAATACATTGAAATAGTCGGGGATCACAACAAGCCTAATGTCGGTCGGTCCTTTCCGTTGGACGCCATCGATCTCAAGAACCTCCATCCCACCTGTCATGAACCGAGCAGTTTACCCTGCCCGTTGACTATTTAGCCATGTGTAGTATTTGTAACAGTAGAGAAGTTAGACTATTACACAGCAGCAATTAAATTACACAGCAGACCACACGCAGCGAGCGAGCCACCCACATCGCAGTGAGTCAGCACTTGAGTTTTGAATCGGACCGTTTTAACCAATCAGAGCAGGCTCAGTGGGTAGAGCAGTTTTGACTGTGTCAGAGCCTAACACAGTTTGAATCAGTCGTATGTGAGACGAGGTAGAGTCAACATCTCCACAGCTAGAGAAATCTCTACACTCATAGACCAGGAAGCAGGACTTAGGAATCTTAGAATTCTCTCAAGTCATCACGGGCCTGAACTTGTCAAACAGGTAAATGAACACCCTTCTGTTTCATCGTGATATATTTGTATTATTGTTGAAATTATGTTTGAAGAATTTGCTATGCATAAATGTGAATTGTTAATCCGAATTTGCCGTACCACGTGGACGAGCCTACCACGAGGCGAAACACGACCGGTTGCGCCGCCATGTTGTATCCCGTACGGAACCACTGTTGTTTAACTTATATGTATGTTTGCAGACCAGTGGCTGTACCACTGAATGTTTATATTATTATTAATTCTGTATGTGTATAGTTAGACAAGATTTATATTTGTGTATGTATAGGAATTTAGAGTGAGATTCCAGTGGAACCCGGAAGTAGCAGAATGTTCGTCGCTTATGTATAGAGATGTGGAGCTATCACTGAGGGCTACTTTGGCTTTCAGTGAGACGCTCTGCACAAACCGATTATTCAGGGTTGTGCAGAATTTCGTCTCTTATATTCCAGACGAGCAGGCGAGCTATCCCGAGCTATCCCGAGCTATCCTGTGTGCCCCACTCCACAGAAACGACTAGTTGGTTGAGGAACTCTACCGCACAAGTCGGACAGAGCTACCTTGAAACACACCCTGTCAGACCCCACAGCGTGGCAAGGGAACCCAACTACACAACGACACAGGTGGACCAGAAGCTACCTCACAGAAGGACTTCGAACACCCCACACATGAGTTAAGTGCATAAGGCGAAGGTGCACTTAAACTGATCATAACAGGACCACAGTAGTCCAACTCTTCAGAAACTGTAAAACGGACCACAGTAGTCCAAATCTACATAAACTCAAATAGCAAGTGCCCAAGGAAGATATAACAGCTGCCTAGACTATCAGCGATCGAACTATTAGCAGTAACTGAGACTTTTTAAGTTAGAGTAGTACTTAGAGAATCTTGTATAGAGTAGAAGAAATAAATGTGTGATTTTAACTGTTATCAAGTGGCTGGACTACATATGATTCATAGCCGTGTGAAAGCTAGTGTGACAGTAATCTTTTACCATTTTTCTATCTATTTCTGTACCCCAACCTTAACACAGAACGAGCTAAACAAATAAATTTATTAAAGTAATTCATAGGGTGACGTACTAGCAGTTCCCACCGAATAAACGTGAGGGTCCATAATTCCATTGTGCAGAGCCCATAAACCCCACGTGACACCACCCTACCCCCCCCCCCCTCCCAAACGGATTTGGACCAAACTTCATGGGAATATTACCTAGGTTAGTGACTTAACCTCCCGTGCTATCATATTTGCCCTGCTGCAAAGATCAAGGTCACTGGAGTCCTTGCGTTGCTAAACACGGTTTTGATCAACATCTCAAAAAACGGCGGAAACGATCTTGAACAGTCTGGTGGTCGGTCCGTTGATCCGAATTTCACTTTTGTTGTTGTTGTGGTTCAAAACACACCGTTAGCCTTACCTCAAGAATAACGGAACGGACATTCATCATTTTTACTTTCCGGATACTTTCATTACTGTTACTGCAGAGCTTTGGTATTTGTACTCTCTTAAAGGTCAAGGTCATTGCGCTTCACCATGCTCTAAAACACGTGTTGCGCTGTATGTAAAAACGGGCTGATTGGATTTTGATACTTTTTTGGGTTTTGCAGTCAGTTCAGATGGTGGCCTATCATTCCCTGTTTTCAGTTTGCTTCAGTTTGGGGTGTCGGATAGCGCAGTGGTTGGAGCACTCGCTACTGTGTCGCAAGTTAAGCACCGTCCAGTGCGGTTAACACTTGAATGAGTGACCGCAAACCGTGAAGTGACAAATAACAACGCCCCCAGTTGACTCAACTGTGACTGAGTACCTACTCTCTTAAAGGTGGGGAAGGTAAAGCAGCGAGGGAGAGAGATGGGCATCACCCTCATTACGCCGGCCCAAGATAAGTGATCTCCAACATCACGCTCCCCTACGGCCACAAGGCTATGGGACCACCTTTACCACCTTTTTTTTTTTTTTTTACCAGTTTGCTTCGTTAGGATAAAGCCCTGTCCCAACACCGCCACAAAACATAACACTTTTGAAAAAGTTCATTGTTTTTAATTATTATTTTTGGGATGCTGTGTGTGTGTGGATTTCTGGAAAGACATTTTAATGTGAAGCCATCTTGCTTTTTTAAAATTCTGTAAATTTGAAAATATCGAGCACCGGATTTTTGCTTTGACTTCGCTGTTCTGTCACCACCCCCTTCCCACTTGAACTCTCAAACACCGCAAAAAACTCCTATTAAAAGCGAGGTTGTTATAGTTGGAACAGCTATACATTGCAATCTTATACGGAACTAGATATTATCAGTGTTTATAAAAGTAATACTAGGACAGTCCACCAAGTCTCTATATCAAGGCCTTATTGTAACTGGACCGGTTTAAGCCCCCTCCCCCCCCCCATTGCATTCACCCGGATTGGTATTTCTGTAGTGTTTGTTCCTCCAATGATTACTGTAAACTATACATTGAAATCTGTACAATGGGAAAATACATTGAATGAAATGAGTATACCGGGTATTATAAGGAGGCGAGACTAGACAGCCAAAAGCGAAAGGAGACGAAAAGGAGACGAAACACACCAGATTAAAAGTTGTCTATACATTTATGTCCCTGAAAGCTTCTTTAGAAGTTTAAGACCTACTGAGAGTATAATATAATAAATCATTATAATTATTATCGTTCGAGTTTATTGACACTGGAGACTAGCGTTTACTGGTAACGGGTGACAGTAATCCTAATGTCAGAGTGCATTGAATTCTAACGAAGAAGCAAGAACGGGTGGTCTGAAATACTGGGTGTGTGGATCTAGATAAGGAGAAATAGTTGACGTATAACTAGTTAGCAAGGCAGGGAGAGAGGGATCTAGCTAACCAGGTATCTAACCGACAGAAAGTCGGGGTGTCAGTTTCAATTACATTCAGACCTCCCTATCATGTCAATATTTATCCACCCATCCCTCCACCGCCGCATCAGCGCGGAAGAATACAATAACGCGAGCCTGGCCAATCAGAACCGATCAACCAACTGCGTGACAACTGTTATCCTTTATCCAATCCGCAAGGAAAAAGGAGCTCGCTCGTTTGTTAGACCACATTCCTGTTTGGGAAGGAAGAAATTAAATTCTGAACGTGCGCCGAAGATCACTGGGACCGAAGGTAGAGCGTCGGGTTTGTGTTCGAAAGATTGAAGGTTCGAATCTCGGTAAAGCGCAGTGGCTCAGTGGTATACGCAGTGTACTCGAATATCAGGCGATAACATCGCTGCCGGTGCAGACAGGGTTTCAAACCCGTTGACGGCCTGGTTAATAAAAAATCGAATTAAAAAAAAAACCCACTGCGTTCTTACTTTTTTGGATGAGACGCACGCACTCCATCGTATAGACTATTAAGATCCTGACGCTCACGTCATAGACGAGTGAGTGCCGGCAACACAAATACATCCATCACGCACTAGGTCCCTTCTCCCTATCCCCGGTCGCCATGGATTGTGCTCAGTCGTATGGGCGTTAATCACCACGTCCACCATTGCTGTCATCAACACACGTTGACTGTAGAATGTTCTACTGGATGCGAGTATAAACCGAGGTCTTGCCAGCGCCTGCATGCATGTCCATCGCACGGCCATTAATATTAAAGATCCGGACGCGCATGATGTCTTAGAGGGGGATCGAAGTGCACCAATACACCTAGCAAGGACTGTAAGTTCTCTTCCTCTTGTCCTGGGTAGAGCCGCATTCGCTGAGAAGACTGCCCGATTTTCGGCTGCCTGAGTGACGAATAAAATAAAAATAAAATAAAAAAGAAGCAAAGAGCAATAATCAAAACTTGTAAACGATAACGAGATGGCAAGCCATTGAAATCTATGTCCAGACACTCGCTCGCACACATAGCTGAAACTCATCATTAACAAAAGCTTTAAATTTTGTAGCAATATTGTGACTTTGTTTTTTTAATCTTAAAGGAGTAAAATAAAAACATGGAATGATGGGACATTATTTGAACTATCCGCAAACAAACAAAAATCAAAATAGGTTTAGCTCATTTTGAGATCAAGCACAAAGCGCTGGATTAAAAAAACAAAAAAACAAACTAATATAATTGTAATTGATCTCAGCAACCTTGACCTGAAACAAATGTGGTAGTTAAAATATCTGCATGCATTGTAAAATAATCAAAATCGGTCGTGTGATTCTTAAGATAAAGCAAAAAATGTGTTTTTAACGAAATGCAAAATTCGGATCAACCGATTAACTGGCGCTCATGAGTTGTTGGCCATTTAGTAGAAGTACCAGTAAGCTTATATCAAATATTAAAACAAAATCGGTTCATCCGTTTTGGAGATATAGAGCAAAACGTGTTTAGCAGCACCATTGACTCCATTGACTTTGACCTTTGATATTATAGCACAGGAGGCTGACCACTAACCTAGGAACAGTTCCTGTGAAGTGTGATCAGAGGTTCTTGACATACGACATGTAATGGACGGGCAGATCATCGACCGACTGCCAATATTTAGCTCATTTATTCCCGACTATTTTAAAGTATCTCCAGATAATAATAATACGACACTATACAAACAGTCTTCGAGACCCAAGAAAGAGACAGCGTAGGTGTTTTGACCCGCACTACAATAAAGCCACCGCAAAAATAATGATGCAACGAAGACACCTCACGAAATTGTAAACGTCAGCAGTAAACCCCTCGTCACCCTGTAATAAGCTTACTTCCCTTTATTGGTGCAAGGAAACAACACTTGCCTTGCCTTGACTTGACTTGACTTTTTGACTTGGCAATGACTTGGAACTATGAAGTATATCCAGCAGGACTTGTCGACGTACAGTCTCACAAACAGACGTACACTAGCATTGATGCCAGCGCGCACAGACATACATAGCATAGGAGCATTAATCAAGTAGACTGTGATAAGAATTAGTGGATCATCGAGAGTATAAGATTTATGTGTCCCCGCTAGCATAGCGGTAGCAGTTAGTAACACATAGGACCCACTGTGCTCTCGAGGATCCACTGATTCTTAGAACTATCGAGGATGCATTTTTGTATTTGGTTAATAAAGCCCCAAAATGGACAGAGCGACATACACACGAGCGTCGTACATACATCCGCGCACGCGCGCATATACACCCCACCCACCCCACCCCACTCCCACACAGAGAGACAAGGACGAGTAAGAGGAAGAAATCCACCTGTAAACATTGACGTTGCTTTCTCTCTTTATAGACCCCAATTCAATGGCTTTGTTTATCTTTGGCGAAAACGGGGTTACCCTTAAAAAATTTGAGGTTGTGTTTAGTTTAAACAGTGATAATCCATTGCTCCAACCTATCCTATCCTATCCCATAACTCGGAGGTCGTAGGGGCACTACAGATGATCGTTTAACCAGCGTACTCCATCTTTCCCTATCCTCAGCAACACTGATTGTTTCGCTCAGTGTCAAACCAGTCCATTCTCGAATGTTGTCCTCCTACCTCTTTTTCGGTCTCCCTCTTCCTCTACCTCCTTGCACTGTGCCTTGCAGGATGGTCTTTGCAAGACCTGATGATCTGGTGACGTGGCCATACCATCGGAGTTTACGTTTTTTCACCACTGTGAGCAGGCCATCGTGTTGTCCAATGGCTTGTGTGATGGTCTGTCGGACTTCGTCGTTGGTGATGTGCTGGGTATAGGAAATGCCCAGAAGTCTTCTGTAGCACCTCATCTCCATGCTTTGTATTCTTCGTTGGAGATCTGCTGCGATGGTCCATGTTTCGCAAGCGTATAGGAAGATGCAGATGACAAGGGAGCGCAGCAGCCTTACTTTGGAATGTAGACTGATGGTCCTGTCTTTCCAAAATGGCTTCAACCTCGCCAGGGCAGCAGTTGTTTGTGCGATCCTGGAGAGGACTTCCAGTCGGGACCCATTGTCTGATACAATGGCTCCTAAATATTTTAAGCTATGCACTGTGTTGAGGGATTGGCCTTGGACTTTGATGTCCGTGTTGATGCCATTGGTGCTCCAACCAACCGCTAAAAATGGAATTTTCCACTTCGGTTGTGACAGGGAGTTATTTTCCCTGTTTTAACGGTACAGCCGTGTGACTGACCTTTCACCCTATTCGTTAGTGAACCACGCGGCTTCAAATGTACGTCTTTGGTGTGTTGGATAGGGTAGAGAAGGGTCTATTTTATGAATCCACAACTAAATCCCTTACGAGCAACTGATTTTACGGGGTCTTTTTATTACCGGCTTTGGTAGATGCTATTTTTAGCTCCAGATTATTTGCTAACCCTTGCTATTAAAAGGCACAGACACTCCGCAACTTATTTATTTAAAAAATAACTATACTTTCGACAGAAATATTTGTCTTTGAAAGTTTTTCTTGCAGGGGACAACACTCACTGTGAATGTTCAAAGCCCGGTGACAATTTGGATGTGGGTTTAGCACTTTGGATGCTACTACTGAGCGATACCAAGAATGAAACAGCGCTCCACGCACCATGTAGTAAGTTACTGGACGGGTAGTCTGCCTGGCTCTGTTTAAGACCACGGGAATCACAAATTAAGGCTGACAGGCTGAGAGGGAGTGGAGGGAGAGCACCGCCCTCACGAAGCGTGCCCAGTGAAAAGGGAGGCTTTAAAAACGCCTCTCTCCTCAACCACCGAGCGAGCTTATATAAGCCAACCCTGTATAATTGATTCACTCAGTCGTCGTCGTCAGGTCGTGGTCGACAGTCGTCAGACGTCAGACGTCGTTGGAGCGTGATGGTGAAAGGCTAGAGGGTTCCTGCGCCTATTTGAAATTTAGATGCGTCAACGCTCGTTGCATTTTGAGACCTGATTCGCGGCCGATGTCAGTATTGATGACCGAGACTTCGAGGGAGAGCAAGTATTTCTTGTTGTAGTGGGTACGCTGAGCAATGGGACTTGCCGTTTTTCCCTTTGACATTGTTGCTGCGCGGCGCAGCTTTGGGTGAGATAATTCTAGTCTTTGAGCGGATTTTCGAACCGGGGGGAGCAGATAGCCATACGCGCTGTGCCAACCCCAGACTGACTTTGACTGTTAAAATCAAATTTTAATTGTATCGTTTTACGTTAAGTCCTTTATTGGACTATAGCCCCCCTTGACTATGTAGGCCCTTTGAGCCTAGATATACTAGTGTAATTTTATTCTTTGTGTCTTAGAATTCTTAAGAAAAACATTTGTGCATTGCTGGCCGTCTATTTTTGATGGATAAAAATGAATCGCGCGCGCCATGGCGACGCTGTACCGCCGGGGTGGCCAGAAAAGACTCACCGGTAGTCAAGGCCAGGATTGATACAGAGGCTGTGACCACCGTGGCCTTGGAGCCCGGTGCGGAGGATGATTTGGATGTTGTGGGGATGGGGGAACCGACCACCCCAAATCGTAAAAGATTAAGAGGAACTCTCACTGATTCCTCGTCTGACAGTATGGAAGACCAATCGTGCGATAAGTCTGATCTAACTCAAGACAAAGGAGTTTCTGGGCAGGAGGGAGTCATCGAGTCGACCTCAAATGCCCACTCAAACAATGATCATATTCGAGCGGATCATGAGGACGAGCAGGCTTGGTCTGCCGTGTCCGATAAACGCAGAAAAAGAAACAGGCCGAGGTTGCCTGCTCGTGTTATTCCTCAGCAGCACAGTTTTGGGCTATGCCGGTTTCCGATCATAGTCAAATATACGGATGAGGTAGACCGGGATATTCTCAAGATGCGAGGTTGGAAATTTACTGACCAATTGCAGACAGTGGTGGGGCCCATCGACCGAGTGCGGCCACTTGGCGAGGGGTTCCTCGTCAGCTGTAAAAACCAAGCACAGCAGCTGAAGCTCGCTAAACTCTCGGAGTTGGGGCGGTTCCCTATCTCTTGTAACATACCGAGCCCTGTGGTTGAGGGGGTCATTCAAGATATCCCTGTCGTGATTCCCGAGGAGGAAATCTTGGCTAAATGCGAAGGGTTGGTCGACTCCGAAGGACTGACCCAACCCTGTAAGATTAAAGGGGTGCGTCGGCTGGACAGAGCTGATGGACAGGCTTCTGCCTCTGTTAAGGTCACCTTTGAAATGCATACGCTGCCGTCTGCGCTGATGATAAATCGAAGAGTGTTTTCGGTGAGGCCGTATGTCGCGGCGGTGGTCCGCTGCTACAAATGTCATAAGCTGGGTCATACCCAAAGATTTTGTAAATCTGTTCCAAACTGTTCGTCTTGTGGTAAGCCCGGACACTCTGGAGCCCAATGTAGGGCTGAAAAACGCTCATGCGTTAACTGTTCGGGCGAACATTCTGCAGTTAACAATAACTGCCCGGCCCTGAGAGAACGCTTACTTGCGAATCAACTCAGGGCCTCCAACTATATGCCGCGAGCCCAAGCTATGCATATGGCTCGTACCCAGTCAGCAGCGGACCCCGCGCGACAGAAAACCCATATTGGCACGGTGTGGGGAGCTCCCCGAGCTCCTGATTCATCCGTGGTTTTGCCTAAACCGACTCCCCCGCCTCCGGCGGATAAAACTACGCCCCCCTTGGGTGCCATTGCGGCACCGGGGGGATGCATAGGTCTCGAAGTGGGGATCACCGCACCCGCTACGGGTGGCAGGGACCCATGGACAGCTATACAAAGACTAGAGATAATGGTAGAAAAACTAACACAGGCAGTTGTTGGGTTAGTCGACACGGTTCGTGGCCTGACGGAGCAAACACGCTTGTCTGCGAGTTTGCCGGTCGTACATACCGGTTCTGATGTCAGTACGCAGTGCAATCTCGAAGCAAGGAGCACTAGTGACTTTTCGTCACAGTCCTCCCCTGATCAAATTAATACGACTACAGGCAAAAATACGAAAACTGCCCATAAGAGGAAATCGCATACGAAAAAACCGCCTTTTATGTCGCCTGAAGAATGTGCAAGGCTTAAAGCTCCCGGTCTCACAGACCAGCGTTTTGAAGAGATTTTTGGATATCCCAAGTCGCGTCTTGATGAGATTGATACTAGGCCTGGGGCGCGCCCCTAGCCCGGTGGTTGGCAGTTGCGCTGGGAGGCGCTTGCGCGCTGGTCCCGTGGCCAGAAAGATACATCTGTTGTTTAATTAAGCCAAATTAGATTTTTTAAATAATACAAATTATTTTCTAACCGGCTTTCGGACCGACGCTGTGACTATGTACATATTTTTAGTCGGCCGTAATGCACATTTGATAACAATATTTTTAATTTATTTAAAATAGGTTTTGGTTTTTAAAATAATCTTATCTAAAATTATGTATATATATACGAGTTTACCTTTTAATGATCTTAACCCTTCCATTTTATTTTTTAGGTCTTCGACCATTTTTTTTTATATAAGTATTCGGATTGTTATGTTTTGTTTTAAACGTGGCCCTGAAGGATTTTTATTTTTAACCAGCTTTTATATCGTCGGCCCTGTTCCTGTCTGTCAAATTGAATACAGACTAGGTCTGTTCCATATAAAATCTCTCACAGATAAAAATGTTCTGATATATTTAATTGTTATAATCACACTCCTCTAGCTGTCACACATCCCACCGGGCCCACATAAGCCGCGGCCTTTAAACTAAAGTTCATTCATATATCGGTAATGAAGTTTTATAATAGCCCATTAAAATTAATTCTGAAATTTTATAAAATACTGATCTATTATATAAAGTCTCCTATATGCGTAAGTGTCTGGGGACGTAAAACTTATTCAATCGAATCGAATTGATTCACTCGGGGTCGGGTAGCTCAGTTGGTAAGAGCGTCTTGCTAGTAACCGAAAGGTCGCTGGTTCAAATCCCGGATTGGTCAACGTGTGATCATATTATTTTCCCCTTTACCAACAACTGGCCCGCTGGTGTCAGTATAAATCGGTCCAGTAGTCACCTATATGCGAAAGTGTCGTGTGACTATAATCTACAAACAACAACAACAACCACCACCGAAAAGTTAGAGCAACCTTCGCCTTCTCTTTCCTCTGTCTCGGTCTCTGTCTCTCTCTCTCTGTCTGTCTCTCTCTCCTCTCTTTCTCTCTGTCTGTCTGTCTCTCTCTCCTCTCTGTCTGTCTGTCTCTCTCTCTCTCCTCTCTGTCTCTCTCCTTCTGTCTGTCTGTCTCTCTCCTCTCTCTCTGTCTCTCTCTCTCTGTCTCTCTCTGTCTCTCTCCTTCTGTCTGTCTCTGTCTCTCTCCTCTCTCTCTGTCTCTCTCTCTGTCTCTCTTTCTCTCTCTCTCTCTCTCTCTCTCTCTCTCTCTCTCTCTCTCTCTCTCTCGCTAACTGTTAGGAATTATAATAATTGACAGGTAGTCAGACATACATAAATAGGCCTAAATAAAAAGGGTGATTATAGTTTTGTTGTTGCTGCATCAAGTTTTATTCATCAGATTAACATAAGTTGTACTGATGTAACATAAACAATTTACAAACTCTAACATGCGCACATCATAAATATTTTCCAAAGTAAGTAATTAATTAATCAAACAATAGAAATCATCATACTACTGACATACACATACACTTTTAACAACATACATTCATTCCCTTGTAAGAATTAGATGATTAAGAAACACACAAAAGAAAAGAAAAAAACACACATAAAAACTTTCAACTTCACCTGTGAAGAACGAAGTACTCATAAATATCATTTTGTGTCTTACAGAAAGTTGAAGTTAGGCCTCCAGGCCCCCCCCACCCCCCGCACTCCCCAGAAACAAATTAAAAGAAAAATGATAAAATAATCAATCAAAATTAAAACAAATTCATAAATAATTCCCCCCACCCTCCCTTCTTCTGGGTATAAATGGCAGCGCTTTTGCTGCTTTTCTAACCATGCCCCCAAGGCGACGATTGACTGATGCGGATAGAGGCAGAGCTTTTGCATGGCTTCAGGAAGGGGTGGGGGTGAGAGAAGTTGGCAGGCGGCTGGGAGTGTCCCCACTCCGTTGTCCAAAGGCTGCGGGAGCGCTTTAACAACACTGGAAGCGTCCAAGAATCAAGAAGGTCCGGACGCCCCCGCGTTACCACTGCAAGACAAGACCATTTCATCACCCTGTCAGCTCTGAGGATGAGGTCCGCTACAGCAAACACCATCAGAAGACAGCTTTACGCAGCCAGCAATGTTAACGTCAGCGACCAGACAATTCGCAACCGTCTACACGAGGCAAACCTGCGATCAAGACGACCAGCAGTACGGCCTTTGCTCACCCCAGCTCACCGTACAGCGCGTTTGGCCTGGGCTCGGCGTCATTTGGTGTGGACTAGGCAACATTGGTCAAGGGGGCTCTTTACAGACGACTCTCGGTTCTCCTTGTCTTTCAATGACCGTCGAGTGAATGTTTGGAGGCGTCCACGGGAGCGTTTTGCTGATGCGACGGTGCGCGAGCATGACCGCTTTGGTGGTGGATCTGTCATGATGTGGGGTGGCTTCGCATTAAACTTCAGAACACCCCTGCTCCAAATTCATGGCAATTTAAACGGTATTGGCTACAGGGATGACGTCCTACAACCTAGGGTTCTCCCAGCTCTGCGGGCCATTGGGGAAGGTGCCATACTACAGGACGATAATGCCAGACCCCACCGAGCGCGTATCGTCAATGACTTCCTGCAGCAACAGCACGTCATAAGGATGGATTGGCCGGCTCGATCACCAGATTTGAACCCCATAGAACATCTGTGGGATGTCTTGGGTCGACAGACACGGGCAAACCTCCCTCCAGGAGCTAACCTTGAAGTTCTGGTACCAAGTTCTCCAGCAAGAGTGGTTGGCCATCCCAGGAAACATCCTCCATAACCTGATACGGTCCATGAGACAACGATGCCAAGACTGCATTGATGCAAACGGTGGCCACACCCGATACTGACTCTATAGATTTTTGGTTTCTAAAGTTTTGATTTTGTAAAAGAGGGGTATGTCCAGTTAAATTGAATTTACTCGAATTTTAAGCGACTGATGTCTCAAATCTTTTTTGTTATTGATGCAGAAATGATTGCAATAAAATATGATGAACTAATAAATTGAATTCGTGTTTCTGATTTAAAAAGAGACCCATATGTCCAAGTGGCCCTTGTATTATTTTGAGTAGTATAGTATAAACAAGTGTTACATGTTTGATTGCACTTCGAACTATATCTTGTGCTGTTTGTTTGTCATGGTGGGAAATATGTTTTCTTTTTTGAATGTATTTCTGTGACGGATGCGTGTAAAACGAAAGAGTTATTATTATTATTATTATTATTATTATTATTATTATTATTATTATTATTATTATTATTATTATTATTATTATTATTATTATTATTATGGAATGTTGTTAAGATGGTAGAAGAGGGGCTGAGCAAAGAAAATGCTAATGTGAATTATTTGGTGTGACGTTTGACTTTTGAGTTTAATGTGAGTAGAGAATAATAAAATGGTTATTGGTTTATGAGGAATATAAGGAAAGATAGGTCTGAGGAACATGAGGAAATAGGAAATAATCAAGGAATGAATAATATGAGAGAACAGAATAGTTCAGTAATAAGTGTTTGGTTTGAATCAGCTTCTCAGTCTGGGAGAAGGCTGATGTGGTGTGTCCAAGGCAGCCCTAGTCTACTACGGGTGCAGGTCGACAACCACTGGGACGTTGAGGACAGACCGGCGAGCAATCCTACGTCCGCAGCGAGAAGGCCTGACCGCTGTGTCTGCCTTCGCTGCAGTTCCTAGGCCGTCGTCTTGGAACTACAATTCAACCCGTCATCTAGAGACGCTTCATAAGGAACTTGAAGGTTGTTGTTGTTGTTTGTAGATTATAGTCACACGACACTTTCGCATATAGGTGACTACTGGACCGATTTATACTGACACCAGCGGGCCAGTTGTTGGTAAAGGGGAAAATAATATGATCACACGTTGACCAATCCGGGATTCGAACCAGCGACCTTTCGGTTACTAGCAAGACGCTCTTACCAACTGAACTTGAAGGTCTAAAGGCGTGGTTTTTTGTAGTACTACAGAACAGTGAGTACGAGAAAGTGAATATTCCTCCTGAAATAATAGTTCCTCTGTAGAGACTTGAACTCTTGCGAAAGACTGGTGTTGCGATGGAGAGACTTTCTTATTTCTAGGGGAAGAAATGGGTGGTTTGCTTTATTAGTTGTGTTATTGTTTAAATGTGTGGTAATTAGTTATTAAATTGAGCACCTAGAGTAAACACATTTGGCTACGGTATCCTTAGTGCTTTACTGTGTGAAAAGGGGAATGGATGGTTGAGAGATGTCTTGCATGCACCTGCTTTATTGAATAGGAGTTGGAACATATTAAGATCTTAGGACAAGAAGTATAATAATTATTCATTATACGTCTGCATGCCGCTCCCTAACACCAACATATCTCAGAATTTAACGACGATAAGAGTTTTGAAATCGGCTATTACAGTCAGCGATCGGCTAAAGATTATAGCCTGGTTAGTTAGTTAGTTATTTATTTCTTTCAGGGTCCAGCAAAAAGCCGAATCAGGACCACAAAATCAGGACCACAAAATCAGGACCACAACTTGGTTTATAGAGGACTCACCCCTGATCCGTATAAAAGATCTGTTGAAACAACCCTAGTGGTAACACTAAAGGCGCTTGGCACTCCACCAGCCGGTCACTTTACAATAAAGGCATCCCAGGCAAAGGGAGCTGAAGCTATACTCTCGATTCTCGAACCCCCGTTTACAAAAACAAAATAGAATACAAACGTCATTATAAAATATCAACAAAACACATACATATAAAATGCCTACATTGCTAAATAATAATATGATAGGAAGCCCTAGTGAATATTTGGCAGAAAGCGTCATCTGACCCAACAGACCTCATACAAAAATGAGTTTTGGAAGAGTTTTGAAGAAAAAAGGAATGAGATTGGTCTAGCAAAGAAGGTAGTATAGTAGCTTGATAGAACAGAGTAGGAATGAAAAAGAGCAAAGAAGGAAAACAGCGACTATATTTAAAGCACTAAAATAATGTCCACAAAGAGGTGGGATACTATTTATACAGAAACCCCCGGCACCCAGCCTGGTGTGTGGCTGAATTTGTGAGTTCCAAAGCTTCACATCTCTCCACATTGATGACGGTCCCTGTTTCATAACACTCAAGAATACAAAAATATATGATTTTAAAAAAAGTATGTATATATAATTTTTTAATGTTATTTTTAAATATATATTTTCCGTTGTTTCGGAGTTTTCTGCCACTGAGCAGAAGACGAGAGAGAGAGAGAGAGAGAGAGAGAGAGAGAGAGAGAGAGAGAGAGAGAGAGAGAGAGAGAGAGAGAGCATGCAATCATTTGCCGCACGCGCGCGCACACACACACACACACACATACATATATATATATGTGGGTATGCATGTGCATGTGTGTGTTTGTGCAGTGTAAAGCGTGTGCGTTGTGACAAGTCAAATGTCAAAAAATGTTTAACTTAAATTGTTATAATGAAAGCCAAATCAGAATAAATTCAAAACAAATCATCCCCCCCCAAAAAAAAAAAAATAAAATAAAATAAAAAAAAGGCGTTAGAAAAAGAAAAAAAAAACAAACTTTTTTTCATCTGTATATCACCATTTCATGAAGAAGAAGTGATTCAATTTATTGTTATGAAAAGATATAACGAGTACTAAATTATATTCTCTCTCTCTTACTCTCACACACACACCACACACCCCCTCTCCACCTCCCCCCACCCCGCTACAAACACACTTGCCCACCATATTCCTTTCAAGAGGACACCGTGGATTAACAGATACACGGTATGGTACATATGTATACAGACGAGACGAAGACTTCTTCCTCTCTCTCTCTCTCAAGCATGTGAGAGAATAGTAAAACTTCTTGTTGTTAGGTTTGCACCAGACTAGGCTATCTTTTTAAAATTCTGCAGTCATTTTCGGGTCTGCTAAACGACAGCCCGCCTTTGATAACGATCGGAGTGATATTTCAGAATCGCGCTCACTCATGTTTTAATGTCCACAGTGTAAAAATACTGCATGTTGCGGTAGCGCCTGCTGCTGGAGTGGTAGCTACAAGTACTTGCCAAACCTTGTAAGGCAGCTAAGTGAGCACGCAACGGCTAAATGCAACGCATTCACGTCCATCTCTTCTAGACAACAACAACAACAACAACAACAACAACAACAACAACAACAACAAGAGATGGTGGTTCGTTATTTATTTATTTTTACAAAACACAAACCTTTGAAGTCTTCTGGTAGGGACAGTAATTGCTGAACACTGTTCAGCACTGACTTTGACTTCGTTTTGGATCCACAGCTCGGAAATTGTTTTTGGCCGAACGTTATTAGAGTGATGGGACAGGGGTGTTGTGTGTCAGAAGAGTCTCCAAGGGAGATAACCGACCGAGAGCGACGGACGAGTTATTGTTTAGGGAAAAACCAGCAGGGCGGGCTGAGTATCGGAAACTACTGAATTGTCGTCGTAACTGTTCAGGAGGTGTGTGCCTCGGATGTCTCGGACTATTCGGCGTGCCAGGAGGAAAGCCACTGATTTACTCCGCTGGCTGCCGAAGCTTTAATTAGCGGTCCCCGCCGTTCTCTCATTAACTAACTGCGGTAAACTCAACGCCAACGTCAGATGAACGCGACGACAAGCTACTGGTCTTACTTCCACCTCGCTCTTCCCCCCACACAGTACGAGACCATCGCAGCTCTTCTTCAAGGTGGATACGCCAGGCGCTTAATCCGGGTGGGATCAACCGGGATTAAGGATCGCCAGTTTTATCACGTGGCTGATAGAAAACCGACCCATGGCGCAAAGAGATAGACTTGGTGGGTGACTTGAGATGATTAGAGAGAGAGAGCGAGAGAGAGAGAGAGAGAGAGAGAGAGAGAGAGAGAGAGAGAGAGAGAGAGAGAAAGGTGCGTACGACGCACGCACACACTGACCACGCCTAATAAAAACAACAGACACTATTATCAAATAGCATAAAGACATAAAGAAGATAATTATTATAAGCAGATAATGAATTGTTGTTTGACAATGGAATCTATTATACTCAGATTTTTATTTTATTTTATAAAATATTCTGATTATGGGCATTATACGCGACGTGTGCCTTCGTTTGATATTACGATGATGCCGTGTCAAAGTTAAAGTTGCATTGTTAAATCGTTCATAGTTCAGGATTTTAAAAAGAGATATTATTTAAATCATTTTACTTCATATATTTATTTCTTTATTAAATATATGGTAAATGTATTTATTTATTTATTTATTTTATGTTATCGAGGCTGAATTTTTTTAAATTTTATTTAGACTAAAGTCACTTATTTGCGAACATCATTGAACTCAACACACATTTCAATAACTTTATTACAACCTATCCCCTTTGCTTTTAACAACGTTGTAATGAACTCAGCACAGTTCGTTACTTAGCCACACCCCCCCCCCCCCACACCTTCCATCCTCTCCTAAACCCTTCTATAGAGCCGGTCATGACACTGTTGATAGGTACCGAGCGAGACGTTTACTCTGCTGCAATGAGTTGCAGTCCAGCACTAGCCCTCAAGAGCCAAATCACCAACACTAGGATTTGTGTTCGGAATCCGGTGTCGTTTACAGCCGCACCCACACGCACCCACACGCGCGCATATATACCCCCACCCCAACCACTCACTCCCACCACCGCTACCCATCTACCATCCATTTACAAATGTGGTCCTGATTCGGCTCTTTGCAGTCCGCTGGACCCTATAAACAATGACTAACTAGCTAACTAACTAAATCCACTTACAAAAACTATCAGCTTGTACACCTAAACGATTGCAACTGCATCCTTGTGAAATGTAGAAAATGAAAGTGGTGAGTCGGTTGGTCAGTCAACTACATCGTTGCTGGAAAGCAAATTGGCGAGTGGGTTGGTCAGTCAATCATAGCAAGCAAATAACGGAAACTCTCATCCATGATGAAACTATACATATAGGCTTAGTCTGTGCACGCATGTATTACATCACACGAACTTTAAAGGTCCTTGACGGGCGAGTACCAGAAACACCAACACAAGCTGCATGCACTAAGGGTTGTATTCTCCTGTGTCATGCCGCTCCTTTGGTTGCCGAGCTTTCGCTGAGAAAGCAGTCTCATCATATCATCATCGTCGTCGTCGTCGTAATCGTCATCATCAATCATCATCATCATCAACATCAACAGCAGCGTCGTCGTCGTTCTCTTCTTCTACCTTCGCCATATTTGATTTTGGGCAATTTATTGTCTATTTTTATCGGGGGTTTCTGTATCCCCACTTTCTGGAAATTTAGGGCTTTAAATTCCCACTTTCGCTGTCTTTCTCATTTGTTCTTTCTCATTCCTACTCTGTTCTTTCAATCTACTATTCTATCTTCTTCGTTAGACCAGTCACCTACCTTTTTTCTTGAAAACTCTTCCAAAACTCTTCATTTGTTTATGAGGTCTGTTGGGTCAGCTTGGGAATATTGGACTCTTTCTGCCAAATGGTCACTAGGGCTTCCTATGATATAATTATTATTATTTAGCAATGTAGGCATTTCTTATGTATGTGTTTTGTTGATATTTTATAATGATGTTTATATTCTATTTTGTTTTTGTAAACAGGGGTTTGATAAATTAGAGTATAGCCTCAGCGTCCCGTGCGTGGGATGCCTTTATTATAAAGTGACCGGCTGGTGGAGTGCCTCCAATGTTACCACTAGGGTTGTTTTAGTAGAACTTTAATACGGATCAGGAGTGAGTCCTCTTTCAACCAAGTGATGGTCTTGATTTTGTGGTTCTGATTCAGCTCTTTGCAGTCCGCTGGACCCTGTAAGCAATGGATAACTAACTAATATTTTCCTGTGAATCTGCAAGTGACATTTTCCAACTGACGACCGCGGTTTCAAAATGGCTACACGCTTATTTTCAACAGTTTATAGCAAAGAACAAGTCAGCCTGCCAGCCAAATAACCCCCTTGTATTAGGAAAAAAATTAATAAGTGGGGGTTATTAATGTCTGCCCTTACAGTTCTCATTGCTGGTTCTTCGCATTCCTGGTAAAACCAATGAAGTTTGGTCTTCTGCAAAATTACGTGATCTTGAAAGGTGAAATACGAGCACCGGTTCGGAAGTCTTCTTTTGTCTTTGTAACTTTTAATATCACTTCTACTTACTTATTAACCTTATGATAAGATAAGGTAAGATAAAATAACATTTTTTTTTGCAAGGGTAAAAGAGTAAGCGCTGGATGCGCTTTTTAACATCTTGCCCTTGGGTCCTTAACAATAACAATTAAATACAACTCAAGGTTATAACATTCACATCATGGAACAATAACAAATAAACAAAGTCATCATTAGATAAAATCATTTTCAAACAATTGAAATCAAATTAATGTTGGTAATATATCAACAACATTAACAATGAATGTGTATTTTAATTTTTTTATGTGTTTTAAGAGAAGTGTTCTAAATGATGTAAATTTAGATGGTGGAGTGCGGAGATCTTCAGGAAAGTTATTCCACAAAGTGGAACCGGAATAAGCTAGACTAGTTTTGAAGAGATCAATTCTTGGAATTGGAACATTTAATTTTGTGGACGATCAGGCTTTTTTTTTTTTTTTTTTTGGGGGGGGGGGGGGGGGGGGAAGAGAAGAAAGATAGGGAGGTTCATTGCCAGAAAGGACCTTGTGCATGAAAACACCTTTATTAAATTTTAGTCTGTCGGTAAGGGGTAGAATATTGATCCGTTTATAGTAACCTGGAGAGATTTTTTGTTTAAGAATAACTTGTTTAACTGCACGTTTGTGAATTATAATTAAAGGCTTCATTGCATTGCCGCTAGCAGAATCCCAAATAGTATAGGAGTAATCAATAAATGATTGAATAGGACCGGAATAAAACAGTTTACAAGAAGGTAAATTTAATAAATTCTTTATCCTTAATTCTTTATCCTTAATAATTGATAACGGACTTTAAAGATCCTGATGCTCATGTCCTAGACGGGTGAGTGCCGGTGACAAGAACACACCCAGCATGCACCTAGGTCCTTCTCCCTCCATCCCTGGCTGCTCAGTTGTCTGGAGCGTTATTACGGTGCGCCCAAAGGCTGCAAGTTGGCGCCTCGGGCGGCTTGAGTTAGATCCTGTATCGGCCAGCGCCTTGAGCAGCTCTTGAGCTGGAAAAGCGCTATTTAAGAACGAATTTTAAAAAAAAGTCCTGTTAGAAATAGTTTTACTAATAGGCCTATTTGAAATATGTTTCACCCAGGACAAATTATTGTCTAAAGTTACACCAAGAAGCTATGACATAGTACTTCATCAATTATTGTATTGCAGATTTTTAATGAAGGAAGTTTTATAGATACATTTTGTCTTTTCTGTCTTGTTGTAATTAGCATGGATTTTGTTTTGTCTGGATTGAGGGCCACGTGGTTGTATTCAGTCCATTCCTGTAGTTTGGCTACAGTTTATTATCCCTTTTTATCGGGAAACTCTGGGCCGCCTCCCCCGGGGAAGGCGTAGTCGCAGCCAGTGGCGCGCCCAAACCCTACCTACCTAACATTATTTGTGATTTTTTTTTAAATATTTGCTGGGGGGAGCAAACCGGAGTACCCGGAGAAAACCCCCGAGACGTTGCCCGAGTCGAAAGTAAATAATATTCGGAGAAACATAACGCCAGATGCTGGATCGAACCCACACCTGTCATACGCCATTGGTTTCTGGCTTGTGGACAAGGCAAGTTAGTCCCGCCTTAGCCCACTTGGCCACAACGCTCACTAGCCCCTTTTTGTAATGAGGATGAGAGATTATTCAAATCTGTATTTTGAGAGTGTAATGTAGTGTCATCAGCGAAGAGTTCACAAGAAGTAGAAATATGAAGGGGGAGATCATTTATGTAGATAGAAAGTCCTAAAATAGATCCTTGCGGTACTCCAGCTGTAACAAGTTCAAATTGTGACTTTTGGTTATTTACATAAACACACTGTTCTCTGTCAGAAATAAACGATTTAATAAATTAAAGAGATTTAGAATGAATGCCATATAATTTTAATTTACGTAGAAGAAGATCATGATCTATTACATTTAAAGCTTTTGCGATCTCAACAAAAAATGTTCCAGAAAATTGTCCCTTATTAATATTATTTAGCCATTTTCTATCATAGATGTAAAGAGCTGTGTGACAAGAATGCTTAGCTCTGAAACCAGACTGATTTTCATGTAAGAGGCTGTTTTCGTGTCCACTTCAAACTCAAACGGCGGGTGGCGAGGAATCACAAATACTCATAGCAACACATTCGTTAACTTCAAGTACAAACGATGCCAGCTCCAAATTCAATACAAATTTTATTCCAAAACGCGGTCACAAAGCTGGCCCAACATCTTTACCACAACGTTTTGCGGTGGAGGAAAATGACATATTTATTAGTTTAGAGGATTAAGGATCGGTTAGACTCTTCAAATTTATCCTGCGCGTTCAATGGTCGAAATCCGCACTGTCAAAATAATTTAGAGTACGGAGCCGTATGAGCGTGTGTTGTGTGTATTATTGATGATGATGATGATGATGATGATGATGATGATGATGATGATGATGTTGATGGCCAGTTATAACGCACATGTCTCCATCCATTGTCGGAGGCGCCCACTTGCAGCTTTTTGTGCGCATAGTCTGACACCCAGACGACTGAGCGTTATCCTGTGCAACAGGTGACTAAGGCGGTGAGGAAAGGGTGGAATGGGGGAAGGGTTGGAGGGAGAAGGGACCTAGTGCGTGCTGGGTGTATTTGTGTAGCCAGCACTCACCTGTCTAGGACACGAGCGTCAGGATCTTTAAAGTCCATGGCATGAAATGCGTGCGTGCACAGACTAGACCTCGATTCGAAGAAGTCTTATTACTAAATTAGGCGATCAATAAGAGCGCGCACGTGTTTTGTAGGTTTCCGTTTGACACTAACATTGGTGGCAAGATCTGGACCAGCTTTAATTAAGACTGCGTTTTGGAACAAATTCGCAGTGAATTTGAAGATGACATCGTTTGAAGTGAAACGATCGAATGTGTTGCTATGAGTGTTTGTGATTGGTCGGCACCATCCTGTCTCCATTTGAGTTTGAAGTGAACACAAAAGGTAAACAAATTCGTGTTGTTGTTGTTGTTGTTGTTGTTTTGGGGGGCGAGGGTGGGGGTAAGGGGGTAGGGTGAGAAGCGTGTGTGTGGAAGGGGGGAATTGGGAGTAGAAGACCTTATAGAATAAGTAGATAGTAGTGATAATGAAAGTAAGAAGGGACTTCAGAGCCTGTGGCAAGCAATATGGACGAAGCCTTCACAACGCTCGCAAATGAGCATTTCATCACCAGCATTATTGAAAGTAACATTACATTCTTCACGTACGTGCTCTTCTGGTTTGGCTGTGTGTCTCTTAAAACTCCAGCTGAACCATAGACTATCGCTCTTTGGCTGAACACCTCTTTTCAACCTTCCCGCCATCTTGAGCTTTCTGCCTACCTGCACCAGCCGAGAGTTGCCCCACATAACGCTACGTAACTATTTTGACGGAAAATCTGGGCAACCTTATGTTCGCGGAGAGCACGCTATGTTCACGATCTCTAGCAGTCTCGAAAGTTTGTTTGCGAAGAGAAAAAGAGAGCAGCCAGAGTGGTGGGCTTTAGATTTGCAAATGGCGATGTGTTCAATGGTGAAATAGCACGGGAGAACTTTTGTCATTTACAGTCTGGTAAGATCTGTGTACTTGTTATTTGACGGAATAATTATGTTTACGTGCAATCGGTATTTATATTTAATAATATTTTGATATTTATTTTTATTTTTATTTATTTTATTTTATTTTATTTTATTATTTTTATTTTGATATTTATGGGTTTGTTGTAGTTGCTGTATTCTTTTTCTTCAAGTTTGGTTTCTTTTAATCATTATTATTTATGATTTATTTATTTATATATTTGTATTTCATTTTTTTCACCTTATCATTTATATTATTATTTTGTTTCTTTGTTTTATAGTCTAAAAAAGTAAAATCACATAATTTGTGAACCTACTTTAAATAAATTGATTGATTGAATTGATTGATTGATTGATTATATTTGATAGTATTGTGTCATCAGTGCGATTAACAGTAACTTTCACTTTTCAGTGGACTTCACTTTGATTGGCAGTTTGGCACTATGTGCTGCGCCATTTTACCCTATACACAATGACTATATAACTGAGCCATTTTAAATGGTTGGCATATTACAGTCTCCTCTCTGAAAATCCTTATCGGGAAGAGAGGGGACTATAAACTGATTAAAAAAAAAATGGTTGGCAGTTGCCCAGTAGCAAAAATAGTGCGGAGCAATCGGAAACGTTTTGTGGCGCTTTTATTCTACACAACTCGGCATGTTTCTTGTCGCTACCATCAGCCATTGGCATTTCGCCGCAAATGTTACAATTTCCTGATAGATGTTTGTTTGTAGATTATAGTCACACGACACTTTCGCATATATAGGTGACTACTGGACCGATTTATACTGACACCAGCGGGCCAGTTGTTGGTAAAGGGGAAAATAATATGATCACACGTTGACCAATCCGGGATTCGAACCAGCGACCTTTCGGTTACTAGCAAGACGCTCTTACCAACTGAGCTACCCGACCCCTCTTCCTGATAGAAGCCTGGTTCTTATGCACAAATATGCCAACTTCTAAAAACTGTCAAGCTTAAAACCAGGAGATTAAGTGATTTCAATAAAATGTTTACAGCGCCCTCCAACTCCATGTTCGCCTCCCGCAGCTGACCACAATTATCTGACATAAAATGAGGACTAAATGCTGTTAGCCTAAATGTAAAAACCATAAATTAATAAGAATCTTATAATGCTCTTATAATGTGATACTACTATTTCTACTACATTTCGGTATTTATATAATTTTTGTTTCTGGAAGCTCAAGAACTTCCGGTTTTAAACAGACTGCCGAGTTCGTTCGAGCATGATCAATAATTAAGCAGTATGGAGTCGTGCGAAGATTTGCACACAATTGACGATTCAAAACAGGTATTGTAGTGCTGTCATTACGTGTGTGAGTGGATTTAATCGTTTTTAGTACGTGCATTGTAGTGATTGATTGTCTCCACACGAACCTTTTTATGTTGTCACAGTTGAGTTGGTACACAGGCTCTGAACTTACTATTAAAGTTTTTTCTTTCGTCTTTGTAAACTCATACTCATAGGCTCACTCATAGGACTCCTATGTAGAGACTTCAGAGTCTGTGGTTGGTCCCAAATAATGCATAAAAAATGGTCTAGATAAGTTTTTGTCTAACATAGTGATAGTGGCAAGGCAAGGCAAGGCAAATTTTATTCCAGAAAAACCCATTAAGGGCACATGGACATGGTTAAAATAATATACACAAACATGCACAATAATTAATTAACATTTTAGATTAAAAAATAAAATAAAAATTTTAAACTATTTATTTATACAGCGGGATAGAGTGGAGTGGGGGGGGGGGGAGGTGGCAGGGGGAGGTATGGAGTGGGGAAAAGAAAAAAGAACTTGATTGGGGACAACAACTATGAATCATAACTAACAATACAATTCAACCTAAACACATCAATGACAAACTACAGAAATAATTTTTATTACACATAACCTGTCAACATCAGAACTATTTAATTTTTGACATTTTGGCCGAGTGGTTAGTGCGTTGGCCTGCTTGCGTGTAAAAAAAAAAAAAAAAAAAAAAAAACTTAGTGAACTCAGCTAACAGCCTTTATCTTGCGTGTAAAAAAACCCAAAAAAACAAAACCCTAAAAAAAAAACTAACCCTATCCCTATCTATCTATCTATCTATCTATCCGTCTGTCTGTCTATCTATCTGAGTGCATCAGAACATTACATTACATTACATAATTGTTGCTTTAGGTCCAGCGGACTCTTCCGAGCCAAATCAGGACTGGACAACCCCCCATCCGCATAAAAGATCTGCTGAAACAACCCTAGTGGGAAAACTGAATGCCCTCCACCAGCCAGTCACTTTATAATAAAGACATCCCACGCAGGGGACGGCTGAGGCTTCACCCCAACTTATCGAACCCCTGTTTACAAAAACAAAATAGAATACAAACATCATTATAAATTATCAACAAAACACATACATATAAAATGCCTACATTGCTAAATAATAACATCATAGGAAGCCCTAGTGACCACCTGGCAGAAAGCGTCCAATATTCCCAAGCTGATCCAACAGACCTCATACACAAATAAGGAGTCTTATCCCGGAAGAGTTTTTAAGAAAAAAGGTAGGAGACTGGTCTAGCGAAGAAGACGATAGTATAGCAGATTGATAGAACAGAGCAGGAATGAGAAAGAGCAAATGAGAAAGACAGCAACAGTGGGAATTTAAAGCACTAAATTTCCAGAAAGTGGGGATACTATTTATACTGAAACCCCCGGCACCCCAACGGGGGAATTAATTACAACACATAAATTAAAGAGTAACGTGAAGGATAAGGTCTTCCGTAGTGGGGGGGGGGGGGGGGGAGGTTATAATGGGCAGGAGAGGGTTAAACGAGCCTAGGCCAGATAATACCCAGGGGTATAGTCTGGGCTAGGCCAGTTTATACGGGAGCATAGTCTGGGCTAGGCCAGTTTATACCCTGGGCATACTTGAGGCGGGGTATAATCTGGCCTGCTACACCGGGTTCGAGCCCAGACCGGGGCATTGTGTTGTGTCCTTGGGAAAGACACTTTAGTCTTTACACCCTTTTCCTACTCCTTCGGATGAGAGTATAAACCGAGGTCTAGTCTGTGTCACATTCCATCGTAACGGACTTTAAAGATCCTGACGCTCATGTCCTAGACGGGTGAGTGCCGGTGACAAGAACACACCCAGCATGCACCTTGGTAAGTGCAGCAAGTTTCTTCAACATATTGAAGTTGGCTGCCTACAACAAAGAAGAAGAAGAATAATGACTTGGGTGGAGATGTCCTTACCCCTTATTCCTCTGGTAGTCAAAATTCATCAGACAACTGATGCATAAAAGCCTGCCGTTGGGACAGTTAATAAGTGTGCTCATAAATGCACATCTATTTAGAGGATAAAAAGCAAAAAGGCTGATGATAGCCTACAATGCCATCACCTCTGCTCTATATATACTATACTTTGCATCAATATACAATGCACTACTACCACTAGTAGTAGTATGCTGTACTATACTATACTTGTTTCACTATGCCCTATGAGTGAAGCCACTACAGACTACTGCCTACATTGCCATTCATTACCTTGCCATAAGTATTATAGTAAACCGATCCCGTTCCTTATCGCTGTGCTAAACCATTTCTTATTTTAGTTATTTTTAGGTAGGGCAAACTCCACAGAAAAGTAGCATAAGCACTATAAAGTATAATGAATTCAATTCAATTCAATTCAACACATCTTTATTACCACAGGAATGGAAATATTGTACAAGTAACAGTATTGTACAGTAAATAGAACAGCAAATAGCCACGTAATATGAAAGAAAATTAGATGTGAGCCTGCCAACCACTGGACAGCAAAGGTAGAAGAAGAGTTTGCAAGCAAATTTTGAACATTCTTGTCTTTGAAAAGTACATTTCAGTGAGATTATAAAGTATAATATTAATACCTTTTAAATTAAAAAAAAAATTTAATCAGCAATTTTGGTGCCAGTCACAGACTAAAATTATAATAAATCATGCAATACTAATAATAGTAGATAGAATTCAGAATTGTCTGGGCACAGCTTTTCAGGCACACTCATTGTTATTATAATTCCTATTGTTATTGAAGAATGAACATAGGCTCAGTTTAGACCTACAGACTAACACTAACAGAGGTTACGCTTTTCACCCTCCCTCCCCCCTTCCACCCTCACCCCTCTTGCCCACATTCCTCTCCCCCCTCCCCACCATTGTGAAAACTAGCAGTTTGGCATCTCCAGTTTGTCATCTCCATCTTCCTATATGCTTGCAAAGCATGGACCTTCACAGCAGATCTCCAACGAAGAATTCAAAGCATGGAGATGTGGTGCTTACGAAGACTTCTGGGCATTTCCTATACCCAACACATCACCAACGATGAAGTCCGACAGACCATCACACAAGCCATTGGACAACACGATGACCTGCTCATAGTGGTGAAAAAACTGAAACTCCAATGGTACGGCCACATCACCAGATCATCAGGTCTTGCAAAGACGATCCTGCAAGGCACAGTGCAAGGAGGTAGAAGAAGAGGGAGACCGAAAAAGAGGTGGGAGGACAACATTCGAGAATGGACAGGTTTGACACTGAGCGAAACCATCAGGGTTGCTGATGACAGGAAAGATGGAGTACGCTGGTTAAACGATCATCTGTGGTGTCCCTACAACCTCAGAGTTATGGGATAGGATAGGATAGGATAGCAGTTTGGTCCAAATCCACTATTTACATGAAAAGATAATCAGAATATTCAGAAACTTTGCGGACATAATCTTCATTGCAGCTATGCAAGATCACTGTTGTTTCTGACATAATAGAACTTATGTTGTAATTCATTTTATTATACTGTGATACGTGAGTGTTTATGTGGTGAAAATGGAGGTTACGGTCATTAAAAAAAAAATCAAAGTCAATATTACTTTGTGTTTTACCTTTAGTGCACACATTTGGTTTCGGGTTCATAAAATGTAATGCACACTAGTCACTAGGCAATCATTCGCATATATGTAAATTATTGTGAATAAGTTCCCTAAGCCTAGGAATGTGAGTCATACAAATGCCTTTGGGTTTTGCCCTTCTAGTCTTAAACGCGTTTTACGCTGTTATTTAAAAATTGGCTTAGCTAATTTTGATACTTTTTTTTGCCTGCAGATAGTTGAAGTGGTGACCTATATCATTTGCCTGCAGATAGTTGAAGTGGTGACCTATATCATTTGCCTGCAGATAGTTGAAGTGGTGACCTATATTATTTGCCTGTAGATAGTTGAAGTGGTGGCCTATATCATTTGCCTGCAAATAGTTGAAGTGGTGGCCTATATCATTTGCCTGCAGATAGTTGGTGGCCTAGATATCATTTGCCTGCAGATAGTTGAAGTGGTGACCTATATCATTTGCCTGCAGATAGTTGAAGTGGTGACCTATATCATTTGCCTGTAGATAGTTGAAGTGGTGGCCTATATCATTTGCCTGCAAATAGTTGAAGTGGTGGCCTATATCATTTGCCTGCAGATAGTTGGTGGCCTAGATATCATTTGCCTGCAGATAGTTGAAGTGGTGGCCTATAGCATTTTCCTGCAAATAGTTGAAGTGGTGGCCTATATCATTTGCCTGCAGATAGTTGAAGTGGTGGCCTATATCATTCCCTATTTTTGTTTTGTTCCGTTAGGATAAAGCCGCGCAACAACATCACCAAGAACATGAGCACTTTTAAAAATGCTTGTTTTTCAGCTGTGTTTGCGAGTTGGTATCTGGAAATACATTTGAATGACTTGCCATCTTGTTTCTGTTTCAGGCATCAGTGGGTAAGCATGAAAAACATGGTAGCTTTGGCTCAAGGCTGGCGAAAGCAAACACAGAATTAGCTCAGTGCACCCTTGATGCACTGATCACTGATCAAAACAGGGCTCAGTTATACATCGGTACGGAGGACACTGATTATGTTGGACTGAAATGTCTTCCGCAAGACTTTGCCAAAAGTGTGTCACATATGAAATTACTTTCAGCCGAATGGCTCAATATGCAGTCTCTTCCTGAGGACTTCAATATTTTGGCTCAGCTTCAGCAACTGTCTCTCACTAGAAATAAACTGACAGCACTCCCTTCGTCCTTTTGCCACTTGGGGGACCTGTATTATATGTCGCTTGAATTGGACTTTGAGGAGATGAGCGAGTTAGCTGTGCTCTATCTCAAAAGAAACAGACTGGAACAGTTTCCACTCTACTTTATGTGTCTGACCAACCTGGCTGTGTTAGACGTCAGTTTGAACTGTCTTACAGCACTCCCTGATTTAAGCAGCCTGAAAGATTTACAAAGCCTGGATTTTTCTGGAAATTTACTGGATTCCCTAACTCACAGCTTTTGCAAACTTAAACAGCTGATATTTGTTAACATCTCTTGCAACAAAATAAAACAGCTTTCTGCAAATACTTCCTCACAGGAGACTCTAAGAAAGTTCAGTGCTGTTAACAATCAGCTGGTGGAGTTTCCAGCATGGCTGGGGCAACTGCCAGAAGTGACTTCCATCCATCTGCGTAATAAATGTAAAATCACCGGAGGCATGCCTGTCGACATGGACAAGGCAGGTCGCTTTATTTTCTCATATAGATAGATATTTTTTTTGTTTCTTTACATATTTGTTTTTCATTATCATATATCGGGGACTGCCAAATCCCATTTCTCTGTTCCAAGGGCAAGTAAAAAAAAAGACAAATCATGAAAGTCACTTGCCCGGGGGTAAATTTAAAGTAGTGAATCTAAAACAACACAACTTGATCATCAGCACCGAATCATGTGTACTTTGATCTGCGTAGTAGCATGTGGAACGCATGTTTGGAATTTAGACATCACATTCTAATCCGATATATTACAGCAGAGTTGATTGGTCAATTGTTCAGCCAATGACAGCTCTCCTTTTATTAGTAGTAGGGCGATGCTTTCACTTTGTAGGCAAGTACATTTTTGAGCGGGAAAGTTAAAAATGACATGTTGCTTACCCGGGGCAAGCTCTTTTTGAAAACATTTGGCGGACCCTATAAGCAAAGTATAAAGTATGTTGCTGTTATTGTTGTGTGTGTGTGGTTTTGTTTTGACTCACATGCATAGCAAACATTTTCAAGATTTTTGCACATCTGTGCCAGATCAAAAATGATATTTAAAACAAAAATGTTTCGTCTCTCATGTGGCCATCCGTCTGCAAAAGTTGTAAGTGGCAGAAAACTTTTCAAACAACCCTTCTCCCCCCTGTAAGTGCAGTTTAAAAGTGAAACTATTGAAATTGTATAGGACGAGGTTGATGGAAATGGAGGGAAGGGGAGTGCAGTGATTTGCATTTCCGTGAAATGACGTTGCTCATGTGCTTCCATCGCTTGTAGGGTTTATGGTAAACATATTTTTGCTTGTGCAGAATCCAGTCCACAGTCATGCTTGTGGATGCAAACGTGAGGGAAAGCTGCAATGTGTGTTCAGGAAAAGGCAGGAATGGTTGACCCGTGAGTTGATGACACATGATCCTCTGCAGTTGTTGCACTGTGACATTATAAAAGGTGGGTCCTGCAGTTGTTGCACTGTGACATTATAAAAGGTGGGTCCTGCAGTTGTTGCACTGTGACATTATAAAAGGTGGGTCCTGCAGTTGTTGCACTGTGACATTATAAAAGGTGGGTCCTGCAGTTGTTGCACTGTGACATTATAAAAGGTGGGTAAGTGCCTGTGTTTGTTATCCTCTTCTTTTTCTTTTTTTTCCAATTCCTATTACTAAAGATAGATGTTTAACAAACAGCATTTTTGTTATTGTTTTTGTTGACTACCTGTTACCACATAAAACTGAAAGGTGTATAAAAACCAATCACAACATGCACATGTATACATAATTATCTTAATATATTTTTCCTCTGTTGACCCATGAACACTGGGACACACCGAATCTTCCCTTATCTTTTGTGGAATAAAGATTTGCTGACTGAGAATTTCATCACCAAACCATTTCAGCTGAAAACTAACTGACCCAGCGCATGCACTTGCATATCTCACCAACTGTCAAACTTTTGTAGAAGTCGGACAAGCACCCGAGCTCTGATTCAGATCAAGATTGTCCTGATACGCCCCCGGTGTGTTTGGCAATGGTTCCATTGAGCTGTGTGCAAGAATTTTGACCTCGGGATACTATATTAGTGATTTATATATATATATTATTATCAATGAATCACAATCACAGTTTCTGTAGAATTCTCTTATTCAAGTAGAGTTTAAACCAGATTGGGTGTGTAGTTGACCTGTGTGTATCACTTTTGTCTCTGTTGTGCCCCATTGTTCATATAAATTTTGCACAATTTTTCATGCCATTATGTACTCTATTAGGACCCATTTTTTATGCTTATTCTCTCATATATGCTCTGTTATCACCCTAAAACACTTTTTTCTTCCTATTTTTTCAAATCTGTGCAAGACGAGTTCTAAATAGTCCCAAAATGACAGTTACCCCCTAAAAATTAAAAATATAAACAAGTCTTTCCATCTGCAAAACTTTTAAGTATTCAGAACCTATTTTTTATGTATCGCAACCATACTTGGTAGGTTGGTGTATATCCACGAGACCTTGAAAATGATCAGTGAATGAATGACCTCAGGATCAAGGTCAGCAAATGTTAGTCAAAAATGTTGTACAGATTCAAAAAGACTTAATCCTAGAGATTTCATACAACTTGCAGTGGACTTTGCACCCAGAAAATGTTAATAATATTGTATTAAGGGTTTGATTCGTTTCCAAATAAGTACATGTATTACATTTTGCATATGGTTGTGTTCAGACCCGTATGGCAGGTCCAGAACATTGGCCTCAGTTGCAGCGCTTAAAAGAAATATATGCTGTATTAAAACTGGAATCTTGAATGTTATAGCGAGCACTAAAGATTTAGAAAACCGTAAAAACCTTTGTGTCATTGCCATGAAACTGTTTGAACTCTTTGAGCAGGTACAGAACTATATATGAACAACGCCAGTTCCATTGTGCCTCTAGTACCATCATGCCGACCAGCCTATCCCGGTGGCCTGCCCGAACCTCGCCAACCCTGCCAGCTCTCAGCAACAGGTAGAAACACCAGCTTATTACAATATCAGTTGCATTGCAAGTTCTTTGGACAACCTTATCCTGCCATTTACAAACGTACAGTATCATTTTCTTATTGTAGTTCAGGCATAAGCTTGCATACCTGCTTTACATTTAGTGTTATTGGTTTTAACTTGCATGCTAGCAGTGTGGGTCTATGTACCGGGGTGATCTTGTGGCACGGTGAGTTTAGTCACTGGTTTCCTATGCTGAAGGTTGTGGGTTTGATTCCCCAGGCTATCCAACCATCCCGGAGAAGCCGTATTTGTCCCTGAAAATCGCAAATGTACACCGAGTGTTCCAAAATCCCGATTTTTTGGTGGCCTGTCCCAGAAAAAAGCCTACTGACATGTGCAAGAAAGTTTTGGTTCAAATGTACTCAATGGGTACACTTGTCACCGTAGAGCCATTTCCGCTTGCTCCGAACATTTGCCGAGGTCACAGTGCCAAGTGTGTGCACATGTAATGCATTTTATTTGTGTTGATAGTCATGCACAGTCCTTTCAGCTGCATCACGGAATCTTATGAGTGAAAAATATAACAAAATCGGCGTGGGATGATGGTTTATCTCGTCCTCTACTTCGCCAAAGAAACGTTGTACAACATTTACAATAGCTACACAGAGAAGTGGCCTGTCCTGTTCATTAAACATGGGGAAAATGGGGGACACTTTCATATTTTGTGGACTTTGTGCTTGTGATTTTTCGGTCAAACCTGGAGGGAAGGATGATTGTTGGAGACATGTGGAGACAGAACATTCGAGGTCTTCTTGGTAGGTCCCTCAAAGTTAAAGTGTGTCCCTGATTTTTGTCATGTTTGTCCCTGAAAGCATACATTTGGGGTAGACAGGTCTGGTTCCCACAAGGGGCGGACTTATGTGACCTAGGTACAAGACTATTGAGGTCACCGAGGGTTTTCTCCAGGCACTCCGGTTTTCTCCATCCCTTCAATACTGGATGCAGTCAATCTAAAATTTGAAGAATAAAAATGTGATTTCCTTTCCGTCTTCTAATAACAATCTCCCTGCCTTTACCCCACATATTTGAGTAATAGATGTGTGTGTGTTTGTTGTGTGTGTGAGAGAGTGAGTGGAACATGTGAGCATGTATATTGGTACAGATCGCCATGCTTTGAGACTGATTGTTGATTTGGGGAAAAGTGTTAGTGTTTCAGCTGGGCTTGTGGAAAATCAAGGGAGTAAGGTTATGTTTTGAAGATTTTAAGACTTTAAAGATCCTGACGCTCATGACCTAGACGGGTAAGTGCCGGTGACAAGAACACACCCAGCATGCACCTTGGTCCTTCTCCCCCCATCCATGGCTGCCCAGGATTGTGCTCAGTTGTCTGGAGCGTTATTACGATGCGCCCAAAGGCTGCAAGTTGGCGCCTCGGGCGGCTTGAGTTAGATCCCGTATCGGCCAGCGCCTTGAGTCGCCAAGTACGGCGAAATATGTGCGTTATACAAATCCTCAATAATAATAATAATAAAAGGACTGTTGGCGAGGTGAACAAGGGAGTCAATAAGGATCAACTTTTTTCAGTCTGTTTTTTGTCATAAAATTTCTATGCGCTATTTAGTCCAATTTTTCATGCTAATTCTGTTATATGCTCTGTTAGGATCCATTTTTCATGCTCTCTGTTAGGATCCATTTTTCATGCTAATTCTGTCATAAGACTCGCATGCTTTGTTTTACACTTTTTAATGCTAATTCTGTCATATGCTCTGTTAGGACCTCTTGATCATGCTCATATCGTCATGTTTTGCTTTACATTGCCGTCAACGAAGATGAAAAAGCAGATGACAACAGTGATGTCAAGAGTGAGTCCAGTGACATCGACTCTTCTTGGACAGAAGAAGAAAACCGGGACCCGCCAGATGGGGAGACAGATGAAAATGTAGTGGCTGCAGCAGTGGAGGTAGAGGAGGAAGATTGGAATGCTGAGACGGGGGACACCCTCAAGTTTGGGCCTTACAGTAAGCCCTTTCTTAATTATTTTGTAGTTTGGTGATTGTGTCATGACCCATTTTATTGTGCTGATTCCATCATAGGCTTTATTTTTACCCATTTTTAATGCTAATTCTGCCATATGGTCTGTTATGATCCATTTTTCATGCAAATTCTGTCATATGCTCTGTAATTATCCCTCAGCTTCCTCTGAGTTGTTCTTTTTTCTTTTTATATCTTTTCGTTTATCACACAGTCTGTGCAGACCTTTAAAGTGGCTAAGTACTCGAAATCTATTGTATTTATTTATTTATTATATTAAATAACTATAGTTACTAGTAATAAATTAATAAAGTGCCTAAGTACCCTGTTCTATGTATCGCAAACCAGGCTAAGTGAGATGGTGTATATCCATGAGATCTCGAAAATGATGAATGAATAATGACTTCATTTCAAATAATAGTTTTTAAAAAATGATAATTTTTCACAAAGGTTCCCACTTTTTCTTAATTTTTAATATTGAACTTAATATTCTTTTATGCATGATACATTACAATGAGATACACATACTATGTACATTTTGGCAACCTCACTCCAAAGTCAAGGTCACTGGAGTGTTCCAAAGTAGGTTTGGTTTGTATGGGTACTTTTAAGTGACTTTGACCCTAAAATATGAGATATGCAAAGTCAAAACTTTTTGTATTTAGAGATAATAGATTGATCTTTAATATGTTTCATGTTTATATGTTATCTTGAAGGTCAAGGTCATTTTAGACCTTACGAAAAAAAAATTGGGCATTATACATTGGAATGGCTTTATTATATATTTGTCCCATAGTATGCAACAACATTGGGTTATTTGAACACACATGAGCATCAGAGATCAGATTAAGATCAAGGTCATCCCAAGGTCAAGGTCACTAAAGCCCAAGGTCCTTGTTGTTTTTTAACATAATACAACTTTTGCTGTAGTTTATTTGATCATTCATGAGTGTGTTTGGAGCCAGAGGTCAAGGTCATCTCAAAGTCAAGAGCATAGACAGATTAAAAGCAAGTATTACTTAGCATTATAATGCCACACATTTTTTTTTATTGGGCACTGATTTTCAGGTAAAATATTGCTAGTTCCTTAAGGAGTATGAGAATGATATGGGCTTGGCCCTTCTAGTTATGCTAATTCTGTCCTATTTTGCTTTAGCAGCCAAAGACGATGACGGTGATGACCAGAGTGAGCCCAGTGACCTTGACTCTTCTTGGACAGAAGACGAAAATTGGGACTTACCGGAGGAGGAGACCGATGAAAATATAGTGGCTGCGGCAGTGCAGAGGGAGGAGGAAGATTGGGATGCTGAGATGAGGGACACCCCCAAGTTTGGGCCTTACTGTAAGCCTTTTCTCCATTGTTGTGTGGTTTGGCGGTTGTGTGGGTGGTGGTGGAGATGCTTCTGCTGCTTCTTGGGTTCAAAAGGAGAGAACTGCTGTTTATTGAAAATGTTCAGTGCATTTTAAAATGTCAAAAGTTTTGGCAGAGTAGCCGCGGGTCAAAAAAGATTGAAAGAGTCTCTGCATTTAATTTTGCATACTTTTACATTTAAACTATTGCTCGTTATTCATATGTTTAGTCTAAAATGATCTCTCCAGGAGTACTAACATTTCCATAAACATAAATTTTTCGTGACAATTAGAACACTCTTGAACAGTTGCTGTTTTGTTTGCTTTTGAAAATGCCTCAGAGGTGTGAAAGTTGTTATTAACTGTGCCAGTTTTAATTGATTGGTTTAAATAAATATTTTACAAGGAAAACGCATAATTACAAACAATCAATGATTTACAAAATAGGCAACAAGCGAGCTTATATAAGCCCACCCTGTATAATTGATTCATAAATTGTTTTTATTCAGTTTAGTTTAGCAGTATGTCTGCTGGCCATCATAATAAAAGGAGACAAACAGTGAAAGCGGTAGATAATTTCTACAAGGGAATTGGGAGTTACATACCCAAGATGTCTGTATTAGTTTCATACTAGCTTCAATTCTTGTTCTTGTGGGGAGACTACCTATCCAATTGTGTTCTGTTCAAGCGGTTTGTCTCCCTTTTTTGTGCAGTTCCTTTCTTTGTGTGCTCTGTCTTTCTGTTTGTTTGTCTTTCTTTTCATCCTCCTCTCTCTGTCTGTTTTTCTTTCTTTGTATCCCTCTCTGTCGTTCTTCCTTGCTTTCTGTATGATTTTGTAACATTGGGGGAAAAAACTATTTGTATTGATAATTGTGTATATTTTGTAAACTGGGGAAAAAACCTATTTGTATTGACAATTGTGTATACATTGACATAGATGCCAAACACACACACACACACACACACACACACACACACACACACACACACTACCTTATTTTATCGGGAACTTCCTTTTTTAAAAAACATTTCCAATTCTCTCTTTAAAAAAAAAAAATCCAATTCTCTCTTTTAAAAAATATATATTTCTCCCAATTTTTATATTTTTAAGCTATGTTTTAAAATTGGAGGCATTTTGGTGTACTGTTTGGTGTGAAGCGCCTGTAGTTGATAGCCTACCGCAATACTGTACCGCCAAACTTTCGGAGATCCACAGCCAATCTTGATTACGCATGCTCAGCAGATTTCTGTGTTTGTTCAGGTTGCTTCAAACTTGCCTTGGGCTGAAACACACAATTAACGATTTCAACAACTAGTATTTTCAATTTTATAACAAAATCATGCCCAGATTTGACAGACTTGCACACTTCATGTTGTCTGTCCTCTGCATTCCAAACTGCAATGCAGCATGTGAATGGCTCTTCAGCCAAGTTAGGAAAAACAAAAGGGATTTTAGATGTTCCATGACCTCTCAGACTCGCTACTGTATGATGATTGCCAAGGGAAGCCTTGTTGGAAGCCTGCCAGAAGCAGTGATTTAGCACAGATTTGCTACTGAAAGCCAAGTCTGCAACAGCAAACATGGTTAAGAAGAAGAATTAAACTGTTACAGCAGAAACTGAAAGCCTGTGACACTGCCTTAACTGGTAATCAACATGCTAAGTTTTGCAAACCTCAGACTGCTTTATATATGTACATTACCACCTAATATATGAGAAGACTAACAAACAATCCAGGTTTTTTATTTTTTAAAATTTATTTTCTGCTCATGTAAGTTTGACAGCAATGAATAAGAGACTGAAAACACTTTTTAAACAAACGCGTGTGAATTATTAATTCCACACTTGAACTAGACAACTGCACCCTCGATTGTACGAGTACTGCCCCCCACCCCCAACCCCCCTCTCTCTCCCTCCCTCCTGTATGTTATTATCATATTATTTT
Source organism: Oncomelania hupensis (assembly GCA_036898135.1). Taxonomy (NCBI): domain Eukaryota; kingdom Metazoa; phylum Mollusca; class Gastropoda; order Littorinimorpha; family Pomatiopsidae; genus Oncomelania; species Oncomelania hupensis. The sequence goes on from CM072512.1 coordinate 7,055,110, forward strand.
ATATTAGTTAGTTATTCATTGCTTACAGGGTCCAGCAGACTGCAAAGAACCGAATCAGGACCACATTATTTCATATATGATATTATGTTATTTGATATATTATATCACATGTTACATTTATTTTCTTTCTGAGATCTGTAATGCGTTAATTGTTTCTCTGCAACTCAGGATTTTTTGTGGTCTCCGGGTTGGCAGCTATGCATTGATGTACTTCCTGACTTTTCTGGAAATACTTTGAAATAGTTGGGAATCAAGCCCAAAAGATAGTTGGTTGGTCGGTCGGTCTATGGGATGTAATATCTCTCAAGAACTGCTGAATGTGTTTTGTCTAAACTTCATAGGAACATTACACAAGATGTAAGCATCGGGGCTGAATCAACCATTGGCATGTAGCATCGGCTATGTGTATGAATGTAGGGAAATACATTTAAGTGGCTTGCCATCTTGTTTGTTATTGTTTTTTTTTAAAGTGTTTTTTGTTTGTTTGTTTGCTTTCTTTGGTGGCTTACATAACGTGCTTTGCTTGATGTGATAGGTGCAGCTGGTTTGTTTGCAGGTGAGAACGACTTCCATATTCCGCCACGCAAGTTCTGCATGCCTGACCCTGAACGAGAACGCTTCCGTTTGGTAATTGAAAGAACACCACGAATCATGCGCCCGAAGTTTGATGATCCAAACTATAGACACCCTGAAGTGGAACCTAGCCAGTTTTCAGACGTCGATGATGAGGAAGAAGACATCACTGATGATGTCATAGAGAACTGCACTGATGATTTCATCAGCTTATGAGCCAAGTGACTACAACAGTGGTGAAGGCAACAGTGGGTATGATAGCGATGCTTTCAGCTGAGTGAACCTCAGCATCTGTTGTGGCCCAATGTGAGGCACTAAATTTTAACTTTTGTATTATATGATTCAAATAAATTCTATCGATGGCAAATGATGAAGTTATACACTGTGAATTTTAAAAAATGTATGTGTTCAAATCATTGTCACATCGTCGCTATGGAAACCAAGATATAACAGCCGCCATATTGGATTTTTTAAGACTGATTTTACTCAGCCAAAACACCTTGCAGAAAAATAGTTTTGGCACGTTTGTACGTTGTTTATGTACCCACACTTCTGTAGAAAAACCATTTTGTAAATGTGCATGGTTGATTTTAGTATTAAAAAATTTGCAAATTTAATCCCCAAATATGGACAGTAACATGACATTATTCGTTTACACCAGAGACTGAATATTATACACAAAGTGTTCCAATAAGACTGTTCTTTAGATACCATTCATCATCATCATCATCATCATCATCATCGATCATCATCATCATTTGTGTAAATTGGGGCTCTGTGATAGCATAGAGAGTGTGGAGTATAATTAAACACATTTTACATTTGTAAATGGCTACAGTATGTGTTCATGCTTGTTCCCTCTTTTCAATCATTAGCATACCTTTCATCAAAATCTTATGTTTTTTCTGTTGTTATTCTATTAGCAAATGCAAAATCTGACAATTACGTATCGGTGAATATATTTTGAACTGTACTGTAAAATCATCATAGAAATACAGCAACAGCAAATGATAAACAACATAGCTTACAAGTGTAGTTTTTGTGACACTTGGGCAAATGATTCACCAACTATGCTGCACATTTCCAATGGTTTTTTTTGCTTGAACAGCCTTTTTCCAACTCGTTCACATACTTGGCAGGATGTGCACATGACATGTGCATCAATGCACATTCCCGTGAGGATGTCAATGATATATCAGAGCTGACCCCTACCGAGGCTCCCTGTCTGCATCTTGTGATATCCGCGCTCGCTTGCGGCTTGAAGAGGCTTCTGAGTCTGAAGGAGACAGGGACCTCAGAAGTCCTTGTGCTTTTAAAAAGCTTGGCGGCATGCTGCTCACAACAGCTCCTTTACGCTTTGTGCTGCCAACAGAGGTTTTTATCTGGCTGCATTATACAACAGCCGTGGCACCCTGCTATGATTCAATGTCACTTTGTACCCGGCTACTGATACTGAGGAGACTGATGATGCTGATGCAATTCTTTCATCTTCTTGCTTCACTTCTTCAGCTGCTGCAATTTCTTCTTCTTCTATTGCTGCATAAGTGTCTTCCTGCTCCTCTGTCAAGAAAGCTTTATCTCCTCCCTCCTCTTCCTCCACACTGGTTTCTTGACTGTGATGAGGCATGGCACTGTCAACATCCTCTGCTGTCATCACCCTCCTGCTTATTCTGTTTTGGCAAGGTAGCCTGCAGGAATGACTTGAAGCTGCGTTTGGTTGGAGACTGAGCAGGTACAAGAGACGTTTTGAATAGTGCATGCATCTTGACCTGTGGGGAGTCTTTTTTTGCCAGCAACTGTTGCTTTTTTGAGAAGTGACGAGATAATTTGTTCTTCTTAGGTGCTCTTTTTGGTTTGGATCTCCCAAGACCCTGTAAGATTTTTCTGCTTCAACGAGCTGCTTTTGGTGTCACTCGTCCCTTCAGACCCGTTCTTTGGCTTCAGAATCAATTTTGGGATGACCGGAGGTTTAGTTTTGGGTGTTGTCTTAGATGTTGTGGGCAATTTGGGTGTTGCACTTCCTGGTGTCTCTTTGTCCTTGCGGGAAGGCTGGGAGAGAAGCTGAGGTACATTGCAGGGTTGATCAAGAATTCTGTTTTTCCAACTATCTGGGTTTGACCTCATCTTGAAGTTTGTCTCACTTAACACAATGCCTAACATTAATTCATACTGTAGTGGTGTTGGATGTTGTGGTTTGGAGAGAAAGACGAAGTGATGTGATAGAGGCTATGGTGAAGAATTTCTCACTCACACATTCTCTCTCTCTCCCCAACGCCAGCCAGTCCGTTGATGACTGTTGAAAAGTGTTATTGGAAGTACATCGTACTAAGAGAGCAAAGGCAATACTCAAGGAGATAACAGCTCTTCTGTGCTGCGTTGTGCCCTGTGCTGTGTGTTCTGCTCCGAAATATTGGTTAAATAAATTAATGTCCCCAGACACCTGAGCATATAAGGGATGTGACCCCCGAAATATTTGGGCGGTCATGCTTTTATTAGTCCCGCTCTCCACAGCGAAAACGGTGCTTACGCATTTCATGAGCACTCCAAAATGTTTGCCTCTCTCGCTAATTTGTGTTAGTTGCTAATCTTTATTTTCCGTATAGTGCGGGAAACGTTAACGAATAATATACAAATTATATATCGGCGTAACTGCAGAGATACGACCTTTCTACTGATATAATAATATCGGACCTATCTGCTACAAAATAAAAATAATACGCAATTTAAGAGGGAGTTGGCTGCTGCTCTTAAGAGTGTCATGACTCTAAACTCATAATAACTCCTTAATTTAATACAAATATAAATAATAATAGTAATGACAAACAAAGAACAACGTCTCCTCTTTCCAACGATATACAATATGGCATGATTACTATTATGGGTTTCGACTATGATGTACTAAACTAGAAAACACTTAACACATCAACAACAATTACATCTAGGCCCTTCTGACAGCTTTTCCCTGTTTCTCTTCCGATGTGTACGTCCCTATAAAACTAGTATTTAATTTAAGTATATACTGTTAGAGAATGAACTGTCTAAGGCATCGGAAATTATCACACTTAAGGTGTTACAGTGGAGAATCTTTGCTATAGCATCATTCACAATTTATATTCTTATCATGTGTTGTAGGCGCTTGGGAAGAGCCATTACGACCGCCCGCCAATATCTGGTGCGGCTTAGCCCACAACATCGCATCACGCTATTCTAAACATCGCGTTCTCATTCAAAACTGCTACGTAACTCAAAAATAAAGTTTATATATTCTAATAGAGAATTTTATGCTACGTCTAACGGTTATATGCTTTAAGGGATCTGAAAAGTATATCTCAAGTTATTGCATACAGTTAGTTTAAACATAACAGGGACAGAGTATAAGGCCTACGTATCGTATGGTCAGAAATTCTTGTACAATACAATACAAGGTTATTGCTTTAGGTCCAGCGGACTCTTCCGAGCCAAATCAGGACCAAGAAATTCTTGTAGCCAGCACGGCTACAATACTGTCGGCAAATAAAAGTTGTATTGAAAGTTCTGCTTTTGACAAGTTGGCTTTCAATTGTTATGTGCAAATAGTTGTTACGGCATAGGCTAATAAAAAAAAAAACAAAAAAAAACCTTCTACTCTGTTCTATTAATTAATCTACTATACTATCTTCTTTGCTAGATCAGTCACTTATCTTTTTTCAACATTTCAAGAGCTTCACAAAGCACTGTAAACAATAGCCACTTTGAATTGTGCACGGTCACTTGACTTGATCTGGCCAATGGGCTATTTGGATATCAAGTGGACTACAATATATGGCACATTTGACCTAATAGAAGTTATAGAAACTAGCATGTGAGCCAATCGTCTTTGAATGGACAAGAAATGTACAGGAATGTGCAGGAGAGGTAATCTTTCGTTTGGTGATGATTTGCTATAGTTTATGTGCAAGAAAGTAGTGTGGCTAGGTCTTTAAAAGTGACAGTTTGCCGCTTGTTTTAAACCAAACAAACTCGGATATGGTTGGATGGGTGCATAAAATCTATTTTTATTGTACAAAAGACACATTTTAGATATAAAGTAAACTGAAAGGATACATGTTTATTAGCACAAATACATCAAAAAACAGAAGTACACACAAATTCACAAAAAGTAGCATTTTCACTGCCGCACATTGCCTTAACTCCTTAAATAGAAGCTCTTCTTCCTCAGTTGAAGGATAAGGTGAAATAAATGTTGTTTTATTATGTTATTGAGATGTCATCAGGAGAGGGCTATAGTAGCTCCAGGGACAGTGAGCTGGTTTTCTATGCCAAAGGTCATGGGTTTGGACATCGCGTGGGTTCAATGTGGCTTAGGCACGAGACTTTTCAGTCCACTGAGGGTTTTCTCTGGGTACTGCGGTTTCCTCCCTTCCTTCAATAGTGATATTAGATTGCATTTAACAGAGCTGTTCACTCCTCCGGTTTGACTGGATTTTCTCCGTTTTGACTGTAAAAATCTGCTTATCCGTTTTGAAAACAAAAACTCCGGTTTCAAACGCGAGCGATGAAAAAAAAAGTGTTGTTTTTTCGGTAGTAAGATGCTCTTTCTTCCGTTTCGTAAGTTTTCCGTAATAAGACAAAAACTGGAATTTCCTGTACAAGTTTCGATTTCCGGCTCTCGCTCTTTCTTTCGTGTGTGATTGAGCATTTGTGCATGTCTTTGAAGTGACTACTCTGTTCGCGATGCTGAAAAGAAAAAATGCAGAAGATGGTGGACAACCACCACCCAAAAAGAAGATGCTTCACACGCAGAAGTGGAATGCTTCTTATTCAGAACAGCATAAGTGCTTAACGAGCTCCGAAAGTTCTGAAAACCATGCTTACTGCAAAATTTGCAAACTTGACTTCAGCGTTGCGCACGGCGGTAGAAATGGCATTGAAAGGCACGTGATCTTAGGTAGATATAAGCAGTTGCAACAAGAGCAGGCTAACCAACGCACAATAAGCTCGTTTATTGCTAATGCCAGCGAACGTGAAGATTTATTTCAAATGAAAGTGATAAGAGCCGAAGCTCTGATGTGTGGCCTGCTTGTGGAACACAACCTCTCATTTGCTACAGCTGACACATGGACAAAAGTTATGAAGGAAATGTTTCCAGATTCCAATGTATGTTTTTCTGGAAAATGTTAAGCAATAAATAAGTGAATGCTTTTTCAAATTTACTTTTTGGTGTGTTTTTGTAGTAAATTTAACTGTCTTTTTGTTATCTGTTTTCTCAATCTCTCAAAAAATGTATTCCAGTACTGTACTCCTGACAGACAGATGAAACTCCTGACAGACAGTCTGCTTACTCCTGACTGGCATTGGTAGGGGTGAACAGGTCTGAGTTAATCTAAAATTTTCAACAAAAAATGTCTTTTTCTTTTCCGACTCCTGTACTAGCGATTTCTTCAGATTGCCGCGCTTTGAGTTTGATTGAAGAAAAAGGGCGTCATAGCTTCCTGTATCATTGCTTTTTTTTTGCTTTTTTTTTTTATGAACACTGTGGCATCTTAATCTTTTTTTTTTTAATATTTTTACACTGGTGCATCTCTGGTCTCTCACATGTCTTTGATTGAACTTTTTGTTTTGTCAGTTGTGTATTAAATGTAATAAAATGTATGCCTGTGTATTTTAAAGGCAGTTGACCATGTGCTTTGATATGCGTTTTATAATGGGGTGATTTAACAGACTTGTATAAACCAAACTGTTTTGTGTCTTGTTAATCTTTTTTTTTTTAAATTACCAAAATGTTTTCTTTTAATTTGATAGTCTTTTTACCAGAATGTTTTGTGATGTGAGTTGGCGATTTGGTTGTCTTTTTACAAAAATGTTTTGGGATTCTCAAAACCTTTTACCAAAAATTGTTTTTAGATGTGTTTGACATGCCTGTTTACAGAAAATTTCCAATACATTAAAAATGGTTGCCTTGTATGTAATGATGTATGTCAAGTTTTGTCAATGTGTTTCTACTGCGTTGTTATCGAATCTTTTGCAACTTTTATCATGGGTGTGTGTATTGTTTTATATATATATATATATATATATATATATATATATATATATATATATATATATATATATATATATATATATATATATATATATATATATATATATATATATATATATAATGGAATTCTGTATTGATATTGGTATGCCAACATGTGTGTGTTTTCTGCTTTCATATGGAATTTGTTGTGTTACAGTGTTGGGCTTTTGCGTGTATTGCTATTATTACTCAATATGACATTCATTGTGCAATTTCTTATAATTATATTTGTTATCTGTTGCTATTATTTAAAATCTCTCTCTCTCTCTCTCTCTCTCTCACACACACACACACACACACACACACACAAACTACATTCATTTTATCATCAGATAAATTCCAATTTGAAATCTGAATTTTTTTTCTTCTCAAGAATTGAAAGAACTAAACTGAAGAAATTATTGTTGCTCAGCAAATGAACAGTCCAACAAATTAATTATAAAACTTTACTGTATCTAATTATCAACAAGAAATCAATTCTAGTATGAAATGTGACATTTATTTGATAGGCAGAGGATTTAAAAATTAAACAACTTGTTGGTCATCATTTATCCGATTTACAGACTAACTCTTACATTGTATACTGGTCCTGGTTTGGCTCGGAAGACCTAAAGCAATAATCATGTAAAATATAATTAATCCTAAGCTTATACAGCATTTTAAAATATTAATATCAGATTATTTCTAATATGAAATACGATACATCTTTTAGTTGCTTAGTTGCAGGGTATTACAAATAAATTCAATGGAGATCATATTTGTGTTTTTCTTCCTATCAAATTAACTATATTTACTGAATAAAACTATATCTAAACCTTGATATGTGTAATAGCTGGAAAATAGAAATGAATTCCACATTATTTGGTTTATCCTAGAATTTACTGATAAAGGGACAATAAAGTGTTAAAAATCAGAATAAAATATTTTTTTAAAAAGATCAAGAAGCGACTTTGTGCATAATAGCAGTTTTAAAAAAAAACATTTAATGTCATGCATTGGACTTTATGAGTGTGTTTGTACACTCAGGAGTGTGTTTATATGTGGATGTATCATATGGTTTGAAATTTGTGTTGGTATTTTGTACTGATTCTTTGCAGGACTTGTTTGTCCAGCCTAAAACGTGGTCAGCATACACGGCTGTTCATAAGCGGTACTTTCAGGCTTTGGCTAAAAATAACCCTTGTGCTGTCCCTTATCGCTGGCTGAACTGATCCGAGACGCTGGCTGTGCATTTGTTTGGCCTGCTGGCATGGCTAAAATTATCTTACAGCTGGTGGATTGAAGTTTACTTTCAATGAAGGAAGTTTCAGCCGTGCATAGTGTGCTTCATTTTTGGGTTCAATACAACTGTGGTATTTTTATTTTTATTAATAGTATTTTTTTTTAAAATGTACTGTTGCCTTCTATGTGCAGATAGGAATGCAAATTCAAGTGCTGTGTCACAGTCTCTGGACTGCTGCTCAAAACAGCTTTTTTTTGTGTTTAATACAACTGTTGGGTTGTTTTTTTAAAAGTTAATAATATTATTTTTTAAAATGCATTGTTGTGTTTTATGTACAGTTTGGAATCCAAATGAAGTGTTCAGGCCGTAAAGCCATCTGTGTTTTTATTGTTAATAACAATTATTTTACAAATTGTATTTTTGTGTTTTGTGTAGCAGTAGTAAGTATTGCAGTGCTAGCTCAGTGTATCAGAAAATTTCCGTTTGATTGATTGCAAGGCTTTCAGAATACTTAGTGTATAAAAGAGTGTGTCATGACGATGGTGATATTTTGATGCGCTTCATCATATGAATATTGAATTTTTTAGATTTATGACTCCTTTGTGGGCATCACTGCATGGCCCCCGTTGGGGTGCCGGGGGGTTCAGTATAAATAGTATCCCCGCTTTCTGGAAATTTAGTGCTTTATATTCCCACTGTCGATGTCTTTCTCCTTTGTTCTGTCTCATTCCTACTCTGTTCTATCAATCTACTATACTATCTTCTTCTTCGCTAGACCAGTCACCTACCTTTTTTCTTGAAAACTCTTCTGGGACAAAACTCCTCATTTGTGTGTGAAGTTGGTTGGATCAGCTTGGGAATATTGGACGTTTTCTGCCAGGTGGTCACTGGGGCTTCCTATGATGTTATTATTTGGCAATGTAGGCATTTTATATGTATGTGTTTTGTTAATATTTTACAATGATGTTTGTATTCTATTTTGTTTTTGTAAACGGGGCTTTGATAAATTAGAGTATAGCCTCAATGTCCCCCTGCATGGGATGTCTTTATTGTAAAGTGACCGGCTGGTGGAGTGCCTTCGGTGTTACCACTAGGGTTGTTTCAGCAGATCTTTTATGTGGATCAGGGTCGAGACCTCTTTCAGCAAAGTTGTCCTGATTTGGCTATACTGGTCCTGGAAGAGTCTGCAGGAACCTAAAGCAATAATCATGTAATGTAATGTAATGTAATGTGATCAGGGGTGAGTCATCTTTCAGTGAAGTTGTGGTCTTGACTTTGCGGTCCTGATTCGGCTCTATGCAGTCTGCTGGACCCTGTAAGCAATGAATAACTAACTAACTAACTATCCCCCCCGTGGAGGTGCTAGAGGTTTCTGTATAAATAGTATCCCCACTTTTTGGAAATTTAGTGCTTTAAATTCCCTGTCGCTTTGTCATTTGTTATTTTTAATTCCTTCTCTGTTCTATTAATCTACTATACAATCATCTTCACTAGACCAGTCAACTACCTTTTTTCTTGAAAACTCTTCAAAAACTCCTCATTTGTGTATGGAGTCTGTTGAGTCAGCTTGAGGATATTGGGCGCTTTCTATGATATTATTTAGCAATGTAGGCATTTTATTTGTATGTGTTTCGTTGATATTTTATGTTTGTATTCTATTGTGTTCTTGTAAACCGGGGTTTGATAAATTAAGAGTACAACCTCGGCGTCCCCTGCATAAGATGCCTTTATTGTAAAAGGACCGTCTGGTGGAGTGCCTTCAATGTTACCACTAGGGTTGTTTAAGCAGATCTTTTATATGGATGATGGGCGAGTCTTGATTTTGTGGTCCTGATTCGTCTCTTTGCAGTCCGCTGGACCTTATAAACAATGAATAACTAACTAACCTTGCGAGCAGTATTGAGTCTCCTTAAAACTGTTGCTCAGTATTTAGTTTTGATAATGGATCTGAGAACAATGCTCTTCATCATCGAACTTGCATATCATACCTTGTAGTCTGTTGATGAATTTTTAATTATTTTTTGTGGGTAGTGTATTTGTGAATGTTTTCTTGTGGGTGTAAGTTGGCTTGTGTAAACTTGGATTCTGTTATGAAGTCATATACAGAGAAGGAGAGTGGTATGAATGCAAGCGTGATCAGTTGTTTGAGATCAGACAATTGTGAACATAAAACGGGTATCAGTTGCTAGTATTGAGTGAGAGAATGTGTGGGTGGCAAATGAGCTGCAAGTTGAGAATGATACGAACTTGAATAGATGCATTATTCGTAACTAAAGATGCATTAAGATGCATTATTCGTAACACCACTTTCCTCCCCCCTCACCTCCCATGGCGGTGCCAGGGGTATCAGTATAAATAGTATCCCCACTTTCCAGAAACTTAGTTTAGTGCTTTAAATTCCCACTGTCGCTGTCTTTCTCCTTTGTTCTTTCTCATTCCAACTCTGTTCTATCAATCTACTATACTATCTTCTTCTTCGCTAGACCAGTCACCTACCTTTTTTCTTGAAAACTCTTCCGGGACAAAACTCCTCATTTGTGTGTGAGGTTGGTTGGATCAGCTTGGGAGTATTGGACGCTTTCTGCCAGGTGGTCACTGGGGCTTCCTATGATGTTATTATTTGGCAATGTAGGCATTTTATATGTGTTTTGTTGATATTTTATAAGATGTTTATATTCAATTTTGTTTTTGTAAACGGGGGTTCGATAAATTATAGTATAGCCTCAGCATCCCCTGTGTGGGATGTCTTTATTGTAAAGTGACTGGCTGGTGGAGTGCCTTCAGTGTTTACCACTAGGGTTGTTTCAGCAGATCTTTTATGTGGATGAGAGGCGAGTCCTCTTTAACAAAGTTGGGGTCTTGATTTTGTGGTCATGATTCGGCTCTTTGCAGTCTACTGGACCCTGTAAGCAATGAATAACAAATTATTGGTAATGATTCTTGTTATTATTATCAAAGCACATGTTAGCGTATTTCTGAATGAGTGTTATGTAGATCTGGAACTTAAATGAAAGGAGTTGTGATTGTTACTGTCCATAGGCATATATTAATAAATTACAGTTTCTTCCTAGTCATAATTACTTGCTTAGTCTTGTAGGGAAGTGTCTAATTTTTTTTAAGAGGGTCTGTGTGCATGAAATAAGTCTTGTCAAAACTTGAAGTTTTTGACAATAGACCCTGTCTCAATTCTGTGTCGTTTATCATTAGGTTGATCAAGATATAAATGTATTGTCTCCATAAATAACACCCCCCTCAAACAAACAAAAAAAACTTGTAACTTTTTTGGGTGACAATAAATAATAATCTTTAATCTTGAAAAAATTCATTTGGAATAAATTATTGATTATAAAGGGCCTGTACAGTCTTTGGTCTTCCTCTGAAGACTATGCTGTAAGACCACCCTGAGTGGTGAAGGTCACAAAACAAGTCACTATGAAGTTAGAGCTTTTTTCCATTGTGAGCCCTTGTTGTGGAGTGACATCTCTCGTGACCTGAAACATGTGGCCATCGTCCACAGTTTCGAAAAGTGTCGGAAGACACAACCTGTTCCTCTGATTGGCTTGGTCTCTGTCTCTAGTCATCCTGTGCACAAAATCTGCATTTTTTGTGCCCTGAGAATTCTGCCAGCATGGATTTGTCCAAGGAACAAGCCAACATCATTACCTTATCGCGGGCTTGCTTGTCATAAGTTACTGTCGCCTTTACATTGCTGATTTTAAATGGTCTGGGTGAAAATTGATTGTCAAAGTACGGTAGACACAAATACATTGTGATCTCAGGAAGAATTATTCTTTACCCTCCTACCCCTCCCCCGCCCCTTCCCATCCTTCTTTCCCCGAAATGGTTTTGGTGCATGTTTACAATTCAGGGGCGAGTCCTCGTTCAACCAAGTTGTGGTCTTGATTGGACTCTTTGCTGGACCCTATAAAACAATGACTAATCTTCCTTTGTGCACATGGGTCAAGAAGATCACGGGTAATATAATATGAAATCAGTGTGCCGATATTTGTGTGTGGATGAGAGAGGGAGATCAAACTAATGTGGATCAGTATAATAGTTCATCATTTGTTATGTCATTTTGGGTATTTATATTGTTGATGGTTTTGTGGAGTTTTTCCATGCTAATAGGGTGATGCATTAGATTCAGTCTTACGAGCTGGGTTGTGAGCTGTGCGATGTAGTAATACAGAGTTAATCGTATAAGGCGATGTATTAACATATACAGTAGAGTTGATCATATAAGGTGATGTATTCATATAAAGTTAATCATATAAGATGATGTATTAATATAGCGTTAATTAACATTTCAGATGATGCATTAATATAGAGTTAATCATATAAGGTGACAGTACTATAAAGTTAATTATAAGGTGATGTACTAATTTTGAATTCACCATAAAGATGATTATTAATATAGAGTGATGTATTAGTGTAGGGTTTATAAGGTGATGTGTTTACTATATTTATTTAATCACATATTGCGATGTATTAATGTAGGTTTAGTCATAAAAAGGTGATGTATTATTATAGATTTTGTCTAATGGGGAGGAAATCTGGGACGAAATTGCTTGGCAAGTAATTAGTCATACTGCTGAGCAAGTAATTTTTTGTACTTAACTAAGTACTTTGTCCAAATTTGTAAGTACTGTTGAGTGTTTTAGTCATACTGATGAAACCGTAGTTTCCATTTAAAGCGTTGTCATAACATTAACGATATTTTCCATTCCATCAGTCCCACCTTGTGGTGCGGGGGTTTTCTGTATAAATAGTATCCCCCACTTTGTGGAAATGTAGTGCTCCTGACCTAAGCGATCTTTATCGTCCGACGACCTACGACCCCATAGTCCTGGATACCGTTCCTCTTTGGGGTTCACCGTCCTCGTTATCTAAAGGACTATTTACAGTCCCGAGTTCATACGTCTGCAGCTGGCCCACGAGAGTACTGGTTCACAGGTGTCAAACAGCTAGAGTTGATCCTGCCAACTGCTAAGCCAATATTACGGCTCTAGGTTCCCTCACATTTAGCCCCCAAAGCTAACTTGTCCTATTAAGCACAAAGTGCAGTTATATACACTTTTTAAACACCACGGGCCATAACCGTCCCGATGTATAGTCACAGTACTCACTCGTACAGTCCCCCACACACTTAAACCTGGCTTTAACTACCTCATACAATCCCCATACCTGGGTCGCTTATTCCTTAATAACTAAACACCTTTTTATCTGTCGTTCATTGTTTGTTGGCAGGTGTGGCTTAAAATAATTTTTTTTTCCCTCCTTTCCACTCAACTATAATATGTTACGACCTTACACCGAAGTGTCCCTCCCCCCAAATACCACACCCTTGCCAGACCTGGTCTGGTTTTTACCTAGCTAGTGGTCTATACCACTTTTTAATCTTTCCTTAACATTTTTTTCATAAGACGTAAAGCTTCGCCTATCGGAAATGTAGTGCTTAAATGACCACTGTTTCGGTCATTCTCATTTGCTCTTTATCGTTCCTAATCTGTTCTATCAATCTACTATCTTCTTCGGTAGATTAATCACCTATTCATTTTTTTTTTTTTTTGAAAACTCTCACAAAACTTCTCGTTTGTGTATGGGGGTCTTTTGTGTCAGCTTGGGAATATTGGACGCTTTCTACCAAATGGTCACTAGGTCTTTCTATAGTAGTATTATTTAGCCATTTAGGCATTTTTATGTACGTGTTTTGTTCATATTTTATAATTATGTTTATATTCTGTTTTATTTTTGTAAACTGGGGTTCGATAAATTAGAGTACAGCCTCAGCGTCCCGTGCAAGGGATGCCTTTATTGTCAAGTGACCGGCTGGTGGAGTGCCTTCAGTGTTACCACTAGGGTTGTTTCAGCAGATCCTTTATACAGACTGGGAGTGAGCCCGCTTTCAACCAAGTTGTGGTCCTGATTTGGCTCTTTGCAGTCCGCTGGACCCTATAAACAATGACTAATCAAATCACTAACAATCCTTCAGTAAGGCAAGACCGATGGCAATGGAGTCGGAAAGAAACTTTATCAAGCAGTTGAAGTACAGGGCGGTTTTAAAAGTAACTTGCCTATTAAAACATGGTTCAAACTTTTGTTAATGTGGACTGCACTTGCATGAAACGAATTGTATTGTGATACTTACAGTGCTAGAATTTGATTGCTGGTCTCCGATTTCACCTCACAGTGATAAAAGCAGGCCCAAAAGCCTGATCAGGTCTCGCCGCCTGGCACTGATGTCATATGTGAGCTGATCTCGCTCATGCAGGGTTAAGGTGCCTGACATCTACTATACTATCTTCTTCTTCGCTAGACCAGTCACCTACCTTTTTTCTTGAAAACTCTTCCGGGACAAAACTCCTCATTTGTGTGTAAGGTCTGTTGGATCAGCTTGGGAATATTGGACGTTTTCTGCCAGGTGGTCACTGGGGCTTCCTATGTATGATGTTATTATTTGGCAATGTAGGCATTTTATATGTATGTGTTTTGTTGTTATTGTATAATGATGTTTGTATTCTATTTTGTTTTTGTAAACAGGGGTTAGATAAATTAGAGTATAGCCTCAGCGTCCCCTGCGTGGGATGTCTTTATTGTAAAGTGACCGGCTGGTAGATTGCCTTCAGTGTTACCACTAGGGTTGTTTCGGCAGATGTTTTAGGCGGATCAGGGGTGAGTCCTCTTTCACTTCTCTGGTCCTGATTTGGCTCGCAAGAGTCAACTGGACCTAAAGCAATAACCATGTAATGTAATGTAAGGCGCCAGACTATTATGGGCTGCCATTGTCGCGAAATCAAAGATCAGTCTTTCAGTTCTACTTTTTATAAGGATCACGATACATTTTGTTTCTTGGTGCAAAGGCAGTGCTGCTTATTTACACACAGAAAGTTATGAGCAGGGTTCAGTAAAAAGCTAATTTTCAACCTCCTGCATATGCAGAAATGTTTGTACAAGTGTGGTTCTAATGTGGTGGAATCCATTCTGATAGAATATTATGTTCTTCCCCCCACCTCCCCCTCCCCGCTCTTTCTCTCTCTCTCCTTCCCTCCTTACAAAGGAAGATGGTATAGACACAAGTAGCGCTTGTCAAATTCTAAGAAATATTGAAGAAATCACAGGATATCAAGTCGCTGGGAAAAGGGGTTTTTGAGCAAGCGATCTGTGATTGTTTTATACAAATGTTGCTTTTAAACTTTGTGTTATGTGTTGTAACTTTCTGTTTTTTTAAAGAGTTTTTTTCCCCCGTGGAGGTGCCGGGAGTTTCAGTATAAATAGTATCCCCACTTTCTGGAAACCCCTTGGGGTCATGAGCAATCTTGCCACTGTAGATTGTTCAAACCTATAAAGGGAACAGTGAAAGCCACAGTTGAAAACCTGTCTTTCCTTTATAGGCAAGACGCTTCACTGCGGCAACAGTACCCCCGTTGGAGTGCCGGGGGTTTTCAGTATAAATAGTATCCCCACTTTATGGAAATTTAGTGCTTTAAATTCCCACTGTCGCTGTCTTCCTCATTTGCTCTTTCCCATTCCTGATCTGTCCTATCACTCTGCTATACTATCTTCTTCTTCGCTAGATCAATGACCTACCTTTTTTCTTGAAAACTCTTCCTGGACAAGACTCCTTGTTTGTGTATGAGGTCTGTTGGATCAGCTTGGGAGTGTTGGACGCTTTCTGCCGGGTGGTCACTAGGGCTTCCTATGAATGTACTATTTAGCACTATAGGCATTTTATATGTATGTGTTTGGTTGATGATTTATAATGATGTTTGTATTCTATTTTGTTTTTGTAACCGGGGTGTTCGCGTAGTTGAGGTCAACCCTCAGCCGTCCCCCGCGTGGGATGTCTTTATTGTAAAGTGACTGGCCGGTGGAGGGCGTTCAATTTTCCCACTGGGGTTGTTTCAGCAGATCTTTTATGCGGATCGGGGGTTGTCCGGTCCTGATTTGGTTCGGAAGAGTCCGCTGGACCTAAAGCAACAATAAATCAATCAATCAACTTTCTGGAAATTTAGTGCTTTAAATTCCCACTGTCGCTGTCTTTCTCCTTTGTTCTTTCTCATTCTTACTCTGTTCTATCAATCTACTATCCTATCTTCTTCTTCGCTAGACCAGTCACCTACCTTTTTTCTTGAAAACTCTTCTGCGACAAAACTCCTCATTTATATGTGAGGTCTGTTGGATCAGCTTGGAAATATTGGACGCTTTCTGCCAGGTGGTCACTGGGGCTTCCTATGATGTTATTATTTGGCAATGTAGGCATTTAATATATATGTGTTTTGTTGATATTTTATAATGATGTTTGTATTCTATTTTGTTTTTGTAAAAGGGGGCTCAATAAATTCTTATTTATTCTTGAGTATAGCCTCAGTGTCCCCTGCATGGGATGCCTTTATGGTAAAATGACCGGCTGGTGGAGTGCTTTCAGTGTTGCCACTAGGGTTGTTTTGGCTGATCTTTTATGTGTGTCAGGGGTGAGTCCTTTTTCAGCAAAGTTGTGGTCTTGATTTTGTGGTCCTGATTCAGCTCTTTGCAGTCCGCTGGACCCTGTAAGCAATGACTAACTAACTAACTTAAGAGTTTTTTGTTTTTGCTTTTTAAGCTGTTTATTTTCCTTGTGGGTAGAATAACATTTGGTTTTGGAGAGATCTCGACATGTTTTATTTGCTTTTTATTTACTAGGACTAGGATTGTTTTGACTAAACACTTGTTGTTTTATTTCTATAGAAAATTGTCCTTACTTGTTCCCATATCTTTAGGTTAACGAATAATACAAACGTTTTCCAGGGATCATTTATGTGTAGAAATGTTAGATTTGGTCACGAAAGTCTGTTGTTTTTCATTTTGGTAAGAAGACGTTGACACAATAAATCTTTTGTTTTTTTTGTCAGAAGACAATAAATATATTTAGCTGTGTTTAGTTTTGGTCATCCTTTATAACTCTTCTTTGTTATATACAGTAGACTGCACTGGTTTTGTCTCAAAGACATCCTATTGCATGAAAAAGAGACATTTATTTGCGCAGAATATTTATACATAGTACATGCTGCATTTTTTGACTGCCATAAAAAGCAATGCGAGTCTAAGTACTCTGTCTCTCTGTCTCTGCCTGTCTCTCTGTCTCTGTCTCTCTCTCTCTCTCTCTCTCTCTCTCTCTCTCTCTCTGTCACACACACACAAACACACACACCAACAATTAAGATCTTTGCAAATCTGTGCGAGGAGTCCTAAATAGTTCAAACTGACATTTTTTTAAAAAATTGTCCGTTTGTCCGCCCATCTGTCTGTGCAAAACTTGCAAGTGGATTAATATTTCAGAACCTATTTCAACTATTACAACCAAACTTGGCAAGATGGTGCTTATCTATGAGACCTTATAAATGATCAGTGAATTAATGACTTCACTTCAAGGTCATAGGGTCAACAAGTGTGTCATGGCACTAGTAGCCGGCAGTCCGGTTTTATTTTAAGTACGGTTCACCACCTTGCAGGGCAAATATTTTTTATGTCCCTCTTGCGAGGGATTAATGAAAATACAGTTCAAGTTGGGCCATGTTCTCAAGGTGGTGGCCGGGAGTCAAATACTCCGCTCGGCTACACTACAATGAGACAACCTGTTGTTATACTATAGAATACTGAAATTCTTATATTTGACCCAATAATCTAGGCAAAATAGTTGCAATAATTAATAAGTAATAATAATACTAAACATTTCCGTTGTTGACCTAATCTAGGTAAAATATGTGCTACACTAATATTAGTTCTAGTAAGTAATACCATAAAATTTATATCTTTGACCTAATCAAGGCAAAATATAAGAAGTAATAATACTAAACCTTTACGGCTTTGATCTAATCTAGGTAAAATACATGCAACATTAATATTAGTACTGATAAGTAAGAAGATAAAATGTATATATTTGAGCTAAGCAAGGCAAAATATAATAAGTAATAATACTAAAAATTGATATATTTGACCCAACCTAGGCAAAATATCTGTAATAATAATAATACTAAAAATGTGTGTTATTACCGGATCTAGGACATGATTTCCAGCTACCTACTGTATGATGGGATGGACCTAACACAACTTGGCTGAGAATAATATAAGATGTACGCACTGAACTGGGCTTGTGCAGTATTTGCATGCCCTGCAAATAAACTCCTGGCAGAGCCAAATCAGCATGTACCTTTGAGACATCCTGAGCATTTGTCACCATTGTGCAACAGGTGGAATGATGGCCAGTGATATTGGGATGTATGCAACACAGTACAATGCAATGCAATACAACACAATTTTATTGTCCCATTTTAAATGAATGAAACGAAACTGCAGATTTAAAAAAAATCATTTTGCAAAGGGCTGTCCACATGTTCATAGGCATTTGGGCACTGAAAGGGTTAATAAGAAATGTAGAATGCATGTGTTATTTTATGAATGTTGAATGCTGTGTATATATTATACATGTTTTTTGCAGATTGTTGGCGAGTATTGAGTCATTCCGAAAATATTTTGATGTAATACCTATCCTACCCTATCCCGTAACTCGAAGGTCATTGGGGCACCCCAGATGATCGTTTAACCAGCGTTCTCCATCTTTCTCTGTCCTCACAACCCTCATGGCTTCGCTCAGTGTCAAGCCAGTCCATTCTCGAATGTTGTCTTCCCACCTCTTTTTTCTGTCTCCTTCTTCTTCTGCCTTCTTGCACCGTGCCTTGCAGATCTAGGATGGTCTTTGCAAGGCCTGATGCTCTGGTGACGTGGCCATACCATCGGAGTTTCCGTTTCTTTACCGCTGTGAACATGTCATCGTGTTGTCCAATGGCTCGTGTGATGGTCTGTCGGACTTCGTTGTTGGTGATGTGCTGAATATAGGAAATGCCCAGAAGCCTTCTGTAGCACCTCATCTCCATGCTTTGTATTCTTCATTGTAGTTCTGCTGTGAGGGTCCATGTTTCGCAAGCGTATAGGAAGATGGAGATGACAAGGGAGTTCAGCAGCCTTACCTTGGAATGTAGACTGATTGTTACGTCTTTCTAAATGGGCTTCAACCTTGTCAGGGCTGCAAATGTTTGTGCGATCCTAGAGAGGATTTCATGTCGGGACCCATTGTATGATACAATGGCTCCTTGTCACGTCACCCGAACGGGTTCGGTGAACTTCAGCTCAAACAGCGAGTGTTCACATGCGGCGGAAGCTGCTCAGGATTGGGGGGGGGGGGGCACACACATTTTATTCACACAGAAATGGTGGCGGTCATATTCCTCCCACTACTGCTATAAAACTCCTTCTCTATAGCAATATTGACAGTACTCTGGTCATTCTTGCCCTTACGAAGGAACAAGACCTCTACCCATCGAGCTATGCGTATCCCACGTGAAAACCTAAATTTATGTCATACCCCACGAAATACAAAATGCTGATTCAAACTTTGCACATCGCACTCTCAGAGATATGAAACTATACATTATATACACCCTGACACAGCATTATTTAGCGTGCGTCAACACTTGTGTCGTCACACTCCTAAACATTTGAAGCTATGCATGTATACAATTTTTGTATTAAAACTTTGCTCCAAATGAACAAATGCTATTCCTTTATTCATGTGTATGACGTTGTTAAATGTATTTGCATTGGGAGGAGGCGTGTGTTCGTGTGGGGGAGGGGGGGGGAGGAAGAGAGGGGAGAGATGGGGGGCGGTGGTAGATAGAGACAGAGACATACAGCATGCACGTGATACTGGTTTGTGTATTTGTTCTTTTCAAGTCACTGCGCTGTTACAATAGTGTGTGGGTGTGTGTGTGCGTGTGGCTAGGTAGAAACGACGTCCTTGTTTACACAGTATTATCTGGACAAAACAGTGAACATCTACATAACTTGTATTGACATGCCTACTTGTTTTGACGTCAGAACGATGATCCGTTAGGGTTAGGGCTGAGTTAGGGTTAGAGTTAGGGAGTGGGGGTTAGGGTTAGGGTTCGAACACTGCAAAGTACTTAAAAATGGGGACGAAATATGACCCATTGTCAGGACAACGTAGGTGGCGTTTCGGGAAAGTCATGATAATACTGTGTAACCTCGGCTGTGCGTTACTCAGTGTGTGTGTGTGTGTGTGTGTGTGTGTGTGTGTGTGTGTGTGTGTCCTTGTTTACACAGTGTTATCTGGACAAATCAGTGAACATCTACATAACTTGTATTGACATGCCTACTTGTTTTGACGTCAGAACAATGATCCGTTAGGGTTAGGGCTGGGTTATGGTTAGGGGTTAGGGTTCGAACACTTCAAAGTACTTTTAAAAAATGGGGACGAAATATGACCCATTGTCAGCACAACGTAGGTGGCGTTTTGGGAAAGTCATGATAATACTGTGTAACCTCGGCTGTGTGTGACGTGTGTGTGTGACGTGAAGAGGAAGTGAATGAATTATAATTTATCAAGCTCGTATTACTTATCAACACAACGGCATGTCACTGCGCCGGTAATTATGTTAAAAATATTGTAAAGAACAAATTTAATCATTGTGTACTCTTCCTCTTCTTCTTCTTTATGTTAATGGCATTCGACTTTTTTGTTTTCGCCTGGCACAATGATGATGACCCAGGTTTGCTGGCACACTGATGATGACTCCGGTTTGCTGGCACACTGATGATGACCCCGGTTTGCTGGCACACTGATGATGACCCCGGTTCGCTGGCACACTGATGATGACCTCGGTTTGCTGGCACACTGATGATGACCCCGGTTCGCTGGCACACTGATGATGACCTCGGTTTGCTGGCACACTGATGATGACCCCGGTTTGCTGGCACAATGATGATGACCCCGGTTCGCTGGCACACTGATGATGACCCCGGTTCACTGGCACACTGATGATGACCTCGGTTTGCTGGCACACTGATGGCCCAGATTCGAATCTCGTGGTGGGCAAGGCTAAAGCGACAATTTTTCACTGTCCATCTTAGCAGTTTGATTGCTCCGATGGTTTCAGTGTTGTTTTAGGTCCCTGCTCTACCCTGTCTTCCGTGGGATGGTTTTCCGCGCCTGCCGTAACGCCAATGGTGTTGACCTTTAACTTCAATGTTCATTCATTCTAAGTATAGTTAAAAGAGTGTGTGTGTCTGTGTGTGTGTATGTGGGTGTGTGTGGGTGTGTGTGTGTGTGTGTGTGTGTGTGTGTAAGGGATTGCGGGGCGGAAAGGATATTTTTTATGTAAAGGTAGCATCGCTGTCCCTGATTGAAAACGTGAACATTGAAGTTTAACGTCTACACCCACCATTGAAGTGTAACGTCTACACCCACCCATCATTGAAGTGTAACGTCTACACCCACCATTGAAGTGTAACGTCTATACCCACCATTGAAGTGTAACGTCTACACCCACCATTAGCGACACGGCAGACTGGGCATAACCGTCCCAGTCAATGAGACGGGGGCCCAAATCAAAGCTGAACCCACAGAACAATAACACTGCTAAGATAGACCTTGAAAAAAAGGCCACTGTTAACACACCCACCACGGGATTCGAGCCTAGGTCACCAGTGTAATAAGCCTGAACACAGCAATGGAGTAGACCATATATAGCGACGATGAATACAATTGAACAAATACACAGACTGCACATTAACAATGTATGTGGTGGGATGATTAGGGGTGAATGGGTGGACAGGGAAAGAAGGATGAAGGGAATGATCCTTAGTTGTTTTTTTCCCACTCCCCTTCAAATGCTAATGATGTACACATTCACTTCACAACTTGGTTATGCTTGTGACATTTCTTTATTTGTGCCAGTTGTGGATATCTTCTTGTCAACGTTTAATAACTGTACATTTCACATTATTACAATAACCGTGTAAGATAGGCATTATATTTATACAATCCAAAGCGCTAACAAAAGATGCAATTAGATGCAACAATTTAATCTGTCATTCTTTAGGATTTTAACTGCAATGGCAGCCGAAGTCAAGTTTTGTATTGATGAGTTTCACATACAATTAGGCTGTTCAGTCACCTACACAGTTACAAACAAGAGAAGAAAACGACATCCAGAATAAGAGAATTGCAATAGCAATCCATTGGCTGAAATCTCTGTTCAAACGTAAGCTTTTGAGACTTAGTGAACATGGCCGCCAGGAAAGGATAACTCCATTAGAAAAGAGTTACAACGGCAGTATTCTCTCCGGGCGGTGGTACAATTTCTCTTGCACAGTGTTCTGACGTCATTTTGGCCGCCACCCTAATCTAACGTCATTAGGACTTCACAGGCTAGCGTTATTTTATCATTAATTTTTCATTTCAGTACCTCTTTTGCAAACAACAAGCATGTGCGTAATTTTATATGCTTATCTGAAACGCCGAAAGCTGATAAATCAAAAATTAATGGTGTATAATAATAGATAATATATAAGTGTTCTTATATTCGAGCTTTTTCAGACCAAGAGCTGCTCAAAGCACTGTCGAAACAGGATCTAACTCACTCAATCTGTCCTAGGCACCAACTTGCTGCTTTAAGCGCTTCTGGCCTTTGGAAATGTTCAAATTGCATTATGTTGTTCACAATACTGAATAGTACCACTATGTACAAATACATGACAACGATGTATATTGTACACATCATCATTATGTAAGTGTTTACAGATTTTTTTTTAAAAATATACAAGATACAGCAATCTCAGATTGATATAATAAAAATTAAACATATTTTGCAAAGTGTGAGAGGAAACATTTGTATTATTATGAATGGTAGATGCCGGGTTGATAATCCCTTTTTGTTTTCTTCTTTTTTTTAAATAGCATCCTATTTGCATTGAAAGTATTGATATGTATTTAAAAGATACGTGTTCGAAAGGCTTTACTCTGTATAGTGTAGGCTAATTGGGTTGGTATCAACAACAATAACAAGTGAATGGAGTTCTTGCATAGCGTACTTTTCAGCTCAAAGAGCTCAAAACACAGTCCACCGCATCTAGTATCCTCAATGAGTTATGTCCCCTTAAGTTGAGAACGCATCTTAGAACGTGGTCGCGGCGGAGACTGCATATAACAGAAACAAGAGCATGCACAAAATAGTTTGTCAAGTCCAATCCAAAACACACACTTGCTGCATGTTTGCGTACTGTGTAAATATAAACGACATGGACCAGGTTAGTGTTAGTACAACCAAAGACGAAGAATACAAAGCATGGAGATGAGGTGCTACAGAAGACTTCTGGGCATTTCCTATACCCAACACATCACCAACGACGAAGTCCGACAGACCATCACACAAGCCATTGGACAACACGATGACCTGCTCACAGTGGTGAAGAAACGGAAACTCCGATGGTATGGCCACGTCACCAGATTATCAGGCCTTGCAAAGACCATTCTGCAAGGCACAGAGCAAGGAGGTAGAAAAGGGAGACCGAAAAAGAGATGGGATGACAACATTCGAGAATGGACTGGTTTGACACTGAACGAAGCCATCAGGGCTGCTGAGGACAGAGAAAGATGGAGTATACTGGTTAAACGATCATCTGTGGTGCCCCTACGACCTTTGGGTTACGGGACAGGATAGGATAGGATAGCAACCAAAGACGACACTCTATTTAATGTTTTACAAGCGATTAATAGATAGTTCTCTTTATTTTAGCCTGAGAAAGATGTTTTGACAAACATTGATGCTTCAGAGACACAAAGGCACAGAGTGTTCGCGTCTTTGCCTCTCTTGTTGTTGTGCTACAGCTATATTTATTTAGTCATAGCATTCAGTTTCACTGACCTTTCTCATTTCGTTAGTCTTTCAGCAGACAAAAACAAAAACAAAAATTTAAAAAAAATAAAAGAAGAAGAAGGAGGGAGGAAGAGAGAGAGAGAGAGAGAGGTATTGAGATAAATCTTCATTGTGTGGAGTGTTCACTGCCATCCAAGACCGAAGACAACGCCCACCCTGCACCCACCCACCCCCACTCGTATACACATTCTCTACCCCCACCACCCTCTCTCTCCCTTCTTCACCCCCTCCTACCCTTTCACTCTGCCCGAGCGAAGTCAACGATCACATAATATAATTATGTGCGTCATGGTTTGGATGCCTTATATTAATTATGCTGCGTCTTATGTATAGATGACACTGCATTTTGTTTAATTGGGGTGGGTGGGTTCGGTTTATACAGTGAACTCCGGATATAATAAAGGCCGGATAAAGTAAATATTCGGTTTTAGTAAAGTCCAGTCTTGGTCCCGACCAAAACTCTTCTTTGTCTCTGTTTTTAAAAATCGGATATAATAAAAAAAATATAGTAAAGTCCGCTTATAATAAAGTGTTTTCTAAGGCCCCTGGCGAGTTTTGCTGCCGCTTATAATAAAGTTTCAAGGGAGATTACTGTATTAAAGTTTCATGAGAGTTACTGACGTTCATAATGAAGCAACATCGTCACGTCACTCTTACCCTGAAGCCTAAAAGAGATCTAATTCACTTGAAGATGAAAAGATGAAAAAAAAAAAAGAAAAAAAGAAATTGCTGAACAATTTGGAATTTCCGCATCAACAGTAACAGTGATTATGAAGGAGAGTGAAAAACTGAAGGAGAGATTTAACTGTTTGGCAGAAAAAGAGTACCTAGCTTAGAAACTTTCAAAGCAAATTAGACTTCACTTTCGCTATACATGATGAAATGCGTTTATGACTAAATAAGGGTGTTATAAGTTGAACACATTATAATTATACCTTTTGTACTGAGATGAATCCGAATCAATGGAGAACTGGGAAACCAACGTTTTGACTGGACTGCACTTTCAAATGAGGCACTGTGGTCTAATGGTAATGCTTCGGCTTGCGGATCGGAAGGTCCCGGGTTCGAGCCCTGGCCGGGCCATTGTGTTGTGTCCCTGGGAAAGACACTTTACTCCTGTTTTCCTACTCCTTCGGATGAGAGTATAAACCGAGGTCTAGTCTGTGTCGCATACATTCCATCATAACGGACTTTAAAGATCCTGACGCTTATGTCCTAGACGGGTGAGTGCCGGTGACAAGAAAACACCCAGCATGCACGTAGGTCCTTCTCCCCCATCCCTGGCTGCCCAGGATTGTGCTCAGTTGTCCGGGCGTCAGACCATGCGCCCAAAGGCTGCGGGTGGGCGTCTCGGGTGGCTTGAGTTAGATCCTGTATCGGCCAGCGCCTTGAGCAGCTCTTGAGCTAGAAAAGCGCTATATAAGAACGATTTAAAAAAAAAAAAGTAAAGAAGAGATTTATTCCTAAGCAGTTGCATGGCTTTGCAAGACAAACCATCTTTTTTTTAAATCCACCATATTGTTTAGGTTTTGTTCATGTCTTTGTTTGCTTTAATTTTGTGAGCTTTTTGTTTTTCCACAATGACGATAGTACAACATGTACAATTCATGATCTACTTTTATGATTTATCCTTCCGATTAAAGGGTTGGTTTGAAATAATTAGGACACGAAGGCTCACATGTTATCTCTTATCGGTAATGGACTCTCTCTCTCTATCTCTCTCTCTCTCTCTTACCCTCTCTCTCTCTCTATCTCTCTCTCACACACACACTCACACACACGTGAACTTACACACACGGACATAAACAAATAATACTGTAACATTTCAATCAATATACACAAACTGGGTTGTAAGAGAGGTATTCTTGAAGAGTTTATAATACCCGAGTTAATAAACAAAAATAACCAATCAACATATGTGAGCGTAATGGAATCCAATAAGGGACAATGGACCTACTGCAAGTGTTCATAAAAAAAAGTATCTTTTTCAGCTATTTCCCGTGGATTTCTGGTGGCTTCATACGAAAGGCTAAAAGGACCTTTTCACTTTCGTGAAATATCACTTGTTATCATGTGGCTGTGTCCAGAAACAATAGATCTTGACGATGAGTGCATATTCATAATGTTCACTCAAGTAACGTAATTGCTATTTACCTGTAATTACGATAGCAATAGGTAATACCCATTAGGGGGTGGGGGGGAAGGGAAACACAAAGAAGAAGAAAATCTAAATTTTGAAAAGGCCATGTTCGACAAAGAGAGAGAGAGAGAGAGAGAGAGAGAGAGAGAGAGAGAGAGAGAGAGAGAGAGAGAGAGAGAGAGAGAGAGAGAGAGAGAGAGAGAGAGAGAGAGAGAGAGAGAGAGAGAGAGAGAGAGAGAGAGAGAGAGAGAGAGAGAGAGCTTGCTTGTCCAACCACTCAAATAAATACTTTGAATTTTGTTCTTGGCAACTCTGGTAAGACAAACGTCTCCACGACGACTTATAGACGGCTGTCCGGGGGTGTGGGGCTGGAGCTGGGGAGGGTGGGGGTGTTTTTTAAAATGGAAAAACATAGTTTTCGTGTGGAATTCAGCAAGGGACAACAAACCAACACAGAAATATTAATCTAAATTAAAATATGTAATAACGAAAGCGATTCGTTCGATTTGCACTGTCTCATTTTAACTGTTCAACAATGTGAATCTAATCAATTAATGGGATTCAATTCCAATGTACATGTATATAACGCGCCAAATGTCAGCTCAATTTAGAACGATGTTGAGTTACGTGAACACACAGACAAATAGACACACAGACGATTACAGTCTGCAGAAATCCTGGTAAACGATGGAAATTCGAGAAGTCATTATTTTGTTCACCGATTTGTTTTGCTTTTCTTCTTCTTTACTTGCACCAGGGCCGGATCCAGGGGGTAGGGGGGGGGGGGGTGCTAGGAGTGCTGCAGCATCCCCCACCCCCACCCCTTGGCAACAACAAAAAAATAAATAAATAAATAAATAAAATTTAAAAAAAAGAAAGTAAAAGATGGAAGTTTTTGTTCAACTGGAAATACGTTATGTAAGGCAGTTAGTTACAGGACAGGACAGGATGCTATGCTATGTACGCGCCTTTCCCCAAGGCTCAAAGCACGGCGATCTATACCAACATACACGCTCACCTGTCTCATTTTACCCTCACACACACCAAATACACATACATCACTCAAACAGGTGGTGTACAGGCAGGGAGATCGCTATTAGAAGACGGAAGAAAATCGAATTTTTATTTTTGAAATTTTTATATTGACTGCATCCTGTACCATTATTGAAGGAAGGGAGGAAACCGGAGTGCCCGGAGAAAACCCTCGGCGACCTCAATAGTCTCGTACCTAAGTCACATACGTTCGCCCCTTACGGCAATCGAACCCGCGACCTTCGGCATAGGAAACCGGCGACTTATCCACCGCGCCACGAGTTTTACTTGTGGTGTTTCACCACTCTGTACCATACATTTCAAAAAGAACTAGACTAGCACCCCACCCCACCCCCTCCCTCGAACATGGATTGATCCAGCCCTGTGCACCCACATACACTTTAGACCAGCGTTTTCTATCTCTTTATAATGAGAGTGTCGGATTAGTAAACGTTAAATTAAAACAAAAACAAAGTTTCGGTTATGCTAAATTAACCCTATAAAATCGTTATTATAAACGAAGTCGGTTATAGTCAAGTAAACCTCTAAAACTGTATTATAAACGAAGTTTCGGTTATAGTAAAGTAAACTTTAAAAACTTTACTGTAAACGGATTTTCGGTTATATTAAATATTCGGTTATACTAAAGATTTATTTGGTCCCAGGGCACTTTACTATATCCGAAGTTCACTGTATTTCTTTATTTAACTGTTCTTATATAGCGATGTTCAAGCTGAAGAGCTGCGCAAGATGGTGGCAGATACTGGAAAATATAGGGTACTTCACTTAAACCTTTAGATTTTAACGGATTTATTGTTTAGGTTTTATTATTATTATTATTATTATTATTATTATTATTATTATTATTATTATTATTATTATTATTATTATTATTATTATTATTACAGGCAGTGGCTCAAAGCCCGTTGACGACCTGGAGATGTTTTTTAAAAAGAAATTTAAAACTACCCTGAGACACTGCGCCCCTACTCCTTCGGATGAGAGTATAAACCGAGGTCTAGTGTGTGCACGCATGCATTTCATCGCATGGGCTAAAGATCCTGACTCTCATGTCCTAAACGGGTGCGTGCCGGCTACACTAATACATCCAGCACGCGTTAGGTTCATTCTCCCTATCCCCGGTCGCCCAGAATTGTGCTCAGTCGTCTGCAGGTCAGACTTTGCGCCCAAGGGTTGCAAGTGGGTTGCTTGGGCAGCTTGAGTTAGATCTTGTATCGTCAGCGCCTTGAGCAGCTCTTGAGCTGGAAACGCGCTATATAAGAAGGAAACCATAAAACAAATTATTGACGTTTAACCCATGCATATTTACCTTGCAGATTTAGATCCTGCCCCGATTATGTTTGTGCCACATCGAGTTGATTGTGCGATATATAATAACAAGTGACATTGGATTGGTTTAAATAAACCCAAACGCTTTGCTTTCCCACCTGATAAAACTTTCCATAAAAACCGGTTTTTTTAATTTTAAAAATAATAATAAAGCGGCGTTTACAACATTATACAACCATAATTATCGTTAATATCACAACCATTTGCAAAAACAACATCACCGTTGGAAACAGAGTGCAACAAAAACCATACCCAAATATTTTTTTATATTAAATCCAATTTTACAAATAAATAAATAAACAAGAATTTAATTAGTTCATTCTTTAAACCAATGGAATAATAAATGCATAAATAAATAAATAAAAGTTTAAAAGAAAACAACAAAATAACTACGTAAATGAAATAATCTGATCTTGCCAAGTGAATCACAATTTTATCTTAATACCCAAATCACAGATGTCTTCCTTCAGCAAAGTAGCGAATGCGAACAACAACAACAACAGCGTGAATTTCTATTTCAGTCCCTTTTTAAACAAATTGGTTGAAAAATTATTCGAACATTGAGGTTTAACGTCTACACCCACCATTGGCGATATGGCAGACGGGGATAACCATCCCAGGGAAAGAGGGGTATGGACCTGAGTCAACACTGAACCACCAAAGCAATCATACTGCTAAAATGGACAGTAAAAATGGCCACATTTTATATCGCCCCACCACGTGATTCGAACCTGGGTCATCGGTGTGCCAGGCGAACGCTCTACCAATTGAACTACGGCGGTGGGCCGAAAAAGTTATTCCCTATTGAACATTGCGGATAACGTTTATAAACTAGAACTGCTTTGGCCTGAAACAACACCTATTGTGATACTGACACTGCACCCGATACACATCGGTCGAACGCTACCAGAAGCATGCTTTTCTAGTCGCTTCAACAGGCCGTAAAGCATGCTCTTATGCTTCGGAGCATGCTTCCTATACGCTTCAAGCGTTATAGTGACGGAAAAAGCGCAATTTCACTGTAAATATATACAATATGTTGCTCTAAAACATTCCGCTTTTTCCGTCTCAAAAACCCATTTGCTTTGTTGGATTCTTAAATTATATGAAACCAAGTATGGACACTATCCGGCGTCAACAAACGGTTCAAAAACATTCTCAAACTGCCTAGAAACAAATACAGTTTGACCTAATTCGTCCCCTAGAGGAGACGAAACTGACATTTTCTATTTTCATGAGTTCATTGGCCAATGCTCCTAGGGCTTGAAGCGTATAGGAAGCATGCTCTGAAGCATAAGAGCATGCTTTACGGCCTGTTGAGGCGACTAGAAAAGCATGCTTCTGGTAGCGTTCGACCCATGTGTACCGGGTGGACACTGTTACAGTGGTAGAGCCTAATAGTGCTGGTCTATGATTTCCTCTCACTTTAACGGCAAAAGTTGCCCCCAATGGAACGTTGCATGACACTTGGTTATACGTCTTCTGATATTGCTCATACGTCTTCTGATATTGGTCATACGTCTTCTGATGTCTGCTGAGCTCGCTCACGCAGTTGTCAGACGACGGGCCATTACTGGCTGCTCTCGTTACTCTGAGATAAAATCAGAGATCAGCAAGTAAAGTCCACCACTGTTAGGTCACAAAACGATTTGTTTCACGGAAACGCAGTACTATTTTACGACAGTTCTCAGCCCTTTTCAATCAATATGGAGTTACTTTTCAACAACATGCACACTTCTTTTCTTGCCGTTTTAATGCGTACATTTCCTCTTCATTACTTTTCAGTTTTGTCTTGATTAATAGACAACATAATACCAACATCCAAGTAATTGTTTCCGTTAGGCAGGCAAAATCTCTGTTAGCCTATAGATACACAGGACTGCTGGCACGCTGTGCTATCGAGGAACCATTCTACATGGTTGATGGCCCTTGTGCTCAGACCCATTTTGGCCACCAGTACTGGCGATGCATTGAAGCCACTGCCACCATCGTGGATTGCCCGCTATTTAATTCTGGGTGCAGATCTGTCGTTCGTTTTCGTCTTCTTCAGCGTCACACTCGCGAACGACGACCTGCAATTCCAAGGACAACGTTGATAGAATGGAGTTTGTAATCTATTAGTTTTGTTCATATAGATTTGAGTTTTTAAGTGTGAATATATATATTCGTTCTTTGAGTAAAATAGACAGGGGTGGGAGTTTAGGTTGAGAGAGAGAGAGAGAGAGAGAGAGAGAGAGAGAGAGAGAGAGAGAGAGAGAGAGAGAGAGAGAGAGAGAGAGAGAGAGAGAGGTTAGCATTTTTGATTTTGAGGTAAGCTTACATTCAAAGCCTTAGCTCTGATTCTAAGCCCCAACCCCAAGGGATCGTGAACACACTCGAAACACACATACACACACACACACACACACACACACACACACACACACACACATACAGTTCACTTACGCCGATAAAGGCGGTGGAGGAGGTGGTGGTGGTGGTGGCGGGGCTAGCGGTGGTGTTCCTCCTCCTCCTCCTCCGTCTCCTGCGGACTGTTGACGATGGTGATGTTGTGGCTGAGAACGACCAGGATCAACGTTACGAGGCGGCACGGCAGGCACTCCCCTATTAGCCGCAGACCCATTCTGACCACCAGCACAGCGAAGCGCGGAGGCCAAAGAAGCCACCTGGGAAGCCACGTCAGAGAAAGAGGGGTTGGAGCCCGTACCACTAGCAGAAGAGGCCGGGTGCTGGGGAGGAATAGCAGGAGAGGAGGTGACAGGAGGGAGAGGCATGCTTGCAGGAGCTGTGTCAGCACGATGGATACTTTTGGAGCTGGGGTGCCGGGAGAGGGTTGTAGAAGGCATCTTTGGGGGTGGGGCAGGAGGTGCCGGCCCCGAGGAGTGCATGACGGAAGGTGGGGGAGGTGGAAGGGGCGGGGACGGGGGTCTGGACGGGGACCTGGAGGCAGGCATAGAGCGCGAACCCAGGGACAAATTGGCGTGAGAGTGATGGTGGTCCGGCGGGTGGTCGGCTGAGGAGGAAAAGAACTGCTGCAGACCGTCACCCACCTGGCTAAGCAGCTACACACCCACGTACACACCACGCACCCCCCATGCACACACCAATGACCCACCTTTTAGTTCGGTGCAAAACTATTGTATATGGTGAGCTGTTTATTTACCGTAAGAATCCCTTTTGGATCTTAATTATTCAGTACTGAAGCATTTATAAAAATCCATCTTCTAAACTGATTAGATGTAAAATTCCTACAAGATTAAAGAAAGTGCGTACTTTAAAATTATATTTTTATCTATTTAAAACAAATGCAGCAAACTTGACTTAGGTATATTCTAAGAAACGTGGTGTTCAAATTGCACTTTAAATCTAATAACTAAGTATAATTGGTATTTTAATCCTCAGATATAAACAAGCAAATATCGTTTTTACATATTGTTAAGTGGACGCTCTTTAAAATAATATTGAAATCCTTCAAATGGAACCATGTTAGTTTCGCAAAATGACTCTCAACGTCCCAATTTTTTTTTTAGTTGTTGCTTTGGTTTTTTTTTTTTTGGTTTTTTTTTTGCAGGGGTGCTGAAAGCATTTTCTTGTTGCAGAAAAGTGAGCAAACATTTTCTCGGCGACCTGAACATTGTATAACGTCCACTCCGGACTGGCAATCTTGTTGCTTTTGTCGTTGTTGTTGCTGTTGCCGTCCAGTCACTACCCCGGTGGGTGAAATTAAATTTGTAGCTGTCAACACCCCTGTATTGTGAAATAGATCTCAATATCTTCTCCAGTTAGTCTAAGCATAAACAAATTTAAATAAGCATTGTATTTTTTGTTTTTGTTTTAGGAATTAAAAGTATTAAAGAAGGGAGCAGCGGGAAAATGAATAAGCAGAGAATGCAGAATTGAAAGACAAATAAACAGGTAACTGCGTGCAAAGTAAGCAAAAGCTAAAACTAGAGGTTTTGCAAGACGAAATACTTTTTTTTCCTGTGCAATCTAATCTACTGGCTCTTAACTAGAAATACTAGCAAATCGTCTCACCAGAGCGTTCGCTTGGCACACACCAAGGCCCAGGTTCGAATCCCGTTGTGGACAAGATAAAAGTGGCAGTTTTTTTACTGTCCAACTTAGCAGTATGACTGCTTTGGTGGTTTAGTGTTGATTTAAGTCCCCACCCACCTTTTGCCTAGGGTAGTTATCCATATACCCGTGAGCCCTATCGCCAAAGGCGGGCGTGAAGGTTTACAATCCACCGTTAATTCAATACTAACAATAATTACCAACATAAATCTATCATGCATTGACTTAACCATAATGAATGTATTGCGTCAAAATATATAATCAAACAATACAATACAACTAAAAAAAACAAAACAAATGTGTCGTTTTAAATATCCAACTTAAATAGTGATTTAATTAATACTTATTTGTAAGGCTAACGCTTGTAAGTTGTATTTATTTTATTGCTAGTGCTAATACTTGTATTTATTTATTGTTTGGTCCTGATTTGGCTCGGAAGAGTCCGCTGGGCCTAAAGCAATAATCATGTAATGTAATGTAATTTATTTATTGTTAAGAGTGACATTGATATTTTGAGGTGAGTAGAGTTAGGCTCTTGTATAATTCAACAAACAACTATCAATTAGTGCAACAAATATTTCTACAATTACAGACATACCTGGTAGTCACAGTAGATCTGGATACGTGTACGAGAGCCAAGAAAAGGTTTATAAAATACACAGACCACATCATGAGAATTACGAGGAAAGCACAGTCAAGTCATACAAATACGAAACACGAACAGCAGTAATCAAAAACATTGGTATGGTTTAATACCACAAAGCAAAATAAACCAGTGCATAATGGATCAAAGATTCAATAATATTATTATCTGAAAGTAAGGGACGAAGACATGCTTTGCTGACCAGTACTGAAACAAATTGCAAGGGATAAAAAAAGGTAAAGGTAGTCCCATAGCCTGTGGCCGTAGAGGAGTGTGATGTTGGAGATCACACTTATCTTGGGCCAGCGTAATGAGGGTGATGCCCATCTCTCTCCCTCGCTGCTTTACCTTCCCTACCCTTAAGAGAGTAGGTACTCAGTCACAGTTGAGTCAACTGGGGGCGTTATTATTTGTCGCTTCACGGTTTGCGGTCACCCATCCAAGTGCTAACCGCACTGGACAATGCTTAACTTGCGACACAGTAGCGAGTGCTCCAACCACTGCGCTATCTGACACCAACTAATGGATAGGCCAACAAAAACAATTACCTGCAGAAATAGCTCTACCTCGAATTATTGTATCTTGGGGGGTACGTGCGTATTATACATTATTGTATTATTATTATTATTATTATTATTATTATTATTATTATTATTATTATTATTATTATTATTATTATTATGGGGCCCCAAGATTATACACTTTAGCCTCACGGATCTTTCTCAAACTCGCAATGAGTGTTGCCTGCCTCGCTCCTTCCTACCTTCCCTACACCCCTACCTCAGACAAAATAAGAAGTATCAAAACTGAACCCCTTTCAAAAGTACGATTTGGATACAAATCGACACATTCACTGCTTTATGTGGCTATTAATAGCATAAAGGTTGATTTTAAAAATAGCACTGCAGCGAAAGCGTTTATAACAGACACTGTTTATATTGCAAGGGAGGGATGCTTAAAATTCACAGCCTGGCGGTCGGTTTGAGCAAAACGATTACCCATTATATTATTTTTAATAGTGACAACAGCAGTTTCTCAAGTAAACTTATTGTAAAAAATTAAAAAAATTAAAAAAAACCACACAAGCATCATTGAAACCCTGGTCCCATAAGGTGCGAAGATTTATTTTAATTATTGTTTAGGAAGTGGTCAACAAACATACAGATTTGCAAAATAAATAATAGCTTGAACCTGAAGCTGCGTAGATCTGGCAAACAGCGACAATTATTTAAGAAGATGCACACAAGCAACGCAGAGTACAGAATAGAAATTTCACATGAATACAGTCAATTAGATCTTTACTATGTTGTAAGAAGCCCCCCCAAAAATCACCCATATTTTAGAAGAGATATTGCACACGAATGCGTCCACAATTAGGTCTAACGCACGTAGTAAGAGCATACAATGCAGGGAGACACGGTGTTAAGGGGATTATACCTGCGGTAGACTCGGAGCAGAGACGAGAGAGGACTCGTGCAATGACCTGGGCCTGTGTTGAGTGTTTGAATGATAGTCCATGGTCCAGCCACTGAACTCGGACAACGACCGAGCATCGCCATTCAGCTCGGTGAAGCTTTTCGCCCTCTGTCGATATCTGTCACAGAAATCGTCACCGTGGACACTACTTTTAGCAAAGATCAGTTTACTTGCACTTTTGTCCAGATGTATTACCTATACTCCAGAAAAGGACTTTGAGGAAAAACGGTTTTATATCTCTGAGTAAAAATAAATTGGCTTAAACGTTATAGATCTACTGCCAATTTTCATGTCAAAATCCATTAAGCCCGTGTACAGAATTTCAATGTGATGGTTCAGTGTTGATTTAGGTCCCTATCCCTTGTTCCCTGGGATGGTTATCCCCGGTCAATGGTGGGTGTACACTTAAAACGTTAATGTGCATTCATGAAATTTTTATTTCAATATTTTGGAATAGAGAGGAATAGTCTTTTAAATCTCCAGAAATCTGAACAATACTGCTTTAAATCAAGTATAATCTCTGCTAGAGCTTTCAACAGCGTTTGATACGTTAAATTTGAATCAAAGGACAACACGTTGAACTGCAACCGTGGAGAAACCTTGCAATAATCAGAAACGAGAGTAAAATTAGTAGCAACGAATCAAAAATAACCCAGGAAATAATTTATTTTCTGTCCCATGACAAAACAAAATAGATGCCAATACCTCATGGGTGTCTGGGTCAGTAACTGTTCTCTTGCTTCGTCAGAATCTGTGAACGACAATGGAAACCAGCCGAATCTGTAACACACAGCAGGTCGCGTTTGGTACCAGTTGAAAACAAGATAATACTATGCCATAGTGAATTATAAGTTAACAATAGTAGTATAAATACTACCTTTTCACGCCCATCTGTCCAAATGTCGCTCAGTTTATAATTTATTTGGTTTGCGTCTATACACCTTTTGCGATTTACTTGTGTGATTTTAGATGGTTTTTCGGGTACTCATTCTCTTTTACACGTATGCACTCCCATACAACACACACACACACACACAGACACGCACACATGTACGTTCAAGTCCACGCCATAAAAAAGATCTGTAGGAATATCGCTCAGTATTGGTCGCTTTCCTATCCTATCCTATCCCGTAACTCGTTTGGGCACCAAAGAAGATCGTTTAACCAGCGTACTCCATCTTTCTCTGTCCTCAGCAACCCTCATGGCTTCATTCAGTGTCAAATCAGTCCATTTTCTAATGTTGTCCTCTCCCACCTCTTTTTCTGTCTCCCTCTTCTTAACGTTGGTCGCCTTAATTGCAGTTATATGTCCCTTTCGACCCGAGGCGCTCGCAACATAAAAGGCCCAACTTTCCCAGGATTATCTCCTATCCAAAAGGTCGCGCACATCCCCGTCATCATTCCATCCCAATATTAAACCAATAAATGATACAGAGGGGTGAGGGGGGGGGGGGGGAAACACACCATCAACATACCGTCCAGTTCTAGAGTTCTGTCCAAACTGCCATCCGTCAGCCGGTTCCCCAAGGAGCGTGATGGCGTCGCCCAGGCTGAAAGAGAGCTGGGAGTCTTGGTCCGCCTGGTGGTTGTACAACGCTCGCACCGTAAGTCCGGCTGGTGGACCAGGCGGCGGCCCTGTTGGAGGCTGTGACATCGACATCACTATTGACCGTGGAATCGTGTCGGCTGTACACAAAAACACACACTGATAAAACACACACACACACACACACACACACACACACCCACACACATACACACAAGCGTGTATTCATAGCAAATTGAAGTTTTGGACGAAATGTAGTCATCGGAAAGTGTCTTTTTTTTTTTTTTACTTAAAGAGCACAAAATTCATATAAAAATGTAAGAATTAGATTTTTAAGAATGGCTCTTTTCGTCCAAAAGTTTACCTATTTCGTCCTCTAACCATTTTAGTCTACTTCAATTTTGTCCAGAGACAGCCCGTCCCGGATAGAGCACACCCATGTACTTAAAACGGTCCGTCCCATGCACTACAAGAGCGCTCCCATGTACTAAAAGAGCACTCCCATGTACTTTAAACAAAAGTGGGGTGCTGGAAAAAAAGTGGGGCGCTAGCTAAAAGCCCCATTTAGTGCATAAAAAGGCACGTTTAGCACCCCATTTCTCCGTGAATACACGCCAGCTCACACACACACACACACACACACGCGCACACACGTACACATACATACACACGCACACTCGTTATATAGGCTGATTCTTGTCTTGAAGTGTTGTGTTGGGAGACTGAGAGGACTGTGTCTCTGAAACAGACCACCCAAACCGCAGCTCTGCGCTTGATCCAAAGCAGATTCTGCAAATCTGCCCATGTTGAGAAGCAATGGCCTGAATACGGCGGCATTTCTGACCCGAACAAACTGCCTTGGACACCACCAAACTCTAGAGATTCGTTCCCCGAACTCAAGACAGCCACTGGGCTGAAGCTTTAAAAAAAATTTTTTTAATTTATTTTATTTTTATTTTCTTATAGCGCAGAAGGAAAACAGCACGGCTCTGTTACAATAGCATCACTAAAAGTGCGGATTTATGTTCTTTTATATTACTGTGCGTGCGTGAGTGCGTGCATGTATACTCACTGGAGCTGCTAGGTGTCCCGGGCAGGGCGTACTCAGAGGGCGGCCCTGACCTTTGACTTTCGGACGATGACCTTGAATGGTGGTGATAGGGACTGTGACCCACGCTGTCCGGCATGTACACCGTATATGAATTGGCGTTGTTGTGCTCCTGAAACCGAGAAAGGCGCGCTTGCTGCAAATTGTAGGCCTTACCTATACAAATAGGCAAACAAGTATAGTAATCGTTTCTTTATATAGCGCACCTACCATCTCGAAGGAGCTGGCATAAGGCGGGATCGAACTCAAGCCGTACCAACTTGCCGTAAAGGTAAAGGTGTCCCCGTAACCTTTTGGTCGTTGGGGAGGGAAGCGTTTGGATTTTCCTTTTTCTCTAGGCCAGCTTGATGAGGGCGGTGCCTATCTCCTCTCCCTCGCTGCTTTGCCTTTCCAAGTTCTAAACAGATCCAGCTAGTTCTAAACAGATCCAGCTAGTTCTAAACAGATCCAGATAGTTCTAAACAGATCCAGCTAGTTCTAAACAGATCCAGCTAGTTCTAAACAGATCCAGCAAGTTCTAAACAGATCCAGCTAGTTCTAAACAGATCCAGCTAGTTCTAAACAGATCCAGCTAGTTCTAAACAGATCCAGCAAGTTCTAAACAGATCCAGCTAGTTCTAAACAGATCCAGCAAGTTCTAAACAGATCCAGCTAGTTCTAAACAGATCCAGCTAGTTCTAAACAGATCCAGATAGT
This sequence comes from Oncomelania hupensis, assembly GCA_036898135.1. Classification (NCBI taxonomy): domain Eukaryota; kingdom Metazoa; phylum Mollusca; class Gastropoda; order Littorinimorpha; family Pomatiopsidae; genus Oncomelania; species Oncomelania hupensis. The sequence continues at coordinate 7,092,801 of CM072512.1, forward strand.
TCTAAACAGATCCAGCAAGTTCTAAACAGATCCAGCTAGTTCTAAACAAATCCAGCTAGTTCTAAACAGATCCAGCTAGTGCTACCCAGTCACAGCTGGATGGATTGAGGTGTGGTGCGCTTGTTTCGTTCCTTTTGTGTGGTTTGGTGGTTGCCTTCCAAGCATGGTCACCCATCCAAGTGCCAACCCTTCACGACGTTGTTTTACATGAAATATTGCTTGTGTGAGCCCATCCAAGTGCCAACCCTTCACGACGTTGTTTTACATGAAATATTGCTTGCGTGAGCCCATCCAAGTGCCAACCCTTCACGACGTTGTTTTACATGAAATATTGCTTGCGTGAGCCCATCCAAGTGCCAACCCTTCACGACGTTGCTTAACTTGAAATATTGCTTGCGTGAGCCCATCCAAGTGCCAACCCTTCACGACGTTGCTTAACTTGAAATATTGCTTGCGTGAGCCCATCCAAGTGCCAACCCTTCACGACGTTGCTTAACTTGAAATATTGCTTGCGTGAGCCCATCCAAGTGCCAACCCTTCACGACGTTGCTTAACTTGAAATATTGCTTGCGTGAGCCCATCCAAGTGCCAACCCTTCACGACGTTGCTTAACTTGAAATATTGCTTGCGTGAGCCCATCCCAGTGCCAACCCTTCACGACGTTGCTTAACTTGAAATATTGCTTGCGTGAGCCCATCCAAGTGCCAACCCTTCACGACGTTGCTTAACTTGAAATATTGCTTGCGTGAGCCCATCCCAGTGCCAACCCTTCACGACATTGCTTAACTTGAAATATTGCTTGCGTGAGCCCATCCAAGTGCCAACCCTTCACGACGTTGCTTAACTTGAAATATTGCTTGCGTGAGCCCATCCCAGTGCCAACCCTTCACGACGTTGCTTAACTTGAAATATTGCTTGCGTGAGCCCATCCCAGTGCCAGCCCTTCACGACGTTGCTTAACTTGAAATATTGCTTTCGTGAGCCCATCCCAGTGCCAACCCTTCACGACGTTGCTTAACTTGAAATATTGCTTGCGTGAGCCCATCCCAGTGCCAACCCTTCACGACGTTGCTTTACATGAAACATTGCTAGTGTGTGCCCAGACCACTGCACTAGGGCAACACTCAATTTGCTCTATCTTCCGCTACAAAGGTTAACAAGATTTCCTCTTCCTCTGTCTCCTCACCATGATTATCATCATCACCATTCATCATCATCATCATCATCATCATCACCATCATCATCAACATCATCATTATCATTATCATCACTATCACCATCATCATCATCATCATCATCATCATCATCATCATCATCACCAGCATCATCATCACCAGCATCATTATCATCACTCTCACCATCACCATTATCACCATCACTATCATCATCATCATCATCATCACTATCACCATCAATATCACCATCATCATCATCACCAACACTATCACCATCATCATCACCATCATCATCATCACCACCATCTGCATCATTATCATCATCATCATCATCACCATCATCAACATCGTCGTTGTCGTCGTCGTCGTCATTACCAGTATATGAAGAAGGGGGTCCGCAGAGCGAGGCAGGATGTTAGGCTGAGAGCACAGCTGTTTCCAGTGTCCTAGTTCTGCCGATAGTAAATGCATTCCCTGGAGAAAAAAAAATATTTATTTATTTATTTGTTACGTAGCCCTAGGTTCTTATTTAGTCTAACTTATTTAGTCTAACTTTCACCAACTGTATTTTCATCGTCTCGTTCTTTTGTCGTCATCCAAGGATTTTCTTGTCCATGCATTTGCTGAATAGCTCTGAACAGTCATAGCAGATTAAGAGCATTAGTTAGTAAGTTCGGCTTAATAAAGCATACTGTTATATTTCCTAATAATGTCTGGAATACTTTGAGATAGTCGGAAATCAGAACGAGCCAAATGTCGGTTTCCAGGTCGTTCGGTCTGCCTATAGGTCGGCCATATACCAAGAACCACTGAAAAGACCCTTTTTGTTTGGATTTCTTGGGCAATCTTGAATGTGGACGGTGAATGTGGCGCTAAACATGTCATCGTCATCATTACCATCATTATCGTAGCCGTCGTCGTCCTAATCATTAACAAATGTTGGACTTACTCTATCGTGAAAGTAGAGCTGTGTGGAGCTGACGGCACATAGTCTGGAAAGGACAAAGCAGTAGCATTTCCTTTCTTCCAGTAGAGCCTGCAACGGTCACGTTGTTTTAAAATGTAATTTCAACAGAGTGATTGTTGGGATTCTTAGAAACCGACTAAATCCCCCTTGCACTTGTTTTAACTTTAATGCAGTGATCCGAATCAAGTCAATGTTATCAAGCACCGACTACTCTCTCTCACACACACACACACACACATGCGTGTACGAGGTACAAATGGGGTAATTTCACCAACTTCGCGGCCCTTAGGCGGCGAATTAGGTCAAGTTTCTTCAAAAAAGACACTTTTTCGCAAGAAGTTTGACCTAATTCCTCGCTCCTAAGAGACGAAGTAGGTCAAGTTTCTTCAAAAAAGCACATTTTTCGCAAAAAGTTTGACCTAATTCCTCGCCTATTAGAGACGAAGTAGGTCAAGTTTGTTCAAAAACACAGCTAGGATAAGGAACTTTCCTCGACGATTAGGGTAAGGCAGTGCCTCGACGATTAGGGTAAGGCAGTGCCTCGACGATTAGGGTAAGGCAGTGCCTCGAAAAGGGTTAGGGTCAGGGCTAGTTGCAGCGCTGCAACTAGCCCTGACCCTAACCCTTTTCTGGAACGGGTGCCTTACCCAAATCGTCGAGGCACTGCCTTACCCTAATCGTCGAGGCACTGCCTTACCCTAATCGTCGAGGAAAGTTCCTTATCCTGCCCGTCTGGAAGATGCACTACAACTACACCAGGTCAAGTGTACTTGTAGTGCATGTGCACTACAACTACACTTGACCTGGTGTAGTTGTAGTGCACATGCACTACAACTACACTTGGGCAAGTGTACTTTAAGTGCACATGCACTACAACTGCACTTGGCCAAGTGTACTTTAAGTGCACATGCACTACAACTGCACTTTCATGTACTTAGAACAAATGAGCAACGCCAGACAAATGGGGAACGACAAAATTACCTCATTTGGTACTAAAAATGGCAAATTTCGTTCCCCAAATGTGACGTTTCACAACTACACACACACACACACACACACACACACACACACCGTCTCCTTCATTCCCCCACCCCATTCCATATTTTCCCCCTTATCGTTTGTGTTAGGACCTACTTTTTACGCCTTGCTTATGCGAACTAAGCATTCGTTATGGACAGATAACTGCGCAGTACACATTGCCATCATCATCATCATCATCATCATCATTAGCATCACCATCATTAATTATAGTGTTAACAAAATTAATCATTATGTAATGCCAATAAAGGAAACGTTGTTGATTTTAAATTGCTAGATTATCCCCCTATTGCTGTTGTTATTGCTGCGTGGAGAGGAGGAGGAGTATGATGATGATGATGATGATGATGATGATGATGATGATGATGATGATGATGATGATGATGATGATGATGATGATGATGATGATGGATAGGAGTAGGCCTATAAACTCCATCGCACAGACGGATGAGTGCCGGCAACACAAATACACTCAGCACGCACTAGGTCCCTTCTCCGCATCCCCGGTCGCCCAGGATTGTGCTCAGTCGTCCGCGCGTCTGACTATGCGCCCAGAGGTTACAAGTGGGCGCATCGCGCGGCTTGATTTACATCCTGTATGGGCCAGCGCCTTCACCAGTTCTTGAGATGGAAAAGCGCTACATAAAAGTGAATAAATATAGGATGAGGAGGAGGAGAAGGACGAGAACTTGATGAAGCTGCTGCTGCTGCTGCTGCTGCTGCTGCTGATGATGATGATGATGATGATGATGATGATTATGGTGATGGTTGTTGTCTTGAGCGTTCTTTGCAGCAATGCTGCTGCTAGTGGTGATAGAGAGCAACAATTCCACGGGAGATAATCGTGTCAAAAGTTAAACTCTAATGCAGGTGTGGGGTGTAAATAAAGGTCCAAGGGAAGGGGCCATGACTAACAGCTAAGTCCACCAACATTGAGAGACACTTGGACAGGGAGATACTCCTGTCAGTTCCAGCTTAATTTAGCGAACGTCTCAGGGGGCCGCTGTTCTAGGGAGCCCTGTGCATGTATGTACTCAAGACACTGAAATAGTTTATTCCATAAATAAATAATCTTGACACTACTGTCCAACACCCGCATTCAGCGCTTACCAGTTTTAAGCCTTGTAACCTGAATTCGTCTAGTTTCTCCCTGCATCGCTCCATTGTCCGTTTCAGCTGAAAAGAAAAAAACAAAACAAACAATATTAGACCTCTATTTATATCCAAACCGCACTTTTGAAAGAGGTCGTCTTTTTGACATCATGTTCTTTGTGTTCTGGTGGTGCAACACTGACTGTGAATGTTAACATACGGCGAAATGCGTGAGCTTGGAATCCCTTTAACTTACCGGTAATTCTTTCTCATCGTCGACAGATTTGGACTTGTATTTTTTCTGGAATTTCTTGAGGGTGTCCATTGCTTTAGCGTAAGGTCCGTGATAACTCTTGTGTCCGCCGTGATACTTCTTCTGCTCCGCCTGCAGACAGCGAAAGAAAGCATGGGAATGGATGAAACAAGGAAACTAAAGGGGGAGAGAGAGAGAGAGAGAGAGAGAGAGAGAGAGAGAGAGAGAGAGAGAGAGAGAGAGAGAGAGAGAGAGAGAGAGAGAGAGAGAGAGAGAGAGAGAGAGAGAGAGAGAGAGAGAGAGAGAGAGAGAGAGAGAGACAATAAAATAAAGAAAGGGAGATAATTTAAAAAAAAATTCTTGGATTTCTTTTGGGGGAGTATCGTTTTTTCTTTTACATTTTGTTCTCCTGTTCTCCTGACTAAGAGCTTGGCTCAAAAATGTGAATTGTGTCGCTTTGCTTAGTTTAAATTATTATTAAAATTTATTATTATTATTATTAAAATTTTATTATTGTTAACATTATTGAAGTCATCGAAACCCTGTATGACTAGGCTATCAGTGCAGTCCTCCACAACAGCGCCATCGGGAACTGGTTCAGAACAACAATCAGTGTGCGTCAAGGATGCCCACTCTCTCCAACACTCTTTAACATCTTCCTAGAGCGCATCATATCAGATGCCCTTGCAGATCACGAAGGCACAGTCAGCATAGGTGGTAGAGCAATCTCCAACCTCCGATCGGCGGATGACATTGATGGATTGGCTGGAGAGGAACAAGAACTTGAACAGCTGGTACAGAGGCTTGACACCACCTCCACAGCCTATAGAATGGAAATAAGTGCAGAGAAGACCAAAATGAGGACCAACCATACCAATGATGTCAACATGGACATCAAAGTCCAAGGCCAATCCCTCAATACAGTGCATAGCTTTAAATATTTAGGAGCCATTGTATCAGACAATGGGTCCCGACAAGAAGTCCTCTCCAGGATTGCACAAACAACTGCTGCCCTAACAAGATTGAGGTCCATTTGGAAAGACAGTTGTTGGATAGCGCAGTGGTTGGAGCACTCGCTACTGTGTCGCAAGATAAGCACTGTCCAGTGCGGTTAGCACTTGGATGGGTGACCGCAAACCGTGAAGCGACAAATAACAACGCCCCCAGTTGTCTCAACTGTGACCGAGTACCTACTCTCTTAAGGGTGGGGAAGGTAAAGCAGCGAGGGAGAAAGATGGGCATCACCCTCATTACGCTGGCCCAAGATATGTGTGATCTCCAACATCACGCTCCACTTAGGCCACAAGGCTATGGGACCACCATTACCTTTACCTTTTTTGCCTTGGAAAGACAGGACCATCAGTCTACATTCCAAGGTAAGGCTGCTGCGCTCCCTTGTCATCTCCATCTTCCAATACGCTTGCAAAACGTGGATCCTCACAGCAGATCTACAACGAAGAATTCAAAGCATGGAGATGAGGTGCTACAGAAGACTTCTGGGCATTTGCTATACCCAGCACATCACTAACGACGAAATCCGGCAGACCATCGCACAAGCCAGTGGACAACATGATGACATGCTCACAGTGGTGAAGAAACGGAAACTCCGATGGTATGGCCACGTCACCAGAGCATCAGGCCTTGCAAAAACCATCCTGCAAGGCACGGTGCAAGGAGGCAGATGAAGAGGGAGACAGAAAAAGAGGTTGGACTGGTATGACACTGAACGAAGCCATGGGGGTTGCTGAGAACAGAGAAAGATGGAGAACGCTGGTTAAACGATCATCTGTGGTACCCCAACGATCTTTGAGTTACGGGATAGGATAGGCTTAGATATTTTTTTTACAAATCCAAATTGCCATTCTTTTAATTTATAGAAGCTTACATATTTGTTTCTTATTATTGTACCTCTGTTTTGTTCCATTTATCCAAATAAGAAAGGTGAGAGAGGGGGAGAGAGAGAGAGAGAGAGAGAGAGAGAGAGAGAGAGAGAGAGAGAGAGAGAGAGAGAGAGAGAGAGAGAGAGAGAATCACCTTACCACAGCATTCTTGAAGTCGTTGTCAAGTTTCTGTTCCAAAGGCAACACCACCTCCGCAAAGAACGACTTGTTCTGCAAGGAGAGGAAAACAAACCACCGCAAATGTAAAACGTAACGCATGACACGATAATTGCACGAGCAAGGTGAACAGCTTCTCGATCCTTCTCCCAATAATAGTACAGAAAGAAGCGTTCTTTCATCCAGACACTGGCGCATTTGGTTCATAATGGACTCTGGCTCTGGTAGGCCTACGTCTGTCCACATGCACATCAATGTTGAATAGATTTTTAATCTTGATGTATTCCTTGCGCGCTCGATGGTATATTTGAGAAAGAGAGAGAGGGCGAAAGAGAGAGAGAGAGAGAGAGAGAGAGAGAGAGAGAGAGAGAGAGAGAGAGAGAGAGAGAGAGAGAGAGAGAGAGAGAGAGAGAGAGAGAGAAAGAGAGAGAGAGAGAGACTCTGTACTTACACAGTCTTCGAATTTCAGCTGAATTTCCTTTTGCACTTCTGCGATTCTGAAAATTGCCTCCCCTGAAACAGAAAAGAGTTTCAATAAAGTCGAATAGAGTGTATTTCCACGCTTTACATGATACATAGGCGTATTTGCATCAACGCATAGCAAATGTTTTTACACGAATACCCTAGTTTCACATTTCGTATTTTATATATGTATTATAGCATTATTTGAACTTTTGAGAGATTTAATCAGACGACACTAAAGCAATCTCTCTCTCTCTCTCTCTCTCTCTCTCTCTCTCTCTCTCTCTCTCTCTCTCCGAAATTGGATTTTGAGCCAGCGCCTGTCTTCTCAGACGTATGGCAAAGATTCGGAGGATTTTCAAGCTTTGCTCATCTTTTGTTTTGCAACCGCCAAAACCTTTGTGGTGTTGGCCTATCAATCTCTGTGTCAATTTGCTGCTAAAGACTGTGGGATGCGATATTGTTTCTCGTGTACAAAGAGGAATGAAGGTTTGCCGTTTCACACAGACAGCAGAGAGATGGGAATATTGGTGAGAGAGAGAGAGAGAGAGAGAGAGAGAGAGAGAGAGAGAGAGAGAGAGAGAGAGAGAGAGAGAGAGAGAGAGCGAGGCAGGCAGGCAGAGACAGAGAGAAAGGCAGAGACAGAAAGAGAGGGGGGGGGAGAGGGTACATGTGGCAATAGATGGAGGTGATAAAGGGGGAGAGGGGTAGAGTGGTAAGAAGAGAAAGGATGAACAGATGGAGGTGGAGACGAAGAAGGGGAGAGAGAAATGGTAGGAGAGGGCCGGGCCTGGCAGGGATGAGAGAGAGATGGAGAGAAAGAGAGATAAACAGACAGAGACAGACGAATAGTGAAAGACATGCATAGGCCTAAATGCAGACGGTGAAAAACACTCAGAAATAAGAACGGACAAGGAGACAAAGACATGGAACGTTTGCTACCAATCGATTTAAATAATTGATTTAACTATTAAAACCTAGTAGGTTAAGCCCATTTTCCAATACTTCTGACTACATACTGTAACACGTTTAGTGCTGACACTCGCGCAATGAAAGCGACATCCGCACCTGTTACGAAACGTAAGGTTTTCCGCCTCTTTTCTACTCTTCCTACCCCCTAATCACAGTTCCCCCAACCCTCCCCCTCTCCTCTCTCCCTCCAACCTCCCTTCCATCCCACCAAACTCCGGCCCTTTCCAGTTCCGCAGTTATGTCCCTTGAGGGTAAATACCGATTCAATAGTACTTTTTTAAATTAAATTTTACAGATTGTCTCCCTTGTTAAAACTCACGTGTTGTTAGCCATAGGCTTTGCAATAAATTATTAACCCAATGCTGGCAAGGTACTACAAATCGACTCCAATCTCCCATCACTAGTTTTACCTGATACCGCTGGGAAAGGACAAGTACAGCGAAGGATATTTTACTCGCTGTCGCTGACATTAGTGAGTGAAACAGACATACACCAATTACTGACGTTTTTCATCTGATTCTGTTGGGAAAATGGACATTTGCGTTAACGGACATCAAAGTATAATTATATTTACCTCGACTTTATTCATCCTGGTACCACCAGAAACCAGAAAACTGACACCAGTCACTTACAATTGTGGTCTTAATTATTATAATAAGTGCTCAGCTCCTATTCCAACTCAAGAGATGCTCAAGGCATAGTCCGATATAGGATCTAATTGAAGCTTCTAATCAATCTTGTGTATTACATTGCAAACATGCACGAAGCAGCATTCAAGGACATCAACGTAGAGATTTGCTATCCATTTTCTACAGATTAAAATTATCTGTAAAAGAAAAAAAAATGTCCAAGAAGATACAGTCTGTACAAACGAGCAATTAAATAAAATCTCTTTGATACTCACGACCAAAGACCCACTGCACTCTGTGCAGCCCTCTCTTCCCCCTCTACTGCCCCCCATCCCACACTCTCACTCCCCCCCCCTCCTGCCCCAGTTCCATCCCAACCTCATCCCCCTTGACTTTATCATAGCCACTTATTTCTAAATGTTGGTACATGTATCAAATGAATTTCAATAATAATTTTAAAAAAAAAAAATAATAATAATAATAATAAATAAATAAATAAATAAATAAATAAATAAATAAATAAATAAATAAATAAAAGACCCTACCATTTGTTTATGATAATAATAATAATAATAATAATAATAATAATAATAATAATAATAATAATAATAATAATAATAATAATAATAATAAAAATAATAATAATTAATAAATAAATAAATAAATAAACAAAAGACCCTACCATTTGTTTATAATAATAATAAATAATAATAATAATAATAATAATAATAATAATAATAATAATAATAATAATAATAATAATAAATAAATAAATAAATAAATAAAGAATGTAACCATTTGTTAATAATAATAGTAATAATAATAATAATAATAATAATAATAATAATAATAATAATAATAATAATAATAATAATAATAATAAATAAATAAATAAATAAATAAATAAATAAATAAATAAATAAATAAAGAATGTAACCATTTGTTAATTTAAAAAAATAAAATAATAATAATAATAATAATAATAATAATAATAATAATAATAATAATAATAATAATAATAATAATAATAATAATAATAATAATAAATAAATAAATAAATAAATAAATAAATAAATAAATAAATAAATAAATAAATAAATAAATAACCAAATTAATAAATAAATAAAGTATGCTACTATTTGTTTGTCTTCAACCGAACTCAAAGAATTAGGTGACGAGCTAAAGAAATCGACAGCTTAGAAGTCGGGAAAGAAAATTAATTTTGATTTTTGAAATTAAGACTGAAGGTAGGGCGGTGACCACAGTAACCAGAGAAAATCCCCAGTGACCTGAAACGTCTCGTACCTACCTCACATAAGTTCGTCCCGTGCTGGATTCGAACCCGCGATCTTCGGCATAAGGAACCAGCACCCAGTCATCTGCTTTACCAGACAACCCCCCCAGCAATTCGGTTCAGTAGTACCGACCAAGTATATTTTATCAACTTAAATCGACGTTTTAAAACAATGGAAACACAATTCGTCTTTTTTTTCTGGTGCCAATACAATACAATACAATACAATACAATACAATACAATACCCCCAAAGGAATAATCTATTTGCGCAAGCGCACTCAAGAGTTCTCACTAATTCTGAAATTGTCGAAACAACCACGCCTAGATTTTCATTATTTGATCATTAAGTGTTGGGTAGCCTACCCTGACTCTGCCGTGTAAAGGCAAAACGATGCATGCCCATTTCTTGTGGATATGATTGATATTCCTACTTCTATGACGGCCTACTAGCGCCAAAACAGAGAGTTGCCAGTATCACGAGAGAATTGAAATTAACGCCTGTTCTGTTTAATTTACAGAGATACCGGTAATCCATATTGTTAATTAAATATTATCAAGGAATAATTGCAATTGTCATTTTAAAAAATTACAAATATCTTTGCGTGATTATGTTAAATTTTTAGTTTTGACCCTAGCAATTTGTCTGGAAATGCGCCAAAACCTAAAATTTTACAGATAATTATAATTTTTACGTGCTAATTCTAAATATGTCGTTGATATTTGTTATTATCCCAGGATATTTGTAATTATCAGGTTTTGGCGCAAGTAGGCCGTCATAATGTGAATTACACAGAACACGTGTGAATTACTGTTATCACTGACGGTAAATGCACCTTTTGGCGCTAGTAACGGCCGTAGCCAGAATTAAGAATGATCAGTAAAAGTCGTAATTATCAAGTGAAATTTGTAATTATTGTGTGATAATTACAATTTTCGGTTTTGGCGCATTTCCAGGCGGACAGCTAGAGCCAAAACTGAAAATTAAACACGATCACGCGAAGATATTTGTTATTTTGCAATGATAATTGTAATTATCCCTTGATAATTCTAATTATCCCATGATGTTTGTAATTATTTCATTATATTTGTAATTATCAGGTTTGTGCGCTAGTAGGGCATCATGTACTTCCTCTTTTACAGAACGCGATGATGAGGCGTGAATTTGGAATGTCAGAGGTTCTTAATTTGCGAGATTCAGACAAGTTCGTCATGAAAACAAAACAAAATCTCACGAAGGCTCAACATGTTGATTTGTTCAAACCATGGAAGTATAAACTATGGAAACACATCTCCTTCTTTCTATGACTAAGGGTGTTCGCAGCCAAGTCACGTGGTTTTGCCCTTGTGTTCGATACTTCCGGTTCCAGAAAGTCTTATGTCCGCATCATGTGGAAGTACAAACCATGGACCAATTAGGTGACCTTGTTGAGGCATGTAGATACTTTTTTCTTTCTAAATGTCTATGTACTAACGAAGAAGAAAAGTGTAAGTACTAGATCTAATGTTCTTCATCGATTTTTGAAACGTGAAACCTGATGTTTTCGACTGTGCAAATAGCCGCTATCGGAGAGACCGCCATTGACGTGTCATTCACTCATTGTCACTTCTTCTTCTTCTTCTTCTTCTTCTTCTTCTTCTTCTTCGTAATACTGTGGATACCCCGTATTCGAGGAAAATGATTCCACAAGGCGCATGCTGGGTGTGTTCTTGTTACCGGCACTCACCCGTCTAGGACATGAGCGTCAGGATCTTTAAAGTCCGTTATGATGGAATGTATGCGACTATACGAGTATAAGACTAGACCTCGGTTGATACTCTCATCCGAAGGAGTAGGACATGGGAGTAAAGTGTCTTTCCTAAGAACACAACACAATGCCCCGGCCCTTGGCTCGAACCCGGGCCCTTCAGATCCGCAAGCCAAAGCTCTACCATTAGGCCACCGTGCTTCCCTAGGCCAAAACTTGCAAGGCAAAGTAGAGATCTAGATTGTAGTCATTTCTTATCATGGACATTTTCATGATACATTGTAACTTTAACATGTCAACAGGGTCAAAATATCACTATCAAAACATGTACGCCATTCAGCAACCGGAAGTTTGGAACACACACGTCCAAAAAAGACGGGAAGCAGAGAACTTCGGGCCTTCTCGCCGAAAGCCGTGCATCCATATACTGAAGAATCCATGGTTCAAACCCAGCGTTGCTGGACTTGCTATGATTTGGCACCAAACGGCAGGATAGTTCGTCTCTGAGTTTGCTAAGAGGCCTACTTCACTTGCGCTATCTGTTTCCTGTTATCTGGGTACGCGCTGTGCTTGGAGACCGAGAAAGAGAGACAGAGTACGCTTTGATGGCACAGCTTCTGAATAAAACATCGATCAGATCTGGTTTACATGGAAACCGCACTAAACCCGCACAGGTAGGAATTTTGCATAGCGTGGTGCAATCAAACAGTATTATCACATCCTGTCCTACAACATTGACTGTATCGTTGTACCAAGCGAAAGATAGCGTTTACACTCAGTAGTCTATAGATCTATAAATCTATAGATTTTGAGTACACCGAAAGGCCTCCATGAGGTGGGGTAGTGGCGCTGTCGGTAAGGGGTGGGTTCTTATGTCGAAGGTCGCGGGTTCGAATCTCGCAGTGAGCTAACGTTTTATGTGATTTAGGTACGATACTTTTTTCAGGCAGCTAGGATTTTTTCCGAATACTCCGGTTTTTCTCGATCCTCCCTTTAATAATGGTATTGGACGCAGTCAATCAAAAAAAAAATCAAAAAAAAATGCGGTTTCCTGCATTCCGTCTTTTAAATAGCGGTCTCCCTGCACTTTACACCACATTGTTGAGTGCTAGATGTGTGTTTGTTGTGTATGTGAGAATGTGTGTAAGCCTGTGTATATTGGTGCAGATCGCCGCGTTTTGAACCTGATTGGAAATTTGATAAAATCAAATTTATGCAAATTATGAAGCACAATGACCTTGACTTTTGAGAAAGTATAAATAGGCCTACGAATAATCTAACAATCTTTAGCGGTATTTACAGTATCCGCAGAGTAAAACTTGTGAATTTCGGTTCCGTTATTCTTGAGATAATGCAAAAAAGTGTGTTTGAACAAAAAAGTAAAATTCGAAGCGACGGCCCAATCAATTGACCGACAACCGGACTTTTACTGAAGGATGGCCCATGATTTGAAGTACCTGTATTCTAAAATTCAACAAAATCGCCTAAGCCGTGTTTTTAGATATTGAGCAAAACGTGTTTAACGACAAAATGGCTCTAGTGACCTTGACCTTTACGATAGAGCAAATAAGATGGCCCGGGAGGCAGGCCACTGACCTAGATAATGTTCCTATGATGATTGGTCCACATCCTTTCAGTTCTCCCGTGGAGAGTTTATCCGAGCGCATTTGCGCATGCGCCAGGTCATGTCGGGCCGGCTTTTTCACGAAGTTCTTAGGCGTCATAACCCTAACCCTAACCCAAACCCTAACCCTAACCCTAAACTCTTAACTCTAACCCAAACTTTAACCCTAAACCTTACGAAGACTATGATAGCACTGTGCGCATGCGTCGAATTTTGTAACGCGTCGACCAATCAGAATGCTCCCATTCGCTCCCAGCCCAGCTAAGATACTAGGAACTGTGAGGATGTCACACCGGGCGTTTCTGTATAAACAGTATCCCAACTTCCTAGAAATTTAGTGCATTAAACTCCCATTGTCGCAGTCTTTCTCATTTGTTCTGTCTCATTCCTACTCTGTTCTATCAAATCAATCTATCTTCTTCTTCACTAGACCAGTTGCCTTTTTTCTTGAAAACTCTTCCGGGACAAAACTCCCCATTTGTGTGTGAGGTCTGTTGTATCAGCTTGGGGATATTGGCTTTCTACCAAATGGTCACTATGGCTTCCTATTATTATTATTTAGCAATGTAGGCATTTTATATGATTTTTTTGCTGATATTTTATAATGCATGATGTTTGTATTCTGTTTTGTTTTTGCAAACGGGGGTTCGATAAATTAGAGTACAGCCTCAGCGTCCCCTGCGTGGGATGCCTTTATTGTAAAGTGACCGGCTGGTGGTGTGCCTTCAGTGTTACCACTGGGGTTGTCTCAGCAGATCTTTTATGCAGATCAGGGGTGAGTCCTCTTTAAGCCAAGTTGCGGTCTTGATTTTGTGGTCCTAATTCGGGTCTTTGCAGTCCGCTGGACCCTGTAAGCAATGAATAACTAACTATCCTGTCAGTGGTTCTTAAGATATGCCGTCCAACGGACCAACGGGTCGACCGACCGACAGACAGACATTTGGTTCGTTCTGCTTCTCCCGATTATTTCAAAGTATTTCTAGATACGTCTGGACAAACAAAAAGACAATCACCAATTTCCTCCGTCCCTCCCTGACCGCCGTTCTTACAGTTGTGACCCAATCGTCCCAACGACTCGATGTATCCTCTGGCTGCTGTCGAAGCGGCTGAAACAATTGATTGATTTAGTTAATTATCATCAGCAATCATTCTCGTCAACAGGAGCATCATCGTCATCATCCTCATCATCCTCATCATCGAGTAATAATAATAATAATAATAATAATAATAATAATAATAATAATAATAATAATAATAATAACAACAACAACATTAACAGCAACACAGGATGCTTTCACGCGCTTTATTTCCAATCTAACTCCAAAAACGTTGATTTGGGGCAATCATTGGTTACTAGTCTATTGTCTTTTTCATTGTCAAGTTCCCAATCTCTCCCTCTCCCCCCCCCTCTCTCTCTTTTTTTTCACTTTCTCTCTCTCTCTCTCCCTCTCTCTCTCTCTCTCTCTCTCTCTCTCTTTCTTTCTTTCTTTCTCTCCCTTTTTCTCTGCCCTGCCACAAATATACAGAAAAAAGACTCCTCATAAACTAATATTTTCAAACTCGAACTCTTAATGTTCTTCTGAACTTCAACTCTCTCTCTCTCTCTCTCTCTCTCTCTCTCTCTCTCTCTCTCTCTCTCTCTCTCTCTCTCTCTCTCCCTCTCTCTCTCCCTCTCACCCCCTCTTTTTTCCCTCCCCATCACGTATCTTTCCCCCCCACCCCCCGCACTCCTCCTCATCTTCCATCTACTTCATCTTTCTCTCCTTTCCACCTCTTTGTATGGACAAACTGACTAAAACAAATAGGGTGTTGTGTAGTAGGAATACTGACGAAGGCTCCTCATATATATTTTTGTTTTTGTTGTTCTTTTTAAATAATTTTTTTAAAATGCTCCTTTACGCTCTCTCTCTTTCTCTCTCTCTCTCTCTCTCTCTCTCTCTCTCTCTCTCTCTCTCTCTCTCTCTCTCTCTCCTTTTCTCTTCATCCTCCTTTCAACCCCACCTCTCTCCCCCTTTTAGTATTCCTCGGATGTACAAATATACAGACAAACGATTGTGTGTGCAGTATTGATGGAGACTTACCGACGAGGGCCTTGTGGTAAGTCTTGGCGCATGTCAGTATTTGCCTTACTGCGGGGTTGAACTGCTCCGAAAGATTCTGCAAATATACCGCAGCAAACATTATCCATTTATTTAAAAAATTAATAGAATTATTATTTGCAGATTTACGTGGAATTTTCATGCTTACTATTTTATGTAATTTCATATTTAGTTGCACTTTCTCAAAGGTCAAGGTCGCTAAGATTTATGATTTTCTAAACGCCTTTTTTTCTTCCTTTTTCTTTTTCTTTTGTGTGTGTGGGAGTGGGATATGTAGTGGGGTGTGGTGGAAGTTATTCCGCTTATTGTGTTATAAATAGATATGTGTAAGCTTTCCATCCATGGCCATCAACATCCGTCTCACCCAATTTTATTGGCTGTTCAACTTTCTTCAAACAATAATATCGCTTGATGGATGATCTGAGTGGAGGGACGTTAAGATCATGGGTTAAACGTTTATTCATTTTAACTTAATGGTTTCTAATTACGGACTTACAGAAGAAGACGGAGACAGAAATAGAGGCGGCAGGACAACGTTCAAGAATGGACTGGCTTGACACTGAGCAAAGCCATGAGGGTGGCCGAGGACAGAGAAAGATGGAGTATGCTGGTTAAACGATCACCTGTGGTGCCCCAACGATCTTCGAGTTACGGGATAGGATAGGATAGGGAATTACGGTTACAAATATTTTGTAATTATGGTAAAACTGAAGACGCACTGTATTTAAGACCTTCACAATACTTCAGCAGTATTAGAGATGATTGGATGACGTGGATTTACTTCATTAAATGGATAAATTAGGAGCTGATCTATTCAACCCTAACGCGGTTGTTTCAATAGGCACATTGATCAAACAATGCCTAAGTAACCCCCCGCATATGCACCCTCTCCAGGGCAATGAGAGAAACACAGGAGGGGCAGACAGAGGGAGGAGAGAAGGAGAGAGAGAGAGGGAGGAGAGAAGGGGAGAGAGAGAGAGAAGAAGAGAGAAAGAGGGAAGGGAGAGGATAAGGGGAGATAAAGGGGAAGATCTTTGGAGCAAGAAGAGAGTCACATACACCCTAAAATAGATCATTGATTATAGCAGCGTCTATTCCAAGTGAGACGCTTTGGACCAGGAATAAAAAAGAAAGAAAGAAAAAAAGAAAGAAAGAAAATGGGTAAGTCATTCAAATGAATTTACAGACATTCACACGCATTGCCTATAAACACGCATTTTTAAAAGTTTTAATTGTCTTAGAGGCGTAGTGATTGGTCCATTATATGAAGTACCCTTATACCAAATATCATCAAAATCCGTCTAGCAGTTCTTCAGATATTCAGATTGACCGATAATCAGACTCCTACTGAATGGGGCACCATGGTTTGAATTGAAGCACATGTAAACCAAAACTCAACAAAATCGCTTCAGCCGTGGTTTTTCTTTTTTCCTCTGTGTGTGTGTGTGTGCGGGCGTGTGTGTGTGTGTGTGTGTGTGTGTGCGTGTGAGTGTGGCTAGATAAAAACGACGTTACTCTGAAATACACTTGAAACTCTACGTACTTTCTTTTGACGGCCCCGTTATTTTGACGTCAAATCAGTGTTCCGTTAGGGTTAGGGTTATGTTAGGGTTAGGTTAAGGGTTAGGCTTAGGGTTAGGGTTAGGGTTAGGGTTAGGGATAGCTTCCAAAAATCGAAAAGTGTCAAAATAATGTCAAAATCATGTGAAGTGTGTCAAAATAATGTATGTAGAGTTTCACGACCGTCATCACAACGCCGTTTCTACACACATGTGTGTGTGTGCGTTTGTGAGAGATATTCAGGACAGGGTGTTTAGCAACAAAAGGGTTCCAGGTGTCACGAAGAAAGGGATTTGGGGGAAGGGGGTAAGCTCTTAATCTCTAGCGCTGTGTTATCTCCTTTGATAGATTAACGTGCGATGACATTCCAGAGATTAAAGCAAGGCCAAACTAATAAGTGATAAACAGAGTGGAGACGAGAAGGAAAAGTTAATGTACTAGTTAAGAAATTCACAGTCAAAGGCCAGTCAAGGAAATTGCGATTTCTGTAACTATCTACTTTTAATAATTTGAAAAGGGAGAGTCTTAGTCAAATTGTTCTGGGGTGATTCATCGGCGTGGCGTCTCTATTACTGAGTAGTCCGGTGATATTGGGGAAAGTCAATCTTATGGGTACTAGAGCGATTGCAGACTGATCACATCACGGGGTGAGAGAGTATCTGTATGGGGGCCAGAGTTTCTGTGATAATCTGGCGGGTGGGGGTCTCTCAGGCTTAGGCACTTAGCTGGGGACTGCAGCGGCGATTGGTCCAGGATCCTCTGGATGGCTTGCCAGTGGTGGTGCAAGATGCTGTTCAGCAGTCACGCGAAGATGACTCACTGACCACGAGTGAAAGTAGTGCTGTCTTTGTTGTGGCACAGGCGTTGAACTTGACTTACGTTGCTAGTCAGTTCAGAAATGGCGATGTCCCAAATCACGCGTCTCATTGACCTCCCGGGTTGTCGGGGGCCTGCAGCGGGTCAGAGATTGGGAGTAGATACCAGTCCGGGGCGATGCGTCCGGCACAGGAACCCGTCTGCAACGTGTACAGACGCTGTATCAGCTGGGGATAGGGATAATGCGAATTCTGGGCCTGTGGTTTTTGGTCACCCTTATCAGAATTCAAATTGGCTTGACCGGTCATGAGTGGAGCCGGTGCAAAAACCAACAGTCAAACAATGCATCTAGATTTACTGGGCCAAGGTGGAGGTTACTGGCAGCCACTTAGTATAAGATACATTCGGCGCATTGAATGGGTTTGGCAACAGGGCAAATCTTTATACATTTGGGAAGCATGGTGGAAGGCAATAATAAGGGTACAGGACAAATGGGAGGTAGGTCTGGGCTGTACTTTGGATTCTAATCTATATGGAGGGGTTGGCATGGCATAGAATATCATACATGGGGTAACGGAGTATACAAGCATAAATTCAAACATGACATGAGATATATACAAGGTAGAAAGTATGTGCAAGAGAGAAAGTACAAGTCATAGCAATACGTCAAGGCAAAATTATAAACATGAACATACATACTGACAGGACGCATGAACATGATGGCGAACGATAGGTGATGGGGTTTGCTATATGACAAGGAGTAAATTCCCTCTCTTACCTTGGTTTTAGACGGGTGGAAGCACAAGGATACTGACGAAACTCAGGGGTCGCTCGGTGATGGCGGCGTGGATTCGCAGGTTGTGGCTTCGAGGTAGGGAAGTTAGCATCTGACGCTAAGCCTTGGTCAGTAACAGACTTTAAGCAGGGTACCCTCGGGGGCGGGGCTTAAGAGACTGTGCGAGCCTGCTTGGAAGTGGTGGCTGGTCAAGAGGGATGAAGGCAGGTTGAGGCGATCGTCGCTGGCTGCGCGGGGGGGTGACGGGGGGTAGCAGCCAAGCCTCAGAGGTGCTGTTGCCCGCCTTGTCACAGAGGCCCCCCCAAGGAAAAAGGCGAGGACGTAGGACTCGACGAAGGCGCGGCCAACCAGCTCTGAGGGCGGCTGCCGGGTGCGACGAGGGGTTGCGATGATCCGGGTGATGCGGGGCGATGCAGGGTTCCGGGAACGGTGGTGGATGCCCAAGACTGGGGTCCGCGGAGCTGCCGGGTTTCGGCTACGGTTAGAGGGCGGCGGCAGGAATGAAGACTGGGGCGTCGGCCCTCAGGGGCGACTCGATGGAGTCGGTTGCGGGGTGACGGCTGAGGAAGTCTGCGCCGTGGTTGTCCTTTCCAGGGATGTGTTCCAGCTGGAAAGAATATGCCTGGAGCAGCAGAGCCCACCTCATTAGCCGGGCGTTGAGCGATTTGGATGTCGCCAAGAAGGAAAGCGGCTGATGATCCACTTGGACTGTAAAGTGCGAACCGTAGAGATACAGTTGGAACTTCTGGACTGCCCAGACGAGGGCGAGACACTCCTTCTCCGAGGTGGCGTAGTTTTGTTCGGCCGGCTTGAGTTTCCGGCTGGCGTACGCGACGGGGAAGAGCGTTGGGGCGTCCGGGGAGTCCCGTTGGAGCAGAACGGCTCCGAGGCCTACGTCGCTGGCGTCGGTGCGCAGGACGAAGGGCTGTCCGTGGTTGGGGAGTCGGAGGACTGGCTGGGACGTCAGCTTGTCCTTGAGCTCCTGGAAGGCAGCTTCGCATTGCGGGGTCCAGATGACTCGGTCCGGTGCGGTTTTCCGGGTTAGGCTTGATAGTGGCGCGGCGATCCCGTTGTAGCCGGGTACAAACTTCTGATAGAAGCCACTCAGTCCCAGGAAGGACTGAACATCTTTCTTGGTCTTGGGGCGTGGCGCGTCTCGAAGGCGCTGGACGGTCTTTTCTAGAGGCCGGAGCTGTCCACGGCTGATGGTATGGCCAAGAAATTCCAGTTCCTGGTAGCCGAACTGGCATTTGGTCGGCCGGGCAGTAAGGCCAGCTTCTCTGAGGCGGCGCAAGAGTTGGCGCACCACTCGCAGGTGCTCCTCCCATGTCTCCGTTGCGACGAGTATGTCGTCCATAAAAGAGTGTATGAACGGACAGTGGAGGGGGTCCAACAGCTTCCGCATCATCGTGCTGAAGATACTTGGGGCATTGTGCAGGCCAAACGGCAGGACGTTAAATTCATAGTGGCCGTCCATCGTGCTGAAGGCTAGGTACTGGCGGGACGAAGGGTGCACGGGAATCTGATAAAAGCCTTTGCTCAGGTCCACCCTGGAGAAGTATCGGGCGGATTGTAGCTTTGCGAACAAGTCTGTGGGGTCGGATAGGGGTCCGGGCACGAACTGGGTGACCAGGTTCAACTGCCGGAAGTCGATGCAGAGGCGATGTTCTCCGCTGGGCTTCCGTGACAGGACTATTCCTGCGCTGTAGGGGGAACGGGAGGGAGCGATGACTCCGGCTTGTAGCAGAGCCTCTACTTCCGTTCTTACTACTTGCTGCTGGGAAAGTGGGACGGGGTACGGTTTCTGGCGGACGGGAGTGGGGTCCGTTAGGGTGAGTCGAACTTCTTCCAGGTCCGTCCTCCCAGGAATGTCGGTGAGGACTTCCCTGTACTCTGCTACGATGGCGCGTAGCTGGCGTTGCTGGCCGGCGGGGAGTGAGGGGTCCAGAGAGACGTCCCGGAAGGATTCCTTCCCTTTTAGTGGAAATTCGGCGACGCCGGTCTCTGTGCCATCCACTTCGACGGCCAGCGCGACCGTGAGTAGTGAGTGGGAGTCTGGGGCGGGTGCAGGTTGCTCCAGGTACCGCTTGAGCAGATTGATGTGGTGGGTCCTGGGTTTTCCGCCTACCTCGATGCGATAGGTGGTGCGCGAGAGCTTCTCGAGCACCGGGTAGGGTCCCCGCCAAGCTATGTCTAGCTTGTTCGTGCCGCTGGGGAGAAGCAGTAGGACTTGGTCTCCTACCTGTAGCTCTCGGTCCCGGGCGCGGCGGTTGTGGTAGCGGGCTTGTCGCTCTCTCGCCTTCTTCAGGTTGGCGGAGGCGGCTTTCCATGTTGCCTTGAGGGTTTCTTGTAGCTTCGTGACGTATTTTGTAGCGTCGACCGGTGCCTCGTCCAGTTTGGCGTCGGTCCAGCTACGTCGTAAGGCGGCTAGTGGTCCGGAAAGGGGTCTTCCGAAAAGCAGCGTGGAAGGCGTATATCCGGTGGAGGTGTGCGGGGTTTCTCGATACGCGAAGAGCGCTGACGCGACGTATGTGTCCCACGCTTCCGGCTGTTCGTCGGCGACCTTGCGGATGATCGAGATAAGTGTCCCGTTTAGGCGCTCGACCTGTCCGTTGCTAGCGGGGTGGTAGGGTGGAGTCCGGATATGGCGGATGCGGAGTAGCTGAAAAACCTCCTGCATAAGTTTTCCGGTAAACTGGGACCCGTTGTCGGTCAGGATGTTGTCCGGGAATCCGACTCGAGTGAATATGGTGACGAGCGCGTCGGCGACTCGGGCGGCGTCGATCTTCGTTAGAGGAACTGCCTCACACCACATCGAGCAGGCGTCGACGAGGGTTAGTAGGTACTGGTTCCGCTTCTTGGTCCGCGGGAGGGGTCCTACAATGTCAACAGCCACTCGCTGGAAGGGTGTTCCGACAACGACGGTGGGGCTGATTGGGACCGGTACGGTGTGGTGGCGGGGCGAGTATCGCTGGCACTGGCTACAGGACTTGACGTAGCGCTTCACGTCATCGGTCATCCCGGGCCAGTGATATTGAGCGCTGATTCGTAGAGTGGTCGCTCCTATGCCCATATGTCCGCTTAGGGGCATGCTATGGCCAAGTTCCAGGATTTGGGGGCGAAGTGTCGCAGGTACGACCAGTTGAGTATGGTCGTCCTTCTGGCGGAAGAGGAGTCCGTCTTCGACGAAAAAGTCCCCGGACTTGGGTGGAGTGCGTGCGGCGGGAAGTTTTCCGTAGCACTTGCGGAGGGTGACGTCGCTTTCTTGGGCTTTCCGGATCTGTTCCGGCATCTGGTTGGGAATCGGGGGTGGAGTCGCGGCTGATTTCGCCTGTGCGCGCGTCTGGACGGCGGCCATCGATTCCACAGGCTGGGGCGGCATCCCCAAGAAAACGTATCGGCATCCTAAAATTAAGTCGTACAGGGGTTGGTCCATTACTGCAGCTTAAATGGTCCCCGTTACGTATCGGCTGGTGACTTGGATCCGGGCTATAGGGAGCGTGGTGCTGGGTTGGGACGCGTCGGCCAACTTCAGGGTGATAGTCTCGCCGGTCAGGTCTTGTTCCTTGATGAGCGAGCGGCGGACGACGGCGTCGAAGGTAAGTCCAGTGTCGTAGAGACAGTGGGCTGGACGATCGTTGACTGTCACTTGCTCGGTGACGGCCGGTCGATCGGCGGGAGTAGCGACGGGGGTGACAGGGGTCCCGTCGGGGGTAACTTGGCGTAGGGCTAGCACGGTACCTTGTTTGCGACGCTGGTCGCTGATGCGTCGAAAACATTTCTCCCGGGTGTGTCCTCTGCGTTGGCAGTAGCCGCAGAAGAGCTCTGTGCTCCGCTTCCCTGGCTCTGCTGTGAGGGTTGGGCGTCCTTTGGGCGGCGGTGGACGGTGGTTCGCTGGCGGGACTGGCCGGCGAGGCTGGTGGCGGGTATCTGGCGACGAGGGTGCTGGGGGATCACGGCGGGGCTGTCTGTCGTCGGGATGGGCGGTGAGGTATCGATCCGCGACGATGATCAAGTCTTCAAGGCGAGCGGCGCCTTGTTCGGCGGCGAACGTCCGGAGTTCCGCCGGCATGGTGCCTCGAAGTTGCTCGGCGAGCATCAACTCTAGTAATCCGTCGTAGGTCCTGGGTTCGTCAGTTTGCTCAATCCATTTATCCCGTAGCGTAGCTAGACGGTCGGCAAACTGCGTGAACTTCTCCCCTCTCTCTCTCCGGGAGTTCCGGAAACTCTTGCGATAGTGCTCACCTGAGAGCTCAAAACCATGTAGTAGGGCTCTCTTGAGGGCGGGATAGTCTCCCTCCTCGGAAGTCGGGGTCTTGGCCAGAATCTCATAAGCCTTTCCCTTGAGGCCATGACTGAGCTTGCGATACCAGTGCTGGGAGTCAAGACCGTTTTCCCTCGCGACTCGCTCGAATCGGGCGAGGTAGACTTCAATTGTTTCGTCCCGATCGACGAATGGGTCCAGGGGGAAGTTCATCCCCGGAATCGGCGGGGGGGGTGCGGGTATTCCGGTGCTGGTGGCGAAGCTGGGGGCGAGGA
Source organism: Oncomelania hupensis (assembly GCA_036898135.1). Classification (NCBI taxonomy): domain Eukaryota; kingdom Metazoa; phylum Mollusca; class Gastropoda; order Littorinimorpha; family Pomatiopsidae; genus Oncomelania; species Oncomelania hupensis. The sequence goes on from CM072512.1 coordinate 7,115,920, forward strand.
GCGAATAGTCTTCGCTAGCGGGCGATGCGATCCCTAAATCGCGGCGGTCGCGCTCAAGTTGGAGGAGTGCTTGGCGCCGTTCGAGCTCCCTGTCTTTTCTCTTCTCTTCGAGTGCCGCGACCCTCTCGTCCTCCTCCTTCTTCCTTGCGGCGGCCCTCTCCTCCTCTGCTATTCTCTCTTTCGCCTCCTCTCTCCTCCGCTGGGCGGCTCTCTCCTCCTCTGCAAGCTTCTCCTTCGCCTCCTCTCTCCTCCGCTCGGCGGCTTTCTCCTCCTCTGCAAGCTTCTCCTTCGCCTCCTCTCTCCTCCGCTCGGCGGCTTTCTCCTCCTCTGCAAGCTTCCGGGCGGCGGCCCGTTCCTCAGCGGCGAGGCGCTCTTTCTCCTCCTCCTTCCTCAGTGCCGCTGCTCTTTCTTCCTCCTGCCTCTTCGCATCTCGCTCTTTGGCCCTCTCCTCCCTCTTCAACTTTTCCTCTGCCACGTCAGCCTCCACGTTCGCCAAAACGTAGTCTTTAAGTTCGGTGCCGGCGAGCCCTAAGCTCTCGCCAATACTCTTGTACTTAAGAGCAAGCTCTCCCCGGTCGGCCATGGTAAGAGAGGTAACTTACCCTGCAAAAGGTCCTAACCGGGATGAGGGGCACACACAAGGGGTACACTGACGGAAAACAGGGGGGTGGGCTGGATGAGCTACGATGAAAACTGCAAAGGGGCGAATACAACACAACCACAAAGACAAAATGCAATCAATCAAACCACAAAAAATGAATGCAAGAAAAAAGCCTGTTGAGAGATCACCACTCGGGAAAGCCAGTAAGGGACCTATGGGGCTATGCTAACTACTACTAGGCTTGGAGGGCTGGGTCCTATCTATACTGGGCTGGGGTGGAAATCTGGCTAAGTCCTAAGTCTAGTCAAGTTGGGATGGGAGCCTAAGTCTTTTGTCTCGTTGGTTGGAGGGGGGAACCTAAGTCTTCTAGTCTCGTCGGGGTCGCCAAAATTAATGTCACGAAGAAAGGGATTTGGGGGAAGGGGGTAAGCTCTTAATCTCTAGCGCTGTGTTATCTCCTTTGATAGATTAACGTGCGATGACATTCCAGAGATTAAAGCAAGGCCAAACTAATAAGTGATAAACAGAGTGGAGACGAGAAGGAAAAGTTAATGTACTAGTTAAGAAATTCACAGTCAAAGGCCAGTCAAGGAAATTGCGATTTCTGTAACTATCTACTTTTAATAATTTGAAAAGGGAGAGTCTTAGTCAAATTGTTCTGGGGTGATTCATCGGCGTGGCGTCTCTATTACTGAGTAGTCCGGTGATATTGGGGAAAGTCAATCTTATGGGTACTAGAGCGATTGCAGACTGATCACATCACGGGGTGAGAGAGTATCTGTATGGGGGCCAGAGTTTCTGTGATAATCTGGCGGGTGGGGGTCTCTCAGGCTTAGGCACTTAGCTGGGGACTGCAGCGGCGATTGGTCCAGGATCCTCTGGATGGCTTGCCAGTGGTGGTGCAAGATGCTGTTCAGCAGTCACGCGAAGATGACTCACTGACCACGAGTGAAAGTAGTGCTGTCTTTGTTGTGGCACAGGCGTTGAACTTGACTTACGTTGCTAGTCAGTTCAGAAATGGCGATGTCCCAAATCACGCGTCTCATTGACCTCCCGGGTTGTCGGGGGCCTGCAGCGGGTCAGAGATTGGGAGTAGATACCAGTCCGGGGCGATGCGTCCGGCACAGGAACCCGTCTGCAACGTGTACAGACGCTGTATCAGCTGGGGATAGGGATAATGCGAATTCTGGGCCTGTGGTTTTTGGTCACCCTTATCAGAATTCAAATTGGCTTGACCGGTCATGAGTGGAGCCGGTGCAAAAACCAACAGTCAAACAATGCATCTAGATTTACTGGGCCAAGGTGGAGGTTACTGGCAGCCACTTAGTATAAGATACATTCGGCGCATTGAATGGGTTTGGCAACAGGGCAAATCTTTATACATTTGGGAAGCATGGTGGAAGGCAATAATAAGGGTACAGGACAAATGGGAGGTAGGTCTGGGCTGTACTTTGGATTCTAATCTATATGGAGGGGTTGGCATGGCATAGAATATCATACATGGGGTAACGGAGTATACAAGCATAAATTCAAACATGACATGAGATATATACAAGGTAGAAAGTATGTGCAAGAGAGAAAGTACAAGTCATAGCAATACGTCAAGGCAAAATTATAAACATGAACATACATACTGACAGGACGCATGAACATGATGGCGAACGATAGGTGATGGGGTTTGCTATATGACAAGGAGTAAATTCCCTCTCTTACCTTGGTTTTAGACGGGTGGAAGCACAAGGATACTGACGAAACTCAGGGGTCGCTCGGTGATGGCGGCGTGGATTCGCAGGTTGTGGCTTCGAGGTAGGGAAGTTAGCATCTGACGCTAAGCCTTGGTCAGTAACAGACTTTAAGCAGGGTACCCTCGGGGGCGGGGCTTAAGAGACTGTGCGAGCCTGCTTGGAAGTGGTGGCTGGTCAAGAGGGATGAAGGCAGGTTGAGGCGATCGTCGCTGGCTGCGCGGGGGGGTGACGGGGGGTAGCAGCCAAGCCTCAGAGGTGCTGTTGCCCGCCTTGTCACACCAGGGAGGGGAGAAAGGCGACTAATCAAGTAATGTTTCTATGAAGTTTTGTCAAAATCAGTTCAGTTGTTCTTGATATATTTGCTTCCAACGGACCGACAGACATACCGACCGACCGACCGACCGACAGACAGACAGACAGACATTTGGCTCGTTCTGATAGCACCCGTCTATTTCAAAGTATCCTAAATAAGTCAGCATTTGCAAAAAGAAGGGAAAAAAAGGAAGAAAGCTGCAGCTGCTGTTGAAAGTGATGATGATCCAAGAATAGGTGGAGGAGGAGTAGGACGACGACGACGACGACGATGATGATGATGATGGTTGTGGTGATGTTGATGATGATGATGATGATGATGATGATGATGATGATGATGATGATGATGATGATGATGACGACATAGAGTAGCAGGAAGGGAAAGCATGGATTTGAGGATCAATAGGACGGTAAAGATGTTTGTCGTGTTGACTAGAGGGGAATCGGCTGTCCGAGAGTTGAGAACAAACGTTTGTTTTTCCTCTGTGGCGTTTGTCCGCTAGTTCAGTCAGTGCCTCTTTATAGAGACGGTAAGCGCTGTTAAAGAGCCATACAATGGTGTTAATACGAGACAGCAAGTGGACAGGGTTTAAAGAAGGAAGCACACTTTATGTGTGCATTGTTAAAAAATGTGGGTATTGATTTTGCAATTCAGTGCAATTGCAATACAATGCAATACAATGCAATGCAATACAATGCAATGCAATACAATACAATGCAATACAATGCAATACAATACAATGCAATACAATGCAATACAATGCAATACAATACAATGCAATACAGTGAGTGACCGAGAGAGTGAGAGACAGATATACAGAAACAGACAGACACATAAAGAGAGACAGAGAGACGGAGGCAGAGAGATTGAAACACAGAGCTAGAGAGAGGCAGACATATTAACAGAGATAGAATGCCAAGGTTGGCCAAGATGCGTACCACAACTGGAAAGACAAATGTGGACCCCACTGCGACAACCAGACAAATGAAAGGGGTCTGAGTCCTTGCAAAAGCCATCCTGGAAGGCACGGTGCAAGGAGGCAAAAGAAGAGGGATACAAAAAAAGAGGTACGAGGACAACATTCGAGAATGGACTGGTTTGACACTGATCGAAGCCATTAGGGTTGCAGAGAATAGAGAAAGATGGAGTACGCTGGTTAAACGATCATCTGTGGTGCCCCAACGACCTATGTGTGGACTGACTGGGCGTAGTCAGTGTCGGTTCCAGACATGCCTGTTGCGAACGGGTTGCCGGCAGGCATTTTATGCAAGTCGGTGGCAGCGACTTTGCAGAGGAGTGCGTGGCACTAGTAGCCGGCAACCCGGTGCCACCGGCACACGCTCCACCGCCTTGCAAGGCAAATATTTTTATGTCCCTCTTTTGAGGGACTACATGAAAATGACAGCTCGGGTGGAGCAATGTTCCCAAGGGTTGGTGGCCGAGAGACGGGAGTTAAAGTCTCCGCTCGGCTACAAGTGGTGCAACGACCGGAAACCGGGAAACCATGGGGACATGGTTCCATTTGAGCTGTGGGATCTGTAGCGGAAAGGGAGGCGACTGGTTGAGGCTTGGGAGAGAAATTGTCTACCTTGAGTTTTCTTGGTTAGACTGGCCTTGGGTGGCTCCTGCTTTGCAGAATCCTTTGGGTATGCCATTGGGTTAGCAGGACAAGGCGACACGACATTTGTTCTCCCTGGCTGACCATTCGCCTGCTGCGTCTGGTGCCGAGCGGGACCACATTGTCCGCAGGCATTTTATGCAGGTCGGTGGCAGCGACCTTGCAGTTAGAGTGCGTGGCACTAGTAGCCGGCAACCCGGTACTCCCAACCACGCTCCACCGCCTTGCAAGGCAAATAATTTTATGTCTCTCTTTTGAGGGACTACTTGAAAATGACAGCGCGGGTGGAGAAATGTTCCCAAGGGTTGGTGGCCGAGAGACGGGAGTTAAAGTCTCCGCTCGGCTACAAGTGGCCTCATTTGTGTGTTAAAATATGGAGCCCTTTCCATCACTAACAAATTAATAATACTTCCTTTCAAACGGAGCCAAAACGAGCTTTTAGTCGACAAATAGAAACTTGCCAACAAAAACACTCTACAGTGAAAAATTCCTGTTTGTTCAGCTTGTTTCGTGTCTTTAGTCGTCCGGTACAACACTTTGGTGACAGAGAAGTTGGTGGACACGAAGCATCTTATCATAGAAAACACGCGCAGCAATGCATTTTCAAATAACTTTCAGGCATGTTTAGCTTGTTTCGTGTCATCAGTCGTCCCATACAACACTTTGGTGACAAAGAAGTGTGTGAACACAATCATTTTATATATTAAAAAACCGCGCAGTAATGTATTTTCAAATAACACTCGATTATGTTTGTCTTGTTTCGTGTCTTCAGTCACCACCACATATAGGTGAGATTAGCATGCAGAGAAGTTAGTGTGTGAGTACGAGTGCGAAGTAACTTATGATGGAACACGTACTTACACATTTAATTCATGTTTATTTAGATTTATTTTACATTTATCAATAGTTTTAGTTCTTTTATAAAACTTTAGTGCCAAACAGGATTTGTAGAATATGCATGATGGTATTGTAGGAAACGTAAATTAAAAGTCCTACTCCTATTAAATTGTTCTTGTTAAATTGATGGTACTATTTATGCTTATTATGCATTTTTTGTTTCAATTTTCAAATCTACTGTTAGTTAGTGAAGGCATGTAGTTAAAACGGCCCGACGCTTGAGGGCAAATTTAATAATAATAATAATAATAATAATAATAATAATAATAATAATAATAATAATAATAATAATAATAATAATAATAATAATAATAATAATGGATGCTATATGGGCATTATTCCTAAATCAGACTCGAAGAGAGCGATCTGTAACCAAGGTACACATTCACATGTTACGCTCACACTCTTAACATACACAACAAGAAGACATGTATCAATCACACACGTGGTTTAAAGGCAAGTCGTTATAAGACAGCGGAAAGGAAATCCAACTTTTATATTTCAAAAAGTGTTAGGTTGCCTGCCTCCAAATTCCAAAACCCCCCATTGGGGTGCCGGGGGTTTCAGTATAGTATCACCACTTTCTGGAAATTTTGTGCTTTAAATTCCCACTGTCGCTCTCTTTCTCATTTATTCTTTCTCATTCCTGCTCTGTTCTATCAATCTGCTATACTATCTTCTTCTTCGCTAGACCAGTCACCTACCTTTTTTCTTGAAAACTCTTCCGGGACAAGACTCCTTATTTGTGTGTGAGGTCTGTTGGATCAGCTTGGGAATATTTGACGCTTTCTGCCGGGTGGTCACCAGGGCTTCCTATGATGTTATTATTTAGCAATGTAGGCATTTTATATGTATGTGTTTTGTTGATAATTTATAATGATGTTTGTATTCTATTTTGTTTTTGTAAACGGGGCTTCGATAAATTAGAGTATAGCCTCAGCGTCCCCTGCGTGGAATGTCTTTATTGTAAAGTGACTGGCTGGTGGAGAGCTTTCAGTTTTACCACTAGGGTTGTTTCAGCAGATCTTTTATGCGGATCAGGGGTTGTCCGGTCCGCAAACTTGTTTTTTCCAACCTAGTTCCAGTCATTCGCCCAAAAAGGCAATCACCGAAGTCGAACGAAGCTCTCCGATGTGTTACGAAATGATGCTTGCATGACTACGACTAGCTGACATTAAAAATGATCGCTGTTACTTCTAATTCTGTTCGATTTACACAGATTTAGCATTTCGCAACGGTATACTTTGTTAATATGAGCATAATATTAGCATAATTATTATCGACCATATTTAATAGTTGCGTTCCTTGATTTGCATTTTGTTAGTTCTCAGCAGTAAAGGCTAATAATAGCATTGCCCATTTCCTGCCTAGAACCAAGTAGACACTGTTCTACATTATTATATTATAAGTCAGTCTCCGCGCAGCGAAGAAGCTCACTAGCTGCATATAATTATTAGACCTGTATTGTTTGTTTTATATGTAAATAAATGTATAAACTATATCTATTCTAATTGATAATATTTAGGCCTATACTTTATAATATTCGAATCTTGAAATTTCCGGAGAAGGACGAATAGGCTAAGCGAATTTTTTTTTATAACTCGAGATCAGAGTTAAATTAATAGTTAGTTATTCATTGCTTACAGGGTCCAGCGGACTGCAAAGAGTCGAATCAGAACCACAACATCAAGACAACTCGATATCAGAGTTAAATTAAAAGCTTATTAGTTATTCATTGCTTACAGAGTCCAGCGGACTGCAAAGAGCCGAATCAGGACCACAAAATCGAGACCACAACTTAGCAAGTAGTAGTAGTAGTAGTAGTAGTAGTAGTAGTAGTAGTAGTAGTAGTAGTAGTAGTAGTAGTAGTATAGTTATTTAGTTAAATCTTTAATTTATTTATTTGTTTTGTTTGTGTGTTATTATTATTATTATTATTATTATTATTATTATTATTATTATTATTATTATTATTAGTTTCTTTTTATTATTATTATTATTATTATTATTATTATTATTATTATTATTATTATTATTATTATTATTATTATTATTATTATTATTCCTACTTTAAAAAAAATTAAAAAAAAGAATAGTGTGCTGCTGTGCGTGCTCAATGGTGTAAATATGGTCAGTTACGTTTTGTTTGTTTTTGCTGAAGTTGGGTGTAACCCGAAATATTCAGATGGTGGTGTTACTGGTTATTTTTTCTTATAGATTTAACAAAGTTTTCAGATGATTTATAAATTTCCGCCCGCCACGCAACATTTTTTTAATACTTGTTTCTCATTAAAATACATATAATTGAAATACATATAACAAATTTACTGTATCAGTTAAAAAGAATAATATTAGTTAAATAAATAATTGCTTTGGTGCTTGCAATAAAAATATCAGTTTTTTGAGACCATTATAAACTTGCTTTGCCTTGTACTGAAGTGACACCAACGTCTCCATAGCGCTTTGAAGTTTTGTCATGGTTTTATTGTTGATATAGATGTGAAATCACATTGTGTGCTTTAGGTGTTATGTATTACTTTTACTCCTTATTACTAATTGTGTCAGTATATTATTCATCATAAAATAATAATAATAATACTAACTGCTTCAAAATGCAAATCTCGACTTGAGCTTGAAGCGGTGCAGATCGAAATAGAATTAGATCTAGCAGCGGCTATTTTTATGCACGGATGTTTTACCACAGGCGCTGAAGTCTTTTCTTTTGTCTTTGTAAACTCCTAAATACGTACGTAGTATAGTATGTAATTGAGGCCTACGAAAGACGAGACTTCCAAGCCTGTGGTTTCACGTAGTCCTGCCAGCATTCGTTCGTAAAACATCGGATAGCTTCGCTCGACTCGGAGAGCTTCGTTCGACTTCGGTAATTGCCTTTTTCGGGAAAGTGACTGGAACTAGGTTGGAAAAAACAAGTTCGCGTCCGGTCCTGATTTGGCTCGGAAGAGTCCGCTGACCTAAAGCAATAATCATGTAATGTAATGTAATTCCAAAACTGTGCTTCTTCTTATTCAACAATAAACAACAATAATAAAACGTTCAGTTCAGTATTTCATGTATCGTCTGTTCACATTAGATGGTGATTTTAAACACACACTCACGCACACACTCTCACAGCTGTTCATACTCGCACACTCATCTACCAGCCATCTTAATTATTAAACAGTTTAATAGAATAACCATCACAGCAACAACAACAACAACAACAACAACCCCACCACCACCACCAACAACAACAACAACAACAACAACAACAACAAGATTATCACCTTAATCATAATGATGATGAACGATAACTGAACGACAAGAATGACTAGAGGTTCAATAAAAATGTTAGTAAATCATATTTATCGGGTAATTTGGCATTGCAAAAATAATGTGAGCGCTAGTTCCAACGTTTCCCGGCGTGTAGTAAGAGGCGACTAACAGGGGTGATGTAAGCACAGCATTACTGGGCGAAAGTCTTCTATACAGAAGTCACCGGTCAGGACGGAGAAACCTCATGTTACTACAGGTTCAATGACAACATCCTCGGGGCCAAGGCGAGCCACATTGTATTCGTGGATATCGGCTGTGGCCAACAGCCTGGAGAGGATTGGGTCCTGCCAGGTCTTTCTTGCCCAAGACACACTGCATGATGAATAAAACCATTTACTCCATACCGGATCGGTCGTCGCCCGGGTCAACAAGGACCGCGCCTTCCGTTGGCCACCAGGACGGAGGCGATAAGTATGCTACTGATGGACAACTTAGCAAGATCCGCACCAAAAATAACATCGTCATAGGAACCTGGAATGTTTAGGACCCTAACTGCGGAGGGAAAATTAGAAGAACTGACCCAAGAACTGGACCACTATCGATGGAACATTCTACGTATCAGCGAACTTAACTGCCCTGGAAAGGCTTAGGTGAAACAACGACCGACAAAGGCCACAACCTTTATTTCAGCGGTAGAGATGACAGGCACGAACACGGCGTTGGATTCTTGGTTCACAAGAACATTCTAGCCACTGTCATGGGTGGCCGCCCAGTCTCCAGTAGACTCATTACCATCCGTCTGAGTGCAGCCCCATTCAACATCACCATCATCCAGCCCTATGCCCCAACATCGGACTATGACGACAGCAAAGTGGAGGACTTCTATGAAAAACTAAAGGCGGTCCTTCACCAAGTGCCGGAGAAGGATATAGTCATAGATGAAGGCGACTGGAATGCCAAGGTTGGCCAAGATGCGCACCACAACTGGACCCCACTGCAACAACGAGACACGTGACAGGGGTCTGAGACTGTTGGAGTTTACCAGATACAACAAGCTGATACTGGCAAACACGCTTGGTGGGTGGTGGTGGTGGTGGTCCATCTATCCAAGACTTTTTGTTCTTCGGTAAGGCATGGTCTCCACTAAAAATCCATACGACGATGGACATGGCACAGTCCCGGCGGGGAGCATCACAACCAGATCGACTACATCATGGTCAAGAAACGCTTCAGATCAAGCATCAACATTGGCAGGACACGCACTTTTCCAGGAGCAGACATCGGAAGTGACCGCGGTCTCGCGATGATATTTTTTCCGGCTCCACTTGAAGAGAGTAAACACAGCAAAGTGCACTAGACTGAAATTCGACCTGAACAAACTGCAAGACCCGGAGGTGGCAGAAATATTTCAGGCCACAATTGGAGGGAAATTTGCACCACTGCTCATTTTGGGAACTGGTGAAGTAGATGTCAACACCATGACCACGACCTTAAACTCAGCTGTGACAGATGCTGCCCACTGAGATCCTTGGCAAGCACCGGCCAAAGAAGAAGCTGTGGATCCCACCTGAACTTTTGAACCTGTGTGATAAACGAAGAGAGATGAAAAAGAAAAAGAACACCTTACAGGGAGCCGGTGCCTACCGAAAAATCAACAATGACATCCGAAAAGGCATGCGCACAGCAAAGAATAACTGGATAGAAGAGATATGCCAGGAAATACAGAACAGTCTGAACAAGAACAACAGCAAGAAGGCCTACCAGACTGTAAAGCGGCTGACAAGTGTTAAATAGCCCAAGGTCTCCACGATCCAAAGCAAGTCTGGCATATGCCTTACCGAAGAACAAGAAGTCTTGGATAGATGGACAGAATACTGTTCTAACCTTTAAAACCACACACCAAACGCTGACCCATCAGCTCTAGCATGTCCAGAGAACAGAGAGGAAGAAGAAATCCTCCCAAATCTCCTAGAAGAAGTTGAGGCAGCAGTGCATTCGCTGAAGAAAGGGAAGTCAGCGGGAGTGAACAACATACCCGCGGAAGTGCTTAAAGCAGGAGGAGAAGCGATGATTGACGCACTCACCATTATCTGTAACAAGATCTGGCAGAGTGGGGAGTGGCGTACACCATGGACCCAGTCGCTTGTCATCACTCTTCCCAAAAGAGCTAACCATCAGGAATGTGAAAATTACCGCACCATCAGCCTCATTAGCCAACCCAGCAAGGTTCTCCTGAAAATAATACTCAACAGGTTGAAACCCCAAGCTGAATAAATCATAGCTCAAGAACAAGCAGGATTCATGGCAGGGCGAAGTACCACTGAACAGATTTTCAACTTCAGAATAATCTGCGAGAAATACCTACAGCACCAGCAACATCTATATCATGTGTTCATAGACTTCAAGAAGGTGTTTGACTGAGTCTGGCATGCAGCTCTGTGGGCAACCATGAGAGTGTACAACATCAGCTCTAAAATTATTGAAGTCATCAAAAGCCTGTATGACACTGCTTCCAGTGCAGTCCTCCACAACAGCGCCATCGGAAACTGGTTCAGAACAATAATCGGTGTTCGTCAAGGATGCCTACTCTCTCCAACACTCTTCCACATCTTCCTAGAGCGCATCATGTCAGATGTATTTGCAGATCACGAAGGAACAATCAGCATAAGGGGAAGGGTAATCTCCAACCTCCGTTTTGCGGATGACATTGATGGATTGGCTGGAGAGGAACAAGAACTTAAATAGCTTGTACAGAGGCTTGACACCACCTCCAGAGCTTATGGAATAGAAATAAGTGCAGAGAAGACCAAAATGATGAGCAACAACACCAATGGCATCAACATGGACATCAAAGTCCAAGGACGATCCCTCAACACAGTGCATAGCTAAAAATATTTAGCAGCCATTGTATGAGACAATGGGTACCGACATGAAGTCCTCTCCAGGATCGCACAAACAACTGCTGCCCTGGCGAGGTTGAAGCCAATTTGGAAAGACAGGACCATCAGCCTACATTCCAAGGTGAGACTGCTGCGCTCCCGTGTCATCTTCAACTTCCTATATGCTTGCGAAATATGGACATTTACAGCAGATCTACAATGAAGAATACAAAGCATGGAGATTAGGTGCTACAGAAGACTTCTGTGCATTTCCTATATCCAGCACATCACCAACGACGAAGTCCGACAGACCATCACACAAGCCATTGGACAACACGATGACCTGCTCACAGTGGTGAAAAAACGTAAACTCCGATGGTATGGGCACGTCACCAGATCATCAGGTCTTGCAAAGACCATCCTGCAAGGCACAGTGCAAGGGGGTAGAAGATTAGGGAGACCGAGAAAGAGGTGGGAGGACAACATTCGAGAATGGACTGGTTTGACACTGAGCGAAACAATCAGGGTTGCTGAGGACAGGGAAAAATGGAGTACGCTGGTTAAACGATCATCTGTGGTGCCCCTACGACCTCCGAGTTACGGGACAGGATAGGATAGGATAGTTCCAACTCTTCTCTCGAGGTCATTCTAGTGCAGACCCCGTGCACTTGCCTAGGCTATACTAGAGGAAACTACACTACCACAACAGGTCTATAATGCTGCTAAAGCCTAAATACA
>CM072512.1:7130483-7147983 GCA_036898135.1 Oncomelania hupensis
CACAGTCAGCACTCAAACAGACAAACACAGTCAGCACTCAAACATGTGGTGTAAAGGCTAAGTCGCTATCAGAAGGGCAAGTCACTGTCAGCAGACATCAAATTTGTATTGTTTAATTTTAACTTTTGTATTTATTTATTTGTTTATGTATATATATATATATATATATATATATATATATATATATATATATATATATATATATATATATATATAAATTGCTTAGCCGGAAGTCCTTCTTCGCCTCTACTATAAAGTTTGTCCGGTATGGACGCTGATCTGGGCAGGTGCTGGCCGCTGCGGATCGGCCTGCTGTGTGCTCAAAACCAGCGAAATCGTTATAGCCGACATTTCCTTACCGAACGTTTAACCGTTTCTGAGATAAATAAATAAGCAAAATGTCCAAAAACTGCAATAGCCTCATTCCGCGCGCTTCCATTAAAAATCAAATTATTATTGAGGTTTCAGCATGTTTTCCCATATAGACCAAAAAATTGATGATCTTTGTATGAAGCCTTCGTAGCTCACTTAGTAAAACATTCGCCTACCATGCAGGAGACCCAAGTTCAAATCGCACGCGGGCCTTATTTTTTTTAATGTTTTTTTTTTTTAACACTACAATATGGATATTTTTCTTTTTAATTTAGGCTTTTTACCTTTAACTTATTTATTATTATTATTATTATTATTATTATTATTATTATTATTATTATTATTATTATTATTATTATTATTATTATTATTATTGGTAGTAGTAGTAGTAGTATTAGTATTATTATATCTTATATCAAATTTTATTTTAAAACCTTGGTGTTTTTATGATTTCTATTTGTATTATTCTATATTCAATATTATTATTATTATTATTATTATTATTATTACCAAGGATCGGGATGGGGTGGCACATGTAGGTAAAAGGGGGCTACGGGTAGGTTTAAAGGGGCATGGGTAGGCATAACGGGATACGGGTATATATAAGTGGGTATGGTGATTGTCGATTCCTTTCATCCATACCTGCGAAACGATCAACGGGGAAGTATCAAGGAGGGTACAGGTAGGTTACAAGGGGGGTACGGAAGGTATCAAGGGGGTATGGGGAGGTATCAAGTGGGTTCGGGGAGGTATCAAGGGGGTATGGTGAGGCATCATGGGGTGGGGGACGTGGAGATATCAGGGGGGGGGGGTATGGTGAGGTATCAAGGGGGATATGGGGAGGTATCATCGTCCAAATGAAACTCGCAGACAACAGTTGTCTCTCTGTCTACATTTTAAACAGTAACCTGTGTACCCTGGCTTGCATATATATTTTAAAGAGTGACTGCCTCCAATACCATCATTGAATGGAGGGAGAAAATCTTTCGAAAAGTCTTGTCCCCAATTCACATAGTTTCGATCCCTGCGAGTTTCCAGCCCGCGACCTTCATAACCGGAAAACAGCGCGCCGCGCCCTAACTAACTGCGCTCGCTACCAGGCCACAACTCGGATTGGCTTCTGAACACACAGAAAGAACGAAACAGGGCACGTAGACCCCAGTCCACGCAGCTGTGAATAGGTAGGTCCCTTAGCGATAGTTTAGAACAAGGGAAAGTAAAGCATCCAAGAAGACATATTTGAATATCGCCCTCCCCATGCTGGCTTTTGAGAAAAGAGTGACTATGAGACCGTCAGGTTACAATGGGGTTGGGTAGGAGGATGGGGAATTTTCCTTTTCAAAGTGCCCTAGGTATTTAACTCTTTAAATAGAAATTATTGCAATAAAATCAGTACTCAACTAGGTAGGCTATTTAACTTTTCAAATAGAAATTGTTGCAATAAAACCATTACCCACCTTGTAAATGGTTTCTGTCAGTCGGTGGACTTCTTCCGAACTGTGCATGGCTGGTTTATTGATATTCAATCAGTCAGTCATCACCACAGCCAACAGTCTTATTTGTGGAATTGACCTGTAATATTCACTCGTAGCATACACTTGTAGTCGCTTGTGAGTTCACTTGCAGTATTCACAGGTAACATTCACTTGTAGTGTTCACTTGTATTTATTAGCTTGTATTGTTCACGTGTAGCATTCAAGTTGTATGGGACACTTTCAAGTCTTCCTCTTTGGACTGCTAACCACTTGTTAAAGTAGTAGCACACGACGGTAGCAATGATTGATTGAATGATTGATTGGAATGATTGATTGGAATGATTGATTGGAATGATTGATTGGAATGATGGATTGGAATGATTGATTGGAATGATTGATAGCAATGCCACAATTAAATTGCCATATTGCAAAACAATAAAATAATCACTTTTAAAAATAAAAATAAAAACACGGGAAGTAAAAACACCCACCGGTAAACTTCAAACACCCACCGATAATCTGAAAACACTCACTAATGAACTGAAAGCACTCAAACTGAAAACACCCACTACTCACTGATAAACTGAAAATCCCACTGATAAACTGAAAACACCCAAACTAAAAACAGCCACCGATAAAGCGAATAGTACATTCTTTCTTTAAAAGAAGAAGAAAAAAAAAAACTCTGCTCTTTTCCTAAACATTCAATGCATCTACGTATGAGGTGACAGACTAGGCAAGTTCAAAATCATCACGTCTCTAAGCTTAAAACCTTTTTCCACCTAAGTTATGCACAAGGGTGGAATCACAAATCACTGTCTATAATTATGGCTTAACACAAACATCATCGAACGCATACAATACACAGAGAGAGCAGGAAAACAGCCCACAAGCATCAAAAAATCGTTGGTTGGAAGCTTACTAGTGGAAGATAGCCCGCGAGCTGACATCGACGTGACAGAGCAGCAGCATCAGCAACGCGACAACATTGCTTCGCCGCCAAAAGGGCGTTGTTCTCTCTCTCTCTCTCTCTCTCTCTCTCTCTCTCTCTCTCTCTCTCTCTCTCTCTCTCTCTCTCTCTCTCTCTCTCTCTCTCTCTCTCTCTCTCTCTCTCTCTTTCATACCACATTCTGTATCGCTCCTGGTCTATCTTGCCTGTTTTTGTTCTGCTTCTGTCTCTCTTGTATCTATTTGCTTAGTTGCCTGTCATCATCATCATCATCATCGTCATCATCATCATAATCATCATCGTCGTCATCATCATTGTCATAGTCCTTCGGATGAGAGTATAAACCGAGGTCTAGTCTGTGTCGCATACATTCCATCACAACGGACTTTAAAGATCCTGACCCTCATGTCCTAGACGGGTGAGTGCCGGTGACAAGAACATACCCAGCATGCACCTAGGTCCTTCTCCCCCATACCTGGCTGCCCAGGATTGTGCTCAGTTGTCTGGAGCGTTATTACGGTGCGCCCAAAGGCTGCAAGTTGGCGCCTCGGGCGGCTTGAGTTAGATCCTGTATCGGCTAGCGCCTTGAGCAGCTCTTGAGCTGGAAAAGCGCTATATAAGAACGAATAAATATAAGAACGAATAAATAAATTGTCATCATCACCAACCCACCATCATCATCATCACCGTCATCGTCATCACCACCAACACAAATTCATCATCAATGGCTGACTGACTAAACAACTAAGCGGTATTCGATTTGCTTGTTTATTTGTGTTTTTTGTTTTTTTTAGTTAGTCAGTTGGTCAGTGAGTCAGGAGGTACGTCCCAGTCAATGATATTACAGTGAGCCAGGAGCTAACGTCCCAGTCAATGATATTACACAGACCAAACACCTGAATAAAGACACCATTGAAGTTTAACGCCAACACCCCCGTTGGGGTGCCGGGGGTTTTAGTATAAATAGTATCCTCACTTTCTGGAAATTTAGTGCTTTAAATTCCCACTGTCGCTGTCTTTCTCATTTGCTCTTTCTCATTCCGATCTGTTCTATCAATCTGCTATATTATCTTCTTCTTCGCTAGACCAGTCATTACCTTTTTTCTTGAAAACTCTTCCGGGACAAGACTCCTTATTTGTGTATGAGGTCTGTTGGATCAGCTTGGGAATATTGGACTCTTTCTGCCAGGTGGTCACTAGGGCTTCCTATGATGTTGGTATTTAGCAATGTAGGCATTTTATATGTATGTGTTTTGTTGATAATTTATAATGATGTTTGTATTCTATTTTGTTTTGTAAACGGGGGTTCGATAAATTGAGTACAGCCTTAGCGTCCCCTGCGTGGGATGTCTTTATTGTAAAGTGACTGGCTAGTGAAAAGCTTTCAGTGTTACCACTAGGGTTGTTTCAGCAGATTTTTATGCGGATCAGGGGTTGTCCGGTCCTGATTTGGCTCGGAAGAGTCCGCTGGACCTAAAACAATAATCATGTAATGTAATGTAATGTAATGTAATGTAATGCCAACAACCACCATTGGCGAAATGATAGATGGGGATCCCACGGAAGAGGCGGTACGTTCTTAAAATCAATACTGAACCACCGGAACACTCACTGCTATGATGGACAGGGAGAATGGCCACTTTTTAATCTTGACCACCACGGGGTTTCGAACCTGGGTCATCAGTGAGCCAACTCTACCACTGGGCTACAGCGGAGAGGACAGCCAAGCATGTTATTTGCCTGCTAAAACCAGACACAAAGAAGCGAAAGGGGACGCTTATGAAAAAAACTATCACGTTCAATAGGTCTATTCTTAAAGTGAGTCTGTCATTGTTTGTTTGTGGTGGGTGTTTTTTTTCTTCAAACTTTTACTAAAGATAGGATGGCCACAGAAACGTGATGATTTTCTTCATCTACAATCTTCAGCTGAAAGCTCTCCCGATAAGCATCCCATCGCACGGACTTTAAAAAGATCCTGACGCTCATGTCCTAGGCGGGAGAGTTCCAGCGACACCAATACATCCAGGCAAGCGCACTAGGTCCCTTCTCCCCAATACCCAGTAGCCCAGAATTGTGCTCAGTGGTTTGGGCGTCAGACAATGCGCCCAAAGGCTGCAAGTTGACGCCTCGGGTGGTATTGAGTTAGATCCTGTATATGGTAGCGCCTTGTGCAGCTCTTAAGCTGAAAGTGCGCTATATAAGAACGGTTTTAAAAAATAATAATAATAAAAAGAAAGCGTATAAACAACTTTAAAAAGGCCATTAGGCAGCATCACTGGGCGTCACTTTGACACCTCAGGCTCAGAATTCTTCCCCCTGGCTAATCCACTAAGCTTATGTAGTTTCCGTTCTCCGTGTGTGGTCACGAACTGCTAAATGCATGTGTATGCGCAAGGGAGCTTAGCCAGTATAAAGGACGTCTTTAGATCGCTCGGACACGAAGTTTATATTTCACATTTTGCAAATATGCTGGCCTCGTGGCGCAGTGGATAAGTCGCCGGTTTCCTATGCCGAAGGCAGGTCGCGGGTTCGCAAGGGGCGAACGTATGTGACTTAGGTACGAGACTATTGAGGTCACCGAGGGTTTTCTCCGGGCACTCCGGTTTCCTCCCTCCCTTCAATAATGGTACAGGACGCAGTCAATATAAAAAAAATTCAAAAATAAAAATTCGATTTTCTTTCCGTCTTCTAATAGCGATCTTCCTGCCTTTACACCACCTGTTTGAGTGATGGATGTGTATTTGGGGTGTGTGTGAGGGTGGATGAGACAGGTGAGCGTGTATGTTGGTATAGATCGCCGCGCTTTGAGCCTGATTGATTTGGGGAAAAGGCGCGTATATAGCATCCTGTATTATTATTATTATTATTATTATTATTATTATTATTATTATTATTATTATTATTATTATTATTATTATTATTATTATTATTATTAAATATCAGATACAAGTATTGCGTAGGCAATAGCTCTTAGCGTGAAGTAGGCATTTTTAAAGCAAATTTCTTAATGAAAAATACAATAATTATAATAATAATAACAATAATAACAATAATAATAATAATAATAATAATAATAATAATAATAATAATAATAATAATAATAATGAAACATGTTTACAAACACATAAACTACATTAACAATTAATTTCCTCTGAAAATACTTAGCTTCACACCCAATAAAAGACAGAAAAAGAGAGGTAGGTCTGTCACTTTCCGCCAGAAGAATAACATTCTAATGATAGCAAGCGGAACTTTGAACGTTGCTTACGTTCCGGAACTATGAGGTTAGCTTATGTGTGTTTATATATAGGTTTAGTAGCGCCGTGTATTTTCAAACTGGTCATCAGAAGAAGATAACTTCATATTGCCCAAACTGATACCGCATGCGTGAAAGTCGTCAGAAAGTTTCGTTTGGTATGAGGTGGGAAGGCCTACAGTACTAATTGAGAGTAGTTTCTTCTGTTCGTTTGTTCGCAAGCACAAAGCAAAACTACATTCATGTCCTTGCTTCATTGACGATGTTGAAATAGGTGCACAGGTTAATTTTTTTTATATTTTTATTAGCACTAACGATGACTTGGTAAGTGAGGAACGAAGTGCAGGTTCAAGTCAATTAAAACAAATTAAATTATAAAATATAACGCGCGCACACACACATTCACACACCACCTCCACCACCACCACCACCACCACACCACACAACGCACATACCCACACACACATACACACACACAAACACACACACACACACGCACACACACACACACACATACACACACCCACACAATCACGCACTGTTCACGTGTCCGCCGCACTTGAGTAATTGCTACGTACCCTGAGATATGTGCGCCATATAAACCGTTGTGATATTATTATTATTATTATTATTATTATTATTATTATTATTATTATTATTATTATTATTATTATTATTATTATTATTTAGCGAAGTGAATGTGTCGGCAGATCGGTAAAGGGAGAGAAAAGGTGTGCCTGAAACAAATGAAGTAAATTACCCCCCTTAATTCAAAGAGACGCGTTACAACCAGAGAGCTGGAATATTATAGCTCTCTGTTACAACAAAGTCTCTCGGGCATGCAATATAAGCTATTAGTATTTGATCTAAATTAATTATCCGGTGCGGAATGAACACTATTGTAACGACCATTCTTTTTAATTCCTTTGATATATTTTCTTCCCAAGCCGTTTTGTGGGGTGTGGTGTGGTGTGGTGTAGTGTGTGCGTGTTTGTGTGTGTGTGTGTGCGTGTGTGTGAGGGTGTGTCTGTGTGTGTGTGTGTGATGTGTGAGGTAGCGAGACAGACACACAAACACAGAGAGAAAGAGAGAGATAGGGATAGAGACAGAGACAGAGACAGAGACACGGAGACAGGGAGAGAGAGAGAGAGAGAGAGAGAGAGAGAGAGAGAGAGAGAGAGAGAGAGAGAGAGAGAGAGAGAGAGAGAGAGAGAGAGAGAAACTTTGAAACTTTTTTTTTATTAGGGATACAGATTTTAGACTAATTAATAAGTCTAATCTTCCAATCTGTCCCTTAACAAATTAACACAGTAAATAACCTTTAACATGAAAAAAAAAAAGAGAGAGAGAGAGACAGAGAGAGAGACAGAGGCTGCAGAGGTAAAGTACCGTGTCATATTCTGAAGGATCCGGATATATCCGGACCTGGATAAATTATAATCACAAGGGCCTTAACTGTCAGTCGTCGTGACGGACACGGAGAGCGCGTGTCTACCTGTCTGATGGTGTGAGGAGAGTGGAGAGGGAGACAGAGGGGACGGGTGGAGTGGAGGGAAGAAGGGGGGGGGGAGAGAGAGAGAGAGAAAGAGAGAGAGAGAGAAGAATTATGTCCCATTTTCAAGTAGAGGATATTTTTGAAGCCGTACATGGCCCATTAAAGTGTGTCAGCCTCTGTACATTAGGTTTGTAAGTTCGTCGTTGGTATGCCCATCACCAACGACGATGTCCGACAGGCCATCACACAAGCCATTGGACAACACGATGACATGCTCACAGTGGTGAAGAAACGTAAACTCCGATGGGTATGGCCACGTCACCAGAGCACCAGGCCTTGCAAAGATGATCCTGCAAGGCACGGTGCAAGGAGGCAGAAGAAAAGAGAAACAGAAAAAAGAGGTGGGAGGACAACATTCGAGAATGGACTAGCTTGACACTGAGCGAAGACATGAGGGTTGCTGAGGACAGAGAAAGATGTAGCACGCTGGTTAAACGATCATCTGTGGTGTCTCAACGACTTTCGAGTTACGAGATACGATAGGGTGGGATAGGATACGTGTTTATGTGTCTGTGTGTGTGTGTGTGTGTGTGTGTGTGTGTGTGTGTGTGTGTGTGTGTGTGTGTGTGTGTGTGTACTTGTTTACACGGTGTTATTTGGACAAACTAGTGAACATGTACATAACTTTTTTTGACAGACCTACTTGTTTTGACGTCAAACCAATGATCCGTTAGGGTTAGGGCTGTGTTACGGTAAGGGTTAGGGTAAGGGTTAGGGCTAGGGTTAGGGTTATGTTAGAACACTTAAAGGTACTTTAAAAGAGGGACGTAATATGACCCATTGTCAGCACAACGTATGTGGCGTTTCAGGAAAGTCATAATAACACTGTGAAAACAAGTATGTGTGTGTATGTGCGCGCGTGTGTGTGTGTGTGTGTGTGTGTGTGTGTGTGTTTTGCTGTTGTCGGTGGCGTTATCTAACAATTAACCTTGACCCACCGTTAAATTGGGGTCACCCACTGAGTAGCCAACTAACTTAATAACTAACTGCTAACGCCAACCGCTAAAGTTTAAATTTTCCATTTCTGTTCTGAAATGGAGTAATTTCCCCTGTTTAACGGCACACCGATACGCTCTACGATCTATTAGATGAATTTTTTTTGGTTGTTGTTGTGCTAGCAATGTAGCTATAGCGATTGCTATTCATAGGCATACGAATGACGGCATTTATTGATTACAAAAAACAAAACAAACAACTATGCTGTCGAGAGAGTTGTTTTTTTGCTGTAAGCTCAGTTGGGCAACACTCATCGTGAATGTTAAACGGATTTGTCGAGGGGGGAGTGGTCAAAGTGGGTTCCTCGAAGATACAGAAAACAGGCACTCGTATCTGGACACACGAGCGCCTATGCCTGTGACGCGTCTCCCTTCGTTATCTAGAAATAAAGATAACTAATACGGGGACGCGTCACAGGCATAGGCGCTCGAGTGTCCAATACAATCGCCTGTGATAAAGAAGATAAAGCAGTGCAACAGACTGTGACCAAAGAATATGGGTGTAGTATACCCATAATTATTCTTTGCTGTGACATGACCATCGCTTGCGTCATCATGTAACCTTTTTATTTATTTTCTTTTTTTTTATTGTGACGTCATTTGTTAAAGTGTGACAGAAGTCGAGATTAAAATTGCGGCAACACTTATTGTATTGACGCTAAGATATGACTGTTTGCTAATATATACATAAGCCTACTTTGTGTGTGAGCGTGCGCGCGCGTGTGTGTGTGTATGTGTGTGTGTGTGTGTGTGTGTGTGTGTGTGTGTGTGTGTGTGTGTGTGTGTGTGTGTGGGTGTGTGCGTGTGTGTGTGTGTGTGCGTGCGTGCGTGTGTCTAATATTTAAGAAAATTGAATTTAAAATTTGTGTCCGACTATTCAAAAGGTCGTCTGCTATAGGCATTCCGTGACTACTTTTCCTTCGAATCCTATCCTATCCCGTAACTCTGAGGTCGTTGGGGCACCACAGTTGATCGTTTAACCAGCATACTCCATCTTTCTCTGTCCTCAGCAACCCTCATGGCTTCGCTCAATGTTTAGCCAGTCCATTCTCGAATGTTGTCCTCCCAACTCTTTTTCGGTCTCCCTCTTCTTCTACCTTCTTGCACTGTACCTTGCAGGATGGTCTTTGCAAGACTTGATGATCTGGGGACGTGGCCATACCATCGGAGTTTCCGTTTCTTCACCGCTGTGAGACGGTCATCCTGTGGTCCAATGGCTTGTGTGATGGTCTGTCGGACTTCGTCCTTAGAATACCTTTAATAATAATAATAATAATAATAATAATAATAATAATAATAATAATAATAATAATAATAATAATAATAATAATAATAATAATAATAATAATAATAATAATACAGCCCTGAAAATGAAAAAAAGGTCCCACTAGCCTTTGGCTAGTAACTTAAAAATTTTACTAGCCAAACTAAAAATTTTACTAGCCAAACTAAAAAAAAGTTCATTTTAGCGCATTCGCATTTGGCGACTAAAGTTTTTTTTTTAGTCGCCAATTTTTTTTTTTTCACTAGCCATGGCGACTAAATGAGTCGCCATTTTCAGGCCTGTAATAATAATGAGGAGGAAGAGGAGGAGGAGGAGGATGGTAAGAAGAAGAAGAAGAAGAAGAAGAAGAAGAAGAAGAAGAAGAAGAAGAAGAAGAAGAAGAAGAAGACCGAATGCTATCACGCTTTTTTTTTTTCAATGGAACTCAAAGAGCGGAATACTGAAGAGATCTCTATTACAAAATAAATATACGGGCGCTAACACAGGACGTTACCGGTGCGTGGCCCAATGCTATCAGCGTGTGTTGGAACGTCCACATTCCTATCCTATCCTAACCTATCCCGTAACTCGATGGTTGTTGGGAAGCCACAGATGATCGTTTAACCAGCGCACTCCATCTTTCTCTGTCCTCAGAAACCCTCATGGCTTCGCTTAGTCTCAAGCCAGTCTATTCTCGAATGTTGTCCTCCCATCTCTTTTTCGGTTTTCCCTTTTCTTATGCCTCCTTGCACCGTGCCTTGCAGGATGGTCTTTGCAAGGCCTGACGCTCTGGTGCCGTGGCTATACCATCGGAGTTTCCGTTTCTTCACCACTGTGAGCATGTCATCGTGTTATGGTCTGTCGGACTTCGTCGTTGGTGATGTGCTGGGTATAGAAAATCCCCAGAAGTCTTCTGTAGCACCTCATCTCCATGCTTTGTATTCTTCGTTGTAGATCTGCAGTGAGGGTCCATGTTTCGCAAGCGTATAGGAATATGTAGATGACAAGGGATCGCAGCAGCCTTACCTTGGAATGTAGACTGATAGTCCTGGCTTTCAAATGGGCTTCAACTTTGTCGGAGCAACAGTTGTTTGTGCGATCCTGAAGAGGACTTCCTGTCGGGACCAATTGACTGATACAATGGCTCCTAAATATTTGAATCTATGCACTGTGTTGAGGGATTGGCCTTGGACTTTGATGTCCGTGTTGATGCCATTGGTGTTGTTGGTCATCATTTTGATCTTCTCTGCACTTATTTCCATTAATAATAATAATAATAATAATAATAATAATAATAATAATAATAATAATAATAATAATAATGATGGACATTTATATAGCGCTATTACTTGTCTTTTATAGACAAGCGCATAGCGCTTTACATGAAAAGAAAGAAACACACATGAAACAACTTACAATATTGCATTAGAAATTATACAATAGGAAAAACCCACATGCAAAATCAGACAATACATAAAGTTAACCTTCTGCAAACAAGTCATCATAATCAAAACAACAACAACAAAATCCATATCTACAAGCATAGCCAAAAACAAAACAAATATGTGTTGGGGCTAAGTTCTAAAGAATGAAGGATTTAGTCACGATAGTATAGAGTTTGAAGAGGTGAGATTTTAGAGCTTGCTTGAATAAGGGTCTGGAGGGGGTGTCCGCCCTGTCGGTTCGGGCACTGAAAAGAACAGACCCAACGTTTCCCGCCGTGTCGTAAGAGGCGATTAACATGCGTGATGTCTGCACGGCATCACTGGGCGAAAGTCTGCTAAACAGAAGTCGCCGACGGAAGGTTCAACGACCACGTGCTCGGAGTCAAGCCGAGCCACACTGTACTCGTGGATTTCGGCTGTGGCCAACTGCCTAAAGAGGATTGAGCCCTTCTAGGACTTTCTTGCCCTATGATGATCACGTCTACATTACCGTGTTGGAAGGTTTTGCGGTGACTGTTTTTATGCGACTGGTTCTGGGTGATGCGTAATGGCGATATAGAGAAAGAAGCCCGCCCTGTTTTCTAGACCCGGGAGGTGGCGTTATAAAAGGCCTAAATGTCTTTTTAAACTGCGTACAGACTTATTGGAGAGCTTTCAACTCAGTAATGTGGATTCGTAAATACTTCTCTGGTCAAATTGTCTAGTGTACAAGTTTGAAAATATTAGACGTCAGACTCACTTTCAGAGTAACCAAGTTGTTTGTCATCCTGTGACTTGAGTCTCGGCTTTTCTGTTTTAGCAGCGCCTTCTTCTTCCCCAAACTATCTACCCCTCCCCCTCCCATAACCAACTTCCTTCTGCTTCCTGTTTATTTCATCTTTGTTTTATTAACACACACACACAGAAACACGCACACACGCACGCACACACACACAACCGTATAGAAACGCCATTGTGATGACTTTCATGAAACTCTACATCCGTTACTTTGACATTTTTACAAATTGGTCCATTTTTTGAAGCTAACCCAAACCCTAACTCTAACCCTTTCCCAAATCCTAATCCTAACCCAAACCCTAACCCTAACACAGCCCTAACCCTAACGGAACACTGTTTTGACGTCAAAATAACGGGGTCCGTCAAAAGAAAGTACGTGGAGGTTCAAGTGTATGTCAGAATAAAGGCGTTTCTACCTAGCCACACACAGACACACACACACACACACACACACACACATAGAAAGCGAGACAGAGAGAGAGACAGACAAACACAGACAGAGACAGACAGAGAAACGGAGAGAGAAAGAGACAGGAAGAGATTGAGAGTGAATCAGAAGAGCATTTCAGAACGTACGTCCTTGTTCTCACACGTAAATATAGGCCAATTACATTTATTACGACCCAAAAAAAGTGAACATTCAACATTGACAAAGATATATAACACAATTCATGTCACATATAATAACACCACAGGCGCGTGTATGTGGAAGGTAGGGTGGCTGAGGTGGTGGGGATTTCTCTGCAACTGCAGCTATATTGCTGAGAAAGCGACCCCAATATTTCACTCGCGGGATGACAAGTATAATATGTTAAAAATTTCAACTTTAAACGAAGCAAGACAACGTACGGTATAGCAATGGTAAACAAAACTAAAATGCTGGACTGGAATGCAGGACTGGATTTTTCCAGCGAAAGATAAATTTATAGCGCTACCTCTGGGCTATAGAGGATTCATTGCAGCAATAGTGTGCTATAATAATAATAATAATAATAATAATAATAATAATAATAATAATAATAATAATAATAATAATAATAATAATAATAATAATTTTAATGGATGCTATACGCGCCTTATTCCTAAATCAGACTCAAAGCGCGGCGATCTGTAACCAACATACACGTTCACATGTTACAGACACTCCAAAACATATACAATAAACACACTGATCACTCAAGCATATGGTGTAAAGGCAAGTCGCCATTAGAAGACAAAAAAAAACTCCACGAATTTTATTTAGAAATGTTAGACGTAGTGCATCCAACTCATCACTGAAGTGAAGAAGTCGATCGGAATACCCGGATAAACCCTCGGTGACTGGAAAGTCTCGTATCTAAGTCACAAAAGTTCGTCTCCTGCGGGGTAATAATAATTCGTGCAGATGACGGCGCATCTGACTTTTTGTGACGGTTGATGAATTCTCCGTAAAAACACTACTACTACTACTACTACTACTACTACTACTACTACTACTACTATTACTACTACTACTACTGCTGCTGCTACTGCTGCTGCTGCTGCTACTACTACTACTACTACTACTACTACAACTATTACTACAACAACAACAACTACTACTACTACCACTGCTACTACTACTACTTCTACTACAACAACAACTACTACTACTACTACTAGTAATAATAATAATAATAATAATAATAATAATAATAATAATAATAATAATAATAATAAGTAAAACATTCTATGAGCGCTACACCACAATACCGTTATATTCAAAGAAAGTTTGCGCTCATCTGTGTGATATGCACTCCTGACCTGGTTAATAGCGTAACACGACCAGAGAATTTCTAGTTTACACCAAGTATGTTCGCATGGACAGGGTATACAAATCAAGACGCACATTGTTATACATACAGATTTTAAAGCAACCTGAAATATTTTTATTTAAAAAAATGCCAATTCGCTGAATAAATTTATAAGATATCTAAGTCGATTATAGGAAGGATGTGAGCTCACAAGCAATTAAAAAAATGCAAGAAGATTTAACTACGACAAGAAAAGAAAAAAAACAAGCTCAATCTGTACCGGTAAAAAACAAGAAAACAAAATTTAGTTAGTTAGTTATTCATTGCTTACAAGGTCCAGAGCCTGAGGACTGCAAAGAACCGAATCAGGACCTCAAAATCAAGTCTATAAATTAATTGAATGAGGACTCGCCCCTGATCAGCATAAAAGATCTGCTGAAACAACCCTAGTGGTAACACTGAAGGCACTCCACCAGCCGGTCACTTTACAATAAAGACATCCCACGCACGGGACGCTGAGGCTATACTCTAATTTATCGAACAAAAACAATTTACAAAAACAAAATAGAATACAAACATCATTATAAAATATTAACAAAACGCATACATATAAAATGCCTACATTCCCAAATAATAACATCATAGGAAGCCCCAGTGACCACCTGGCAGAAAGCGTCCAATATTCCCAAGCTGATCCAACAGACCTCACACACAAATGAGGAGTTTTGTCCCGGAAGAGTTTTCCAGAAAAAAGGTAGGTGACTGGTCTATCGAAGAAGAAGATAGTATAGTAGATTGATAGAACAGAGTAGGAATGAGAAAGAACAAAGGATAAAGATAGCGACAGTGGGAATTTAAAGCACTAAATTTCCAGAAAGTTGGGATACTATTTATACTGATACCCCCGGCACCCCCACGAGGGGAAGAGGGGAAGGAAACAAAAGATTACTATATTGAACAGTAAAGTCACTCAACAACCAACACACTAGACAATGTATTACCAAGGACAACGGCACGTAAAACACGTGAAGCAAGACTTTTCACAAGCAACAGGCGCATTTCACGTCGTCCGCATGTACGCTACATCGTGCGTTCGGGTGCCTATGTCGTCATCGAGGCATTGCATTGCAGTGCGAACGCTTCCGAGCACATGTAAATGACGAGAAATGCGTGTTAAGAGCCCGTGGACCACGCAAAGTTCTCCAAATCAGATAAAACAGAGGTTCTGAAATGGCCAACGATAGAACCTATACTATGAACGAGTGCTCCATCAGCCTGGACAGAACACCTGAACCACTGGCGCCCGTCAGTGAATGTTAGA
This sequence comes from Oncomelania hupensis, assembly GCA_036898135.1. Taxonomy (NCBI): domain Eukaryota; kingdom Metazoa; phylum Mollusca; class Gastropoda; order Littorinimorpha; family Pomatiopsidae; genus Oncomelania; species Oncomelania hupensis. Next base: position 7,145,665 of record CM072512.1, read on the forward strand.
GATGCCGAAGCTTCTAGCGAACCTCGTTCTCTGTATACTATATACTACTAGTGGGTTAGTATAATACTAGTATACATAGAGAGAGCTAGCGAGAAAGAGCTAAAGATGCGCTCGCATCCAGATACGGGCGACTTTGGCTGAACATCTGAGATGCCGATCGTAGCACGACTCGTTCGCAGTTTTCGAAAAGAAAATTAATGTTGAACTAAATTACAATCATACGCAGGACGACGTAAAAGCTCAACGCGTACTGCACGTAACACACGTGGAAAGACAATCTCCCTCCGCCATTTTTCCCTGCGCTATTGATCATCGCGTCCTCAAGCTTCGCTTGCACGAGTTTCTCAAACTCGTCCATAAACTGCTCGCTGCCCATGCTGGTGTGCGTCGACAGCAGCGTCTCAGCTTCTTCCAGGAAGGAGGCTTGAGTGAGGAGAAGATGAAACTGAGTCTGGACCTCGTCCAAGGTGAAGTTGTGTCGAGTCCCGTTGTGGGCGCTGTTCAGCTGATTTTGGACAGTGGTCATCATGGAATCGAAGGTACCGTTCTTAGCCACCTCGAACAGAAGGCTGGCCACCTGTGGACATGGCAAATGACAATGCCTCAGGTATTGCTAATTGTGTAGCGATTGTGTACTAGTTGATATGAGGCTTATCAGTTCGCTTGTTCCTTCGGATGATGGTATAAACCGAGGTCCTTCGGTTAAGAATATAAACCGCAGTCCTTCGGATGAGAGTATAAACAGGTTTAACAAATGTACTGAAGCATTCCACTGCACGGACTTTAAAGATCCTGACGCTCTGGTCCTAGTCGGGTGAATGCCCCTTCCTCCCTTCCCCTCATCCCTCCACATCCCATTCTCCCCATGTCCTGGTTGGCGCTGCCCTTGCTTATTGTCTTCGTCTACTTCGTCTTCCATTTATGTATAAGCTTAATTGTGTTCATCGTGATTGTCTGCAATTTAATTTTCCTCGATTTGTTTATCATCATCATCATCATCATCATCATCATCATCATCATCATCATCATCATCATCATCTTCATCTCGTCCGTGTCTTTGTTATTGATCCCATCCTTTGCCTTTACCTACCCACACACAAAAAATGACTGACAGAGCATTCGTCCAGTTGTTTAATGTTAATATAAGTATAATTAATATAAGTACAGTATAACACTTTATATTATGGCGGACAAACTAGCCAACCAAGAGACGCGTGGCTTTCTGCCCCGTCACCATCCCAAAGAGGGTCCAACCGCTCGTTCTTATTGCGTAACGGAGTGTGTAAAATACAACTCAAACCACAGGCACGAAACATAGCGGGTGCGCTATCACTGAGTCATACTATATCAATCATTGGGTGAAAGAAATGCCTGTGGCACAACTGATAAGGGCACGCCGTACATGGTACCTGAGACTGGGAAGGGGGTCTACTCCCTTTATTCAGCCCGACAGCCTGAGCTACGCTGTTTGGTGGAAACGCTGTTTGTCAAGTAGCGCAATGTACTGTGATAATGCATTCTTTGTTGTTGTAAGCGACTGCACTGTGAGACCTTGTGACATGTAACTAACTTCTTGCCTTGCTCAACTGTGATAGTTTATAATGTGTGTGTGTGTGTGCGTGTGTGTGTGGGTGTGTGGGTGTGTGTGTGTGTGTGTGCGTGCGTGATACTGTTTGTAAGATCTGAAGTAATGACGTATCTAGTTTTAAACATTGATTCGTTTGTTGTTTGTTGTTGTTGTTGTTTATCCCTTTTTAACGGGAAACTCTGGGCCGCCTCCCCTGGGGAAGGCGTAGTCGCAGCCTGTTACGCGCCCAAACCCAACCTACCTAACATTATTTTGTGATTTTTGACATTTTTGCTGGAGTACCCGGAGAAAACCCCCGAGACGTTGCCCGAGTCGAAAATAAATAATATTCGGAGAAACATAACGCCCAGATGCTGGATCGAACCCACAACTGTCAGGCGCCATTGATTTCTGGCTTGTGGACAAGGCAAGTTAGTCCCGCCTTAGCCCACTTGGCCACAACGCTCGCTTCTGAGCCTGTTGTAATTTTTGTTGATGCACTAAAGATTATTGTATTGTATTGTATTGTATTGTATTGTATTGTATTGTATTGTATTGTATTGTATTGTATTGTATTGTATTGTATTGTATTGTATTGTATTGCCAAACCTCATTGAGGTTGTAAGGTAGACCTTTGGCGTCGACGCCCGAGTTTTGCAATATCTGCTGCTGCATACTTTGTGCTTGTTGCAGTGCGTCATTAACACTCTTCGCCCCGTCAGGTAAACCGCCAGCCTGCAAACAGACGTTTG
>CM072512.1:7155483-7170483 GCA_036898135.1 Oncomelania hupensis
ATTATTATTATTCTCCTGTGCCACACCTCCGGTGACCTGATTGTTCACTAATGTGCATCCGTCTTTGAAACTGCCCCCACACGTAACAACGATCGGGCATTGAATAAAGCCTCCAATGGTTGTGAAAGGTGATATCAACAATGAACGACTCTTTCAACTCTGCACGGGGAAGTGTTCATAGGAATTAGAACGCCCGTCTGCTGGAACGGGCCGTTCACCGTTGATCGTAGCGAAGAGCTACCTAACGTGCGATCGACCTTTTAGCGGGTAACGTACCGATGACACAAGCGCCCGTATTGGAATGGAAGTTGAAAACACCCCGATCAGACACCCATGTGGAAGTTTCCCCCGGTGGACACTTTGGTGTCCCGTAATGTCCCCAAGGGGAACCATTAGTTATCACCAATCGGTCCCTCGGGGGACAGTTCGGGGCACCGAAGTGTTTCCCAGGGAGACGAACTGGGATGTCCCCCACATACCGCAATTGTCCCCCTCCAAACTCTAAAATCGTCCCCATCCCAAAAGGGTCTCCACCTATTCTTCACCCTTCCGACACCAATTTCTCCGCCTAAATGTGATTGTGCATGAGACGTTCGTTGCTTTACCTGTTTTATGGCTATGCCTTTGCAATAGTTTCGCTGCTGTCCTTGTTCTTGTGTTATTGATGTTTTGTTTTGGTCTTTTTAGTTTACTGCGTGTGTGTATGTTGCGGTTCTGCAAAATATTGTCAAAAACTTGATTGTTTCAATGCTAATTATTCATTTTTTAAAAAGTTGAAAATGAGATTTGCCACTCAATGTCCTGCTAGACTTTTGAAATAAATGTTTTAATCAATTTTATTGTATTACTACGAGGTATGGGCTCCTTAAAAATATGGAAATATGTGATAGATTAAAATTAACTTTTTTGAAAATGATAGTCTACTTAATGTAAAAACTAGCTCGCCGACCTGCATGGTTTTGGTTGAACTTGGTTCTTCCCTTGTTTTTTTAGCAGATTGCTTTGTTTTTGGGTATAAATGTGTATGGATTGCTGTAACGATTCCACAAAAATTTCAGTGCGTATGATTCGTCTGTGTTCTTATTTGTTTTTGATTTTAACTCGGAGTATAAACTGTCTTAGTTAACTACTGTTTGTTTTCTATTAAACGATCGTGGCATATCCTTCATCTTGACACACGGTTGTAATTATTCTTTAAATTATTTTAAGACTTTGGTCAAACATCCCTTGAGCTGAGACCAGTTTCTGCAAACATTGTATCATGATACAACTGAACATGAAAGTTGTATTACATATGGAATTTTTAATGAAACAATTTGCTTTGAGGATTATTTAGTGCATGCCTTATTGAGAAGAATCCCGTTACGTTCAGACTTAGCTGCAACAAATTGCCAATTTAAGCCCAAATACATCTGAATATTCCGAGAGAAGAAAGGCTGTGCACTTTGTGTTATCTACTGTAGATTAAATAGGCGACGAATACCAATAAGCGTTTAACTGTACTAATCCCCCAATAACGGACAACCGATTTTCCCTATTACCCCAGTATTTTTAGAATCAACAAAATGTTTACCCATTAGAGTGTGACTGAGCGTTTTTTCTTTTGAGGAGGAGAGAGCAGAGAACAGCGTAGTGGTCAGATTCAAGATCTTGTGAAACGATGACTTTCGAAAGAATGTTGTCGGACTGTCTAGCATACATGGCAGGGAGCAGGCCAAATCAAAGAGAACTGGGGGAGAAGCAGTAATAAGCAAAGTGATTTCCCACATATGTACACACAAACAGGCATACACACACATGCACGCACAGAATGGATGAGGCAATATGGAAAAAGCACTTTGAAGACAGAACAGATCAGGAGAAGACTTTAAAGAAGAAATGAGCTTTGAGGTTTCCTTCAAAGGTGTTGATATTGATATGCAACGGAGAGAAAGTGGTAATCAATTCCAGGCAGTTATTCCAATGACAGAAAAAGATCTAGAACCAACAGAGTACAGTTTGTGGAGGGGGGAGGGGAGGGGCGTCCTGAGAAGGAGTGTGTCAGATGAAGAGCGCAAGTTGCGAGATGCTTTGAACGTTATCGGCAAGTTATGAAGAAGCGTAGCTAGTTACTTAATTATTCATTGCTTACAGGGTCCAGCGGACTGCAAAGAGCCGAATCAGGACCACAAAATCAGGACCACAACTTGGTTGAAAGAGGACTCACCCTTAATCCGCATAATCTGCTGAAACAGTCCTAATGGTAACAATGAATGCACTCCGCCAGCTGGTCACTGTACCTATCCTATCCTATCCTATCCTGTCCCATAACCCGAAGGTCGTAGGGGCACCACAGATGATCGTTTAACCAGCATACTCCATCTTTCTCTGTCCTCAGCAGCCCTCATGGCTTCGCTCAGTGTCAAACCAGTCCATTCTCGAATGTTGTCCTCCCACCTCTTTTTCGGTCTCCCCCTTCTTCTACCTCCTTGCACTGTGCCTTGCAGAATGGTCTTTGCAAGGCCTGATGATCTGGTGACGTGGCCATACCATCGGAGTTTCCGTTTCTTCACCACTGTGAGCAGGTCATCGTGTTGTCCAATGGCTTGTGTGATGGTCTGTCGGACTTCGTCGTTGGTGATGTGTTGGGTATAGGAAATGCACAGAAGTCTTCTGTACAAGAAAGGCATCCCACACAAAAGACGGTGAGGCTATACTCTAATTTATCGAACCCCTGTTTACAAAAACAAAATAGAATATACACCTCATTATAAAATATCAACAAAACACATACATATAAAATGTCTACATTGCTAAATAATAATATCATAGTGATAGTGACCATTTGGCAGAAAGCGTCCAATATTCCCAAACAGACCCAACAGACCTTATACACAAATGAGAAGTTTTTGAAGAGTTTTCAAGAAAAAAAAAAGGTAGGTGACTGGCCTAGACATGGAGACACTTTAACACTTGTAATAAAAGGAAAAAATTTAAGTTCATGGTATATGGGTACACATGTTTGTTTGTTGTTGTTTGTATGTAGATTATAGTCACACGACACTTTCGCATATAGGTGACTACTGGACCGATTTATACTGACACCAGCGGGCCAGTTGTTGGTAAAGGGGAAAATAATATGATCACACCTTGACCAATCCGGGATTCGAACCAGCGACCTTTCGGTTACTAGCAAGACGCTCTTACCAACTGAGCTACCCGGCCCCACCGCATAAGTAAACATGCAACATTCATCTCCGTAGAATAGGTCTTGTCCGCAAACATCTGACCACTGACGCTAATGTCAAACTCATTTCCTTTCTTGTTTTTTCACGCTTAGACTACTGTAAATCTCTACTGGCTGGACTTATTTCTTCTTCTGTGTGTCTGCTCCAACGTGTTCAGAACTCAGCTGCACGTCTGGTTCTCAAAAGAAAAACATCTGATCATATCACTCCAGGGCCGGACTTAAATTTTTCAGGGGTAGGGGCCCAAATTTATTTTAGGGTAGTAGTGAAGGCGCGAAGCGCCGAGCCGACGGCGCAAAGCGCCTAGTTTGCTAGGGGGTACACATCTGCCTTTTGGTCCCAGTTATGAGTCCAATGAAAAAGGGATAGATTGACTGAAACAATGGTGATATGAACTATCATTTCATTGATGTGTTCCACGCTCTTGGGTGTTTACAGTTTGATTAAGGTGAAACTTGGCATGCTGGTTTCACTCAAACAGGTTGATGCACAGTGTAACATCAAATGGTTGGCTTTCCTTAAAGGGCCTCAGACGCTGTGCAGCGCTACCAAAAATAAAGCTGAATATATCCACTGGTTATTGTTCGACTGAGGTCAATCTTGGTACACATCTTCCTTTAGACGCGTCAGGCCTAGGCGCTCGCGTGTCCAGATACAAACACCTGTGGTCGCAGCTAAGTATCCACAGAGTGCTCGAGAATGAGGAGTGAGGGACAGGGTAGAGGGAGGTGGGCGAGAGGGGCTTTGAGCCGCGTTAGTATCCAGCACTTGGTATATTTTATATATAAGCACACTCCGGGTTCAACGGAATACAGAGGTTTTTTCTGTTTTAATTATTTCTTTCTGTTTAATATTACTGGATGCTATATACGCGCTATTCCACACATTACCTATCAGGCTTTAAGCGCGGCAATCTGTACCAACATACACGCTGACATATTTCACCCACTCTCACACATACAACTACTCCTTCGGGTGAGAGTATATACCGAGCTCTAGTCTGTGCACGTACGCATTTCATCGCATGGACTTTAAAGATCCTGACGCTTATGCCCTAGACAGGGGAGTGTCGGCTACACCAATACACCCAGCAAGCACTAGGTCCCTTCTCCCCATCCACAGTCGCCGAGGATTGTGCTCAGTCATCTAAGTGTCTGACTATTCGCCCAAAGGTCGCAGATGGGCGGCTTGAGTTAGATCCTGTATCGACCAGCGCCTTGAGCAGCTCTTGACCTAGAAAAGCGCTATATAAAATTGGTTAAATAAAAAGAATAGAACAAACACACATCTATCACTCAAACATGTGGTGTAAAGGCAGGGAAATCGCTATTAGTAGACAGAAAGGAAATCGAATTTTTATTTTTCAAATTTTAGATTGAATGCATCCTATACCATTATTGAAGAGATTAAAGGAAACAGGAGTACCCGGAGAAAACCCTCGGTGAAATGAATAGTCTCGTACCTAAGTCACATACGTTCGCCCCTTGCGAGAATCGAACCCGCGACCTTCGGCATAGGAAACCGGCGACTAATCCACAGCGCCAAAAAGGCCACCCCGTATTTGTATTTTTTTAAAAGAAAAAAACAATTGTCGCATATGGTGAATCAATCACATACAGACAGACACACACACACGCTCGCGCGCACCAACATACACACACACGCGCACAAACACACACACACGGACACTTTCGCGTGTAACATAGAGAGGAATTGGGGGAAGGGGTGAAGACAGGAGAGAGAGGGGATGTTATAGGGCTCTTTTGGGATGGGGGATGAACGTAGAGTTTGGTGGGGGACATCCCAGTTGATCTCCCGAACTATCTTCCGGGGGACCGACTGGTGATGTCTAATGGTCCGCCGTAGGACATTCCGGAAACCCGGGGGACACTTCCAGGTGGGGGTCAGATTGGGGTGTTACCCCTGTATTACTAGTTGTATAGGGTCCGCTAAGATGGCGATACTAGCGTCTGTGCGTGATGTTGATCAAACTGCGATGTCTTTCTTTATGAATGTAACACGATCTTTTCTTGGCAAAGAGTAAATGTCAACGGTTTCTCGTTTTATGAGGGCTATCGACCCTAGACGCATTTTAAAACTGCAACCGGATGTAAAGGTCTTAAACTGAAAACAGCAAAACTATACATATGCAGTTTATTTTTTTCTATAGACCTACATATTACTAGGGCGCGACACCTCATTCAATGTTGATGATGATGTAGTCTTGTAGAGCGCCGATTTCCCATAATAACATACATAATGCGCTTGCAGAGAAAAGAAATCAGAACAGCCACCAGGTGCTTCAAAATAACCAATGATAAGTTATAGACAAAATATTAACAGCTTCACAGAGAGTAGAGTTCATCGCTGGGCTTTGGGAAACCGATGTGTCTTCAGGGCTCTCTTGAAGATGTGAATTAATTTCCTTCAAAGAGGGTGTAAGGTTGTTCCAGAGGACATTTAAGAAGACACGAAACCCCAATGTCTTTTTGATGGTAGTGCCTGTTTTGAGATTAGGTAAACCGGAGACGGCATTGAAAAGCCGAACGCAAACTGCGCTGCGGTAAGTGACGAGAAATAAGATCTTGGAGATACTCTGAGGCAGCATGCGCGCATCGTTGAGACAGTTATGGGTGAGACTGAGGGTTTTTGTGCTCAATGCCTCTTTCTACCGGGAGCCAATGAAGGTAACTGAAGACCGGAGTAATGTGGTCAGCATTCCTCTTCCGTGCAACAATTATAGCTGCAGTATTTCTGAATTCGCTGCAGTCTTTGAAGCTGGGACTTTGAGGTACCCCAGAGATCATTGTTGCAGTAGTCTAATCTGGAGAGAACAAGAGAAACGGCAAACGAGTTGGCAGTTTGGGCATTGTGCATTGGGCTGAGTAGTCCAAGAGTTCGAAGGAAGAAGTGGCAGAAACGCACAACAGAAATGATGCGAGTGAACATGGTGAGATGACTGTCAATGTACAGTCATAGGTTTCTGACTGAATCATTCAGGTGGATGGTGGCCCCTCCAATCTGGATGAAATCCAGAGATACCTTGCTACGACTAGACTTGCAACTGCAGAGGATGGCCTCTGGTGAGAAGGATCGGTAATTTTCGGTGTCGTCAGTAAATATTTTACGCGAGAGGCCGCACTGCTCAATGATGGATCCAAGCTGCTCTTATCCCGCGTATATTCCATTGTAAGATAGCCATAAAAATTTAGTAAAAGAAAGCTAAATATTTCCATCTCTGAGAGCACAATTATGTCTCTTAAGTTTTCTGACCCTCATCCATCTCCTCATGGTCCATCAACTCCCCGAAACAGTGATCTTTTTCATCACAAAATTATGTCCGCATCATATTATTTACTTCCTGTACACAATTCTCAAAATCAATCGAAAAACCCAACAAGGCCAAGGAAACGCGACGTGATCCATTGTGATAAGACGAATTTCTCAAGAAGACTAAATTATTTAAAATGGCCAGGGTATGACGGATGTTAGTTTCTTCAGCGGGGGGACGCCTGCATGGACGAAAAGAACTTGTAATCAGAAATATTGTGTAATCCACAAGGATGCTAGAGCTTAGGACAATATAACAACAATACCAATAGCTTACACACGCTAACACAGTTAGGAAGAGCACACAGAGTACGATAATGGCTGTCTACAAAGGTGAGTGCAGGTGTTACACTGTTTTTTGTTTATATCAATTGTTGATTCAGTCCCAATAATAAGTGTAACTCAGATTAGTTTATCCACGCAACCTGTTCACTCAGCAACAAGGCAAGAGTCGTCGTATGAAGTTTTCCAACTTTATTCCGCATACATCAACAGCTGCATACAAGCATCATAAATCTCTATCACTCAATTCTTCACTCTCTCTTTTTTGATGTTGTTGTTTTGTAGATTATAGTCACACGACACTTTCGCATATAGGTGACTACTGGACCGATTTATACTGACACCAGCGGGCCAGTTGTTGGTAAAGGGGAAAATAATATGATAACACGTTGACCAATCCGGGATTCGAACCAGCGACCTTTCGGTTACTAGCAAGACGCTCTTACCAACTGAGCTACCCGGCCCCTCGTCTCTTTTTTGAAACAGTACGCTACTTATATAGCCTAGTCTCTCTATACTCTAGAGAAAATTCGAACATTCAAGCGTGACGCAATTACAGCCAATCAAAATAAAATTCGTCACCGGAACTATGCACTGTCTTACGTCATATAACTTTATTTAGGTTAGAAGAATCTCGAAGCTACCACTAGATTTATCTACATGCTTCGATCGATATTAAGCAAGTAAGTCTAGAAAATTCTCCAATAATATCGACCAACGAAAATTATCAACATTATACCAAGCTTCTTCTAACAACAATGCAAAACCAAATCAAAGGTAAATACACTCTACTATTGCATGCTTTGCAAAACAAAACGATCGGATCTATCGTGCGCCTCTCAAACTTAACAGCAGGTAAGGAATATTTTGTCTGGAATAACTGAAAAAGACCTGCCTAGTAGCACAAACTATCACACATAGTTTACAGAATGGAGCCGAATGAAGCTGTCTGCACAGTAAGTAGTACAAGAGTTTAGGGTGATATTCTTTATTAGAAAGTAGGCTCCCACAAAAAAGTAGGCATCAAAACGAGCCGAGGAAAAAGCAAGAAGCAACACCGGAAGTGACGAAACCCTGATCCTTGTGCCAATTATACACACTTTCGCAGTGGCGCTATATTTAGCATCAACATTATTTTATGCAATTAATATGCACAATACATACTCTACTACATTCCCTTCACTGGCTTCCTGTGCAAGCACGCATAGAGTACAAACTCTCTGTTCTCTGTCACAACTTCTTCACAGATTCTTGTCCCTCCTACCTTGCTGATCTACTGTCTGTCTACTCCCCTTCACGCACTTTAAGATCTTCTGCTGACACTCGCACACTCAAGGTTCCCGTCACCCGCACTAAGACATACGGCCAACGTGCATTCGCTTACTCCGCACCTAAGCAGTGGAACTCCCTTCCCTCCCATATCCGCAACATACAATCAACACAAGCATTCAAAAAGGCCCTCAAAACCCACCTCTTCAAACTGCATTATTCAGAATGATCTGTATCCCGCTGCCATTCTCTCCTCTCTGTCTCTGTCTGATCCGTAAGTGTATACACGGCTGTACATATTTATACTGTTTTTCCTCCTGGGCCTAACCGGGCATATAAATAGCTGTGAATATGTTTTTGCTATTCTATTTGTCTTTTCTGTCAACTGTGTACATAGTTGTAAATTGTAATTTGTGTACATAAGTGTAAATAATTTGCACCCTTACTGTTCTGTCTTTTGGTGTATTGTAGCGAAAGCGATGTTTTATCGTGTGCATGTACTTATATGTAATGACTATGTAAAGCGTGGTGAGTCTGGTCATAGGCTGGAGTATCTGCTATACAAAAATCCGTTATTATTATTATTATTACATAGACAAACAAATGTATCGATTTATATCCAAACCCTTACTTTTGAATTTATTTTTTAAGGGGGGGGGGGGGGGGGGGGGGGGGCAAGAGAATGGGTGTTTATTATTACTTTTCCGGTGAGGCGGCACTCACTGTGAATTTGAAATTAGATTTGTGACGCATAAATTTGTGATCTTGTGACCCTTTTAACGCAAAAATCCTCTTGCGTGGCAATACAAACCAACGCTTTATTTCAACTTTGATAAGGAAAGCTCTTCTAGGCGCCCCTCAGTTATTATTTCCGTAGGCAGGACTTCAGAAGTTCGTCACTTTGCTTGCACAGCTGCCTGCGCGGAAGATGCTGTACACGATGAATTGATGTTTCGTATCTGTATGGTGTAAAAACAACAACGTCAACACCATACACCCACATAAGACAACAAAGGTCGAGGTAGTCGCCTCAAATATTCATTTTGTAACGGGTTTGATTTCTTCGCTCCCAAAAGAGGTATGTAAATTCTATGCGTTGATTTCTTCTTTTTTTTAAATTATGGCGAAAATTATGACCAAGATGCCGGCAACAAGAACGACGTAGATGATGATGATGATGATGATGATGATGATGATGATGATGATGATGATGATGATGATGATGATGATGATGATGATGATGATGATGATGATGATGAATTTTCGTTGTTTGATTAAGTAATTGAAGTTAACGGATTCATGGAAGGTAATGACTATACGAAGAGATGCGCTAATTGATTGATTGATTAACAAGGACGATGAAAGGAGGAAAAAGCCTCCTGTTAGCCATTTAGATAATACATTTTATAAAATACTTCATACATTATTCTTACTGATCGACTGGCTAATAAATAAATAAATAAATTTTTACAATAAATAAACTAAATTATACTTTTAAAAAAATCGTATGCCCCCCATTCGTTGTGTGTGCATATTATGATCTTACTGCGTGTGGATCCGTTGGATCTCATTTTTGATATGATGATGATGGTCATTGTTGTCAGGGTGGCGACGTGGTGATCGTCCTTAACGCTCATGCAATAGGACGTTAAGCATCGTTTTTCCGTGTGCAGTGTATTTCAGCCTGGTAGAGCACTTGATATTGAGCTAGTTTTCTATGCCGAAGATCGCGTGTTCGAATTCCGCAAGGGACAAACTTATGTAACTTAAGTTGGAGACTTTACAGGTCCCTGAATGTTTTCTCCAGGTTCTCCGGTTTCCAATAAGGGTATTGCATGAATTCCATCTAAATGCCAAACAGCCATTAATCTCGCAATTACATGTATTTCAGCAGTGAAAATGGAATTGGGGAAAGGTACCGATACTGGTCAAGAACTCTTTATTTTGGACATATTATATACAGCACTTCTTTTTTTATCAGAATGTTTAACGAATTTGCGACTGGCTGCTTCCTAATGTGAACTTCTCAACGGGTGTCTTTCAAGATTCAAGATTCAAGATTCTTTATTGTCCAAACACATGGCATGGAAATTTGTTTTGCAGTGCAAAACATAGACATACAATATTAATACATTCATACACAACTTCCATACCGAAATACAAATTTATCACCACTAGCACACATGCATAAACAGATATCCAGTCACATATCCATGCGTACACATTTGACACACAGATAATTATTCCACAATACACAAAACTACTCACACTCACCCATTCTTCCATGCCTTAGACCCATCCTAGATCATAATAATAATAATAATAATAATAATAATAATAATAATAATAATAATAATAATATCATTACCATTACTACTACTACTACTACTACTACTACTACTACTACTACTAATAATAATAATAATAATAATAATAATAATAATAATAATAAAAATAGTCATAATAATAATAATCGTAATCATAAGAGTAATTATAAAGGTAATAATAATAATAACAATACAACTACTTAAAATAATACAACAGCAGCACCAACAGAAAAAATTATATATGGTAACGATGATAACAATACTACTACTACTACTACTACTACTACTACTACTACAACTAATAATAATAACAACAGGAAGGATACAAAACCAAGCTTCATGATGATCTAGGGGAATAAAATTGTGACTTTGTGAATTGTGACTTTGTGACAAAATGTGTGACTACCCATGCAGTACGTATTGACTGCACTCAGTGTAGTTTATGCATTAAAGGTAAAACCTCCTCTGATAAGATCTTTGGTAAAGATCGAAACGCGTCAGGAGAACCAGACTTTATGAATGCAATTGTACTGCTTTTGAGCTCTTTTAGCTCACGAAGTAGCACATGGAATTGAAAGCCACTATATCGCACTTTTTGTCCACCTTTGAGAGCAGGATAATTATTTTTCTTGATGTTTAAATCAACTTACCTCCCTTGGCTTGATTTTATTCCTTGCTTCTTAATGATTGCCGTACAGTGCTAGCCATTTTGAGGGAGTTTATCGTTTTAATGAAGAAGACGTTAATAAACCAACCAACCAACCCACTAATGTCGAAAATAGAAATTCCGTTTCCTTTCATCCCTCTATAATAGCTATGTTAATCAGATCGCCGCGTTGTGAGATTGATTGAATAATTAGCATCCTGTATGGTTATTGTGATTATTATTTCTTTATTATTATTATTATTATTATTATTATTATTATTATTATTATTATTATTATTATTATTATTATTATTATTATTATTATTGGTGGTGGTGGTGGTGGTGGTAGTGGCCGAGGTGGTTTTGCTTTGATCATGGTGAAAATGTAGTACCGTGCTCACAAGGAAGACAAATGATCTGCACTGTATATTTTAATGACCTTATCATGACAAATAACAATAACAATATTTCCTTATACTTGATAGTACACTTCTCTGAAACTATTATTATATGATTATATTATACGCGATGTACTTTTAATATTATGATGTTGATATTTCAATGTTAAGAGTTGATTTATTTAATAGTTATAAAGACTACCTTTCTGTTATGATTACTTATGATGTTATAATTGCTTAGGATTATTATTATTTTAATTTGTTTATTTTTATTATTTTTGTAAAATTAAGTCTAATATCTCTTAAGTAGTGAACAGACTATAAATAAATTGATTGAATTGAATTGAATTGATCTCTGAAACTGCTCAACAAATTAGTGTTACTTCCTTCTAGAAAATACAACAAAATGTGAGCTTTGTGGCCGCGGGGTCTAAGGCGGGACAAACTTGCCTTGTCCACAGGCTAGAAACCAATTACGCTTGACAGGTGTGGGATCGATCCCGCCCCTGGACGTTGTTTCTCCGAATATTATTTTACTTTCGACTTGGGCAACCTCTCCGGGGTTTGCTCCCCTAGCAACAATTTTAAAAACACAAAACAAAACAAAAACTAAGGCAATTTGTGTTTGGACGCGCCACAGGCTGCGACTACGCCTTTCCCATAGGAAGAGGCCCAGAATTACTCAATAAAAAGGGACAATAAAGTGTCCCCAAAACTAAATATTTATTTTGCTTATCATTTGAAACAGAAGGTAGGAAATAGTGTTGTTACCCATGTGGCATGTATGAGCGCTTTTCCAGCCCAAGAGCTGCTCAAGGCGCTGGCCGATACAGGATCTAACTGAAGCCGCCCCAGGCGCCCCACTTGCAGTCTTTGGGGGCATAACCTGACGCCCAGCCGGACAACTGAGCATTATCCTGGGCGACCGGGGATGGGGGAGAGGGACCTAGTGCTTGCTGGATGTATTTGTGTTCTCCCGCACTCGCCCGCCTGGGACATGAGAGTCAGGATCTTTAAAGTCCGTGCGAAGGAAGGCGTGCGTGCACAGACAAGACCTCGGTTTATACTCGCATTTCTGCACTTGATATTGTACTGAGGACGTCTAATTCACTCGTATTCCTTATGACTACAGATAACAATAACAATATTTCCGTATGCTTATACAAAAGGGGCATTTAACGTAGAGTGCATCCTCGGTAGCGCAGCTGTAGATAACACATACCCTTTGCTCTGCGTTATCTACCACTGCGCTACCGAGGATATATGCTCACGTGTCCGGGGACGGTAATCTACACAACGCAAGAGACACCCAAAATATTTGTGTTCTTATTATTTGGAACAGAAAATATGAAATAGTTTTGTTACCCATGTGGCATATATAAGCACTTTTCCAGCTCAAGAGCTGCTCAAGGCGCTGGCCACATGCAGGGTCTAACTCAAGCCGCCCGAGGCGCCCACTTGCTGGACAGTCTTAGGCGCATGGTCTGACGCTCAGACAACTGAGCACAGGGACCTAGTGCTTGCTGAGTGTATTAGCGTTGCTGCCACTCACCTATCCACTCAACAATCCACTCACCTATCCACTCAACAATCCACTCACCTATCCACTCACCTATCCACTCAACTATCCACTCACCTATCCACTCAACAATCCACTCACCTATCCACTCACCTATCCACTCAACTATCCACTCAACTATCCACTCACCTATCCACTCACCTATCCACTCAACAATCCACTCACCTATCCACTCACCTATCCACTCAACTATCCACTCAACTATCCACTCACCTATCCACTCAACTATCCACTCACCTATCCACTCACCCATCCACGTGAGGTTCCAGTTGGCTTTATGAGAGAAAGCATAACAGCTACAGCTCGATCAGCGACACCTGCATGGCTAAGGAGAAATAGATCCCTGTTCTACCGTGCAGTTCCTCATGATTTGAACAAACGTTCTGACCCAAAGTCTCATCTTTCTGTGTTTCATGTGTCGCCATAAAAACAGAACTGTTATGTTAGAAAGTAACGTGGTTTATGCAGTAGTGGGCTATAATCATAATAGTGATTGGTCTGCGTGACCTACCGTTGCAAAAGAGCCGTTGTGGTCTAATTGCAGATGATGGCGCTGTTGCTGCTGACGACGTTGCTGATTGGAGTTTGTCCTTTGGAGGTGGATGACCTGACACCCATCAGATACAGCGGTCAGGATTTGTGTGTTCATGACAAAGTCACAGTCCCCACGTCCGAAGTAGGCCCGTGTCCAAACAATAGCCTGTGCTCATGGTGTAACAATGACACCGCCTACTGCGGATATCACAACAAAACAAAAATGGTACTCAATGTCGTTCCTCCCTTGCCTGAAGGTGTGCGTTATTTATATTTCTCTTCCTCTGCAATTTATATGCATGGTGCCGGGGAATATAGTATTACTGCAATTTCATTAGACGACCCCACCCCTTTCAAAAACGCGGCAATGGTAACTCACTTGTCATTAGCCAACAGAAAATTCAATGTGTTAACTGAAAAGAATCGATTATTTACTACATTTGACATGATTAAGAACTTGACCTGCTTCAGCATCAACAACTGGCAGTTTGATCTCCAGACTTATGCCAAGCCAAAACAAGTCATGGAAATATTGATGCCGTTTCTTAGGTACATCCTGACCATTCCCACTTTACGTCAGTTCAGCGCCGCGGGCTGTGGTCTCTCGGAACTCGTTGATGCGAAGAATACCTCTGTGGAAACCCTTGTACTGTCATCCAACCCTTTGTCTGATGTTCTCGAAATGTCTGTGCTGTGCAGCTACCACAATCTGACCGAACTGTTCCTTGACAACTGCGGAGTCAAACATTCACGGCTGAATTGTACTTTAAGGCAATTACGCAAGTTGGACCTTTCACGAAACCACATGGTGTCTTTGCAATTTAAAAGTTTCGATGATTCCTCCGAAGCTCTATTACCCAATTTACAGTTTCTCAATTTATCTTGGAACAACTTAGTATCTTTTGGTTTTGATCTGATACCGCTTCCTTTGTTGGAACTGTTGGATTTCTCTGGCAAAACAGTAAATAAACTTTCCCATATTCCTATTTACATTCCTGGCAAATTCTCCCCCAAAATTGTTTCTTTTGTAATTAATAGTGTAACTATAACCTGTCTTACTTGTGATTGGGAAAGGAAACTGAAAATCGAGGATTTCGTTTGCTCCTCTTCGTTGCTGGCAAGTTTGTCCCTAGCCAATATTGACATTGACTTCAGCGACACCAGCCATGACAAAAGCATCCTGCCCTTTGTCGACTGCCCAAACATCTCCACGCTACATCTTGATGGCAACAATTTTCTACAAGTCGATGAAGAACGTTTCTTGAATCTGTTCGGCAGCCTCAAACGACTCCAGGTTCTCTCCATGAGGCGTTGCCAGCTGGAGGAGTCCGTGCCGTTGTCCGTTCTGGCAGCTTTTCCTGACATGAGGTCGCTGGACCTGAGTGAGAACAGGATCTTATGTGTTCCT